>CM033630.1:33083212-33270061 GCA_019453435.1 Rhinogobius similis | reverse complement strand
TTTTTATTGTAGTAATAGTCGTAGTAATCTTGGTAATTTTCTGTTTTTGATGAGAAAAAAACACCACGATTTAATGATTATTCACAATTACTGAGAATTCAACAATGAATTATTAACATTTTCTTTAATTTCTAATGTCTATACGTCACTATTCCTTAAGTTTGTGACCAGCTTTACAAAATCTAAGTTTTCTGAATGACAAAATAAACTAAACAAAAACAGCCAAATAAAAAATACTTTTGATTTAATTGTATTCTTGGGCTATAGATTGAATTGAAAAGTTAGCTATAATTATTGTTACCATATTATTATTACTTGATGCTTCTCCTCAAAAAATATAAACAGTCTTCCCGTTTATTCTAATTATTATTCAAATTTTATGAGCAAATTGGAACAGGTCCCTCTTTACTTTTGTTTTTTTGACCAAAATTTTTAAAAGAAAAATGAGTTACAAAAATCTGTACTCTAACTTTGTGTAAAACTTGGACTTTAAAGTACACACGGTTTTAAGTAGCAAAAGTAGTTTAAGGTTAATCTAATTATAACTTGGTTAAGGATTAGACATATTTTAATATTAGTCTTACATTTGTTAAGTGGCAGTTTATGAAAAAGAAAGTTTTAAAAAGTATAGTAAAACATTTTTCTTACAGTTTAAACATTAATTTAACAAAATAATGATGCTGTAAGTTATTTTTATAAGTCTAATCATATATATTATGTAAATTAGACGGCTTTTGGTTCTTGTTAACGTTATGGTGGTTGCTAGGTAACCGTTATGTCTAACCAGGAAGTAAAAGTATAAACCGCACTAAAATAAAAATGCAAACTAGAAAACTTTTACATAAAACTTTGCAAAATCTTAAATATAGTTACGCAAGCTGTTTTTGTTAAATGATTAGTAATACATACAAACATATAAATACGAATTTCCATGGTTTAACGTGTCATACGCACTTTAACGTCGTTTATTTTTGCGATCTTTGTATTTTTTTATAAACTTATTTTCACTCGTTTTAGTTTTTATTCATCATTTTTATTCCAGATATTACCTTTTATTATTTGTTTTGAATTTATTATGCACGTTTTAATTTGAAGAAACGTCGTCGTGCGTGACTTTTCATCGCGCGGCGTACCGGAAGTGTCGTTGTTTCGTTCTTTTGAGGCGCGTGGTGGAAACAGAAGCCGCTGCAAACAGGTGCGAAAAGTTTAAATCTCTCTTATTTTACTGTGTTTTCTGCATTTTACTCAACCATATCAATACGTTGCTCTATTTTATGCCTAAAATCTGTACATTCTGCGAAATAACTCAATTTGTACAACGTGTATCGGACAAAACTCCTGTCAAAGCCGGTTTTTGACAGAAATCCATTGATTTGAAACGCTAAACGAGTAAATAAATATGTTTTTACTCCAATATTTTATCTGAAATATGTATAATTCACTTTAAGTGCCTTCAGGTGTTAATAATTAATTGAAAAATAGTCTTTGTTGTTTGACCTTCTTGTGTTGTAGCCTCATAACCTGCTTGTAGGTGCCTTTGTCGCTTGGATACAACATTATTGCACCACTTTTTGCATTTATTTGTGCACATTTTGGTTATTTAAGGCTTATTTATATGTCTATGATTTGTAGCATATTTAGATTGTCTAAATATGAGTCAGGTTTTGGTCAAAAGGAACAGTTTAAAGGGCGATTTGACCTGGAAAAGTCATACAAATGTGCTACTAATTAAGCAGCAGCCTTGACTTGTGCAATATAGTACATATATTTTGAATTATTTGTTTTTTATTTTGTTTATGCGTCATTTTTGCCACTATTTTAACTTGTAGTTTCAGATTAACTATGTGTATTCTCTCACTGTAACTATATTGTACATTGCACAATCTTCTGTTTTAAGTTTTATTGCAAATAGCTCCTGAAATTATCATTAACATTTGATCAAACTTTGCACTGCTCTTTCTCTTTTGTTTACCAGTTTGTTGTTATACTTTTTTATCACTATTTTTTATTTGTATTTACATTTTTTTATGTATTTAATGCAACCATATGTCAATCTTTTTCCTATAATATCTTAGTTTTATTGCAAGTTAGTCCTAAAATTGCTGTTTCAAATCTAAAGTTACTTCCATTTATCATAAGGCACATTATTTGAACTAAAAGTCGACATTGTTTTATGCCACAAAGTAATTAGAAAGTATTTTTGTTCAGCTGCTCAAAAGGTGAAGAAAAAAAAAAAAGAATAACAATGAAAAGTATTGTTTATAATTTCTCATAAATCTATTGTTTTATTTCTATTGTGACCTTTGTGTTGTGTTTATTGATGCCGTTTGCTGTCTTTAGTCATAGAAGGGTGGTAGTGTGTTAAATATGTTGAATGACACGTCAAGGAGACTCAAACATGCTGCGGCACACACCAGGTTTTGAGGTGAAAGGTCACTGAGTTCTGATTGGTCCACAGCTCTCACCCGGTTCTCCTGCGATTGGTGGCTTTTCTCCCTCACAGCACTTGCATGTTATGTATGTTTTCCTCTTCAGATATTGTACTTTTCGGGGTAAACTGTCAGCAAGAATCAGTTTAGCCAGGACAAGGAGCTGTTATAAGATGACTTTGGATGTTTTTGATTTGATTTTTGTTTGCCTTATACAAAAAAAAATTAATCATTCCATTTTAACTCAAAAATAGTCAAACTTCCTCCTCCAAATGACATGCTTTTGCTGACAGCGCATTGACTTTAGACTTTGTGGTTACAAAAAGCTGATTATTGATTAGATGTGACTGAATCTCGAATAAAATATGATTCATTGTCCCTTTAGAGCTAAACTATTTTGACAAAATATCCACTTGCAGTATTCAAGACCTTTGCGATTCATGTTTTAAAATGTATATATCAATAAAACAACTTTAAATTTAGATTCAACGTTCAGATTTTCCACACGTCCAGGAGCACACGCTGTTAGTATTGTTTGTGTCGCTTTTTGTCACTTCTTGTTGCTGTTAGTATTGTTTTTGTCGCTTTTTGTCATGTTTTTGTCACTTTTTTGTTGCTGTTTGTATTGTTTTTGGCATTTTTAGTTGTGTTTTTATCTCTTTTTGTCACGTTTTTGTCGCTGTTAGTATTGTTTTTGTCGCTATTTGTCATGTTTTTGTCACTTTTTGTCGCTGGTAATATTGTTTTTGTCACTTTTTTGTTGCTGTTTGTATTGTTTTTGGCATTTTTAGTTGTGTTTTTATCTCTTTTTGTCACGTTTTTGTCGCTGTTTGTCACGTTTTTGTCGCTGTTTGTATTGTTTTTGTCACTTCTAGTTGTTTTTTTGTTGGTGTTAGTATTGTTTTGGGGATTTTTAGTTGTTTAGTTTTTTTTTTGTCATTTTTCATAAAAGATTGAAATATAAACAGTTAAACTAAACAAAGAATAAAAGGCCTTTCAGACCATGTTTTTACACTTATAATCTACAGGGCCGGCAGCTATTAGACAGAATAAAACCAGATATTTAGTTGTTAACTGCACAAGAAATTATAATTGCTGCGATTAATCTTGCAGCCCAACTTTTGAGACAAATTTAAAAGCATATAATCAATAAAAATAGCACTACAATTAGGCCTGTCACGATAATACATTTGGAAATGCAATATATTGAGAGATATAAAGATGGATTATCCCAATTATAGTCATTCTAAACTAAAAATATTGCTAAAAACATGAGCTACGATAAATAATTAGTAGATTTAAACACTTTTTCAGTAAGTTGGTGCCGATTATGAGTCATAAAATGTACATTTTTCTTTTTTTTTTTGCAATTAACTATTTTTATTCAGCTCTTTGTGTCAAATCTTACATCTGTGCCATTTTTGATACCAGACAGACAAATAACAGAATACAAACAAACAAACACAAAATAATACAGATTACAACTTAATAATTGAAACATTTTTTAATCAATTTAAATTAAAATGACCATAAAAAATAAACAGAAATGTACTTATTTTACTCTAAATCTGATCAAAAGCAAAGAAAAAGTTGTCCAAAGTGCATTCAAAAGCTAAACGATAAATACTGAGCCCCAAAAATATTGCTCTTTCTTTCACAAATTGAATGATAAGTCGATATAGTATTTGTTGTGAAAGCCTTACCTACAATAAACTTTAATACTGTTTAAAATAACTTTGGGATGAACTTATTACAGCTCCTTATTAGGCTTAACTGGACACTATAATATGAAACCTTCAGGACTCGGTTGTCATGGAGTTTATGAACAAAACAAAAGCTTAAAATAGCAGCGCGCCGAGGAGTGACGGCACAAGAAGCATCCATCACGTCCAGTTATTATTCACCTGCTGCTCTTAAAGGTGCAGAACGAGTGACAGAACCAAAACAAATAGAGTTTATGCAGGCGACGTCACACAGTGTTCTGAATTTTAGCTACAAGCGACAAAAACAGGAGTTAATGGTGAGTAAAGACATTTTCTCCTGTAAAAGCTCAAAACACGACTAAAATACGGAAATAGTCTGATAATATAGTATACAAATCTACACTTCTGATTAATATTTAGTTTGTATCTGACATCTAAAAAACAAAAACTCAAGTAAACAGTTGTAGAAAACCAGATAAACAACAGGAACACTGCAGATACGCTCACATTTATCAGATACAGAGTTTATGATCACTGTAAAAACTCAAAACACGACTAAAATATGGAAATAGTCTGATAATATAGTATACAAATCTACACTTCTGATTAATATTTAGTTTGTATCTGACATCTAAAAAACAAAAACTCAAGTAAACAGTTGTAGAAAACCAGATAAACAACAGGAACACTGTAGATAAGCTCACATTTATCAGATACAGAGTTTATGATCACTGTAAAAACTCAAAACACGACTAAAATATGGAAATAGTCTGATAATATAGTATACAAATCTACACTTCTGATTAATATTTAGTTTGTATCTGACATCTAAAAAACATAAACTCAAGTAAACAGTTGTAGAAAACCAGATAAACAACAGGAACACAGAGTTTGGAATCACACACAGTTGATGTTTCTGAGTCCAAGTGTTGAGGAAATTCATTGTTGTGTTGAGTTGAAGTGTCCTGAATCTCCAGTTTCCGTTAGCAAACAAGCTAGCAAGGCTCTGCACAGTCGGAGCAACAACGAGAAACTACTTTCAATTTATATTTTAGTTCATTTGAGCAAAAGAAAAGCTCCACGGACAAACATCAGGTGCACCAGAAAGTCGTACAAACACGTTTTTTCCGTAATATTGTTGATAATATTTCAGTTCAGTATGAAGTGTACTGCGGAATCTTTTCAAATAATAAAAGCGTGGAAATTAAAAGGTTAAAAAACACTGGACTTGTCGATTAAAAAGAGGGTGTGTCAAAAGCTCTGAAAACGATTAAGTTTAGTTGTGTTTTGTCGCTTATAGATTTTTTTTTGTCAGGGTCATTTTTTGTCATGTTTTTGTCGCTGTTAGTATTGTTTTTGTCGCTTTTTGTCGCTGGTAGTATTGTTTTTGTCACTTTTTTTTGCTGTTTGCCACTTTTTGTCGCAGTTAGTATTGATTGTGTCACTTTTTGTCACGTTTTTGTCGGTGTTTGTATTGTTTTTGTCACTTCTATTTGTCTTTTTGTCGGCGTTTGTATTGTTTTTATCACTTCTAGTTGTCTTTGTCGGTGTTTGTATTGTTTTTGTCACTTCTAGTTGTCTTTTTGTCGGTGTTTCTATTGTTTTTGTCACTTCTAGTTGTCTTTTTGTCGATGTTAGTATTGTTTTTGTCACTTTTTTTTTCCGCTGTTTGTATTGTTTTCGGCATTTTTAGTTGTGTTTCTGTCGCTTTTTCTCACGTTTTTGTCACTGTTACTATTGTTTTTATCACTTATAGTCACGTTTTTGTCATTCAGTTTCATTATTGTCGCTTCTAGTCGTGCTTTTATTGCATTTTTAGTAGCTTTTATGTCTCTCTCATTCATTTTTAGTAGCTTTTATGCCTCTCTCATTCATTTTTAGTCACTTTTTATGCCTCATTCATTTTTAGTCGCTTTTATGCCTCTCTCATTCATTTTTAGTCACTTTTATGCCTCTCTCATTCATTTTTAGTCGCTTTTATGCCTCTCTCATTCATTTTTAGTCACTTTTATGCCTCTCTCATTCATTTTTAGTCGCTTTTATGCCTCTCTCATTCATTTTTAGTCGCTTTAATGCCTCTCTCATTCATTTTTAGTCGCTTTTATGCCTCTCTCATTCATTTTTAGTCACTTTTATGCCTCTCTCATTCATTTTTAGTAACTTTTATGCCTCTATCATTAATTTTTAGTCGCTTTTATGCCTCTCTCATTCATTTTTAGTCGCTTTTATGCCTCATTCATTTTTAGTCACTTTTATGCCTCTCTCATTCATTTTTAGTCACTTTTATGCCTCTCTCATTCATTTTTTAGTCGCTTTTATGCCTCTCTCATTCATTTTTAGTCACTTTTATGTCTCTCTCATTCATTTTTTAGTCGCTTTTATGTCTCTCTTATTCATTTTTAGTCACTTTTAGTCACGCTTGGACTTCGACTCATGGTGCAGCTCTTATTGTGACATGTCTATTTGTTGAAGCGTCGCGCTGTCAAAGTCGACGTGTGTTCATCCAATGTCATTTCAGCCGTTATTGGTGCTGCCCGCTGTTCAAACACAGACATGCCGTTGCTCCCACGCTGTTGCATAACGCCGTGTCATGATCCGGCGTGTGAGGGTTCAACGCCCGGAAACCTCTGCTGGCTCTGAATCCGCAGCTGTCATCGCCGTCAGGCCATTCAGTGGGACGTCCTGTCTCTGAGCGCCGGAGCTCGAGCCAAACGCGGTCGATACTCTGTCGGTCAAAGCGTCTGGTTTCAAGGAAGACGTTTGACCTTTTTGTAAAACATTTTTTTATCTTGGCAATTAAAAAAGATCTGTCTTGTTGCAGGAAATCTTGCAACTGATTTAAAGTTTTTGAGCTTTTAATCATGTTCTAACAATGTCCCGTAATCAAAACCACACCTGGAGTTGCATTCACGCTGTTTTGAAGAATATTTTTCAGAAAATGCGCCCACCTCTGAGCGTCAAACACACTTCCTGCTGAACGTCTTCTATCCGGGACGTAGTTTCGGATCATCTACGTTATTCATCCAAGAATCTTCCGCCGTTTTAAATCCTTAAATCATCGCCAGACTCGTTCTGAGCATTTCTGCCTCCTGCCTTCTAATCGTCCTTATTCACCTTATTCTGCCCCGCCCACTTTTGCCGCTTTTTGCCACAGATACGCACTTTTGTTGTAAACGCACTTCTGTTTGACGAGAACTCCGTTAAAGCTAATGACGAACGAGGGAAAAGTCTCACCGCTAAAATGTTACATAAAGTAGATTAATTTGTGTAAAATGTTTAATGAACACGAGCAACAACAAGTCACAGCGCAACGATTTCCTGAAAACGTCTTTTTAGTCGAGTAGAACTTATTTTCTGTTGAGCTCGTCTGCTCCGTGTAAACTACAACGGAAACAAGACGGCGGCGTGTACGGCAACTTCAGGAATAAGGTCAATAGCGTTTGTTGACGGATAACTTCACTAGATTGTATACAGCGCTGGCGCCATCTGCTGGCTGGATGCACTCAGTAAGAGTAATTTCATACAAGGCTGATAAAAAACTGTCATTTTAATGAATAAGAAACATTTTTTGTTGTTTCAAAACATGAGCTGGCAAATTAAAGGTACTCAAGAGCATGTTTAAAGGCTAATATGAAAAATGCTGAATATTTTCCCATTAACTTTGTTGTTTAAAGGAAGAACTCAAAGTCATTCACAAACTGCTCTGGAAAGGTCACATTTTACGGTTTTATGTGACTTTTTTTCAGCATCGGTACTTCACTTTTAAACCTTTGGTGCTTAATGAAACAAAAAAAGAAAATCTTTCTCAGTCTGTTGTCCTCAAATTAAACCTATATTTGCAGTAGTAAATAACACATTTTAAACATGTTTATAATCATAAAAGCAATAAGAATAACACTTCTTTATTACAATTTATCTTAAATAAATAAAACGTTTTAACCGGGGAGAAAAGTGTAGTCGGTCAGGGCCTCTCAGTGAAACAACATCCTTCTACCTGATAAGAGACTGTTAAAAGGAAATTGTAATTGTTTTATGGCTGATAAAGTCCTCATAAGGTAATTAAACACTAAACAAACGATAAACGTGGCATCCCTTTATTATGATCCAAGCGTTTTAGTTTGAATCTCGCTTCTATTTGTACGACTTTGGCTGGAAATTGCTGTTTTTATATTAGAAAACACTGATTTTTATTATTATCTGCCGTCTTTTGTTTGAATTATTTAACAATTTGACAGTGAAGCGCACATTATATATTTCTGATAACACATTTTAAAGTATGATTTGTGTTGTGAACTCTGCCATTTGATTTCGTTTTATTGCGGTGCAGCTAAATATAAGCGTACATGTATATTTAGCTGAAGGTCGTCTGTTCTGCTCCCGTCGGTGTCACTGAGCACAAAGGCCACGCGTCGGGACTATTTCTGTTTGCTCCCGTGTCTGTTGGAGTCGATACAAACGGATCATCTGAGCCGCCGGGGGCAAAGGTCACCGGGACAAAGGCGACGACCGCTCTGAACCCTGCTAGCATCTTCAAATCACGCGACAAAACCACGATTACAGACGGGCGATTATGACAAAAACAACGTGCTTTGTATTGTCCAAATTGGGGCTGATCAGTTTTGGAAAGAAATCTGATTTTTCTGACTAGTACGTGCTCTGAACGGTAGCAGTGGGCTAAGCTAACATGCTAACTTTTATTAAAACGTGAAATATAAAGAAACAGCCAATGAAAATGTAAAGACTGCTTAATTGTTTTTATACACAGTAGGCCTGGGACAATATTTAAATTTTGTGTCACGATTTTCACGGCCAAAATAATTGCGATTATCGATAATATCACGATAGTTATTAAAATTGCTGACAGTTTGAAAATGTGACATATAAACATATTACTTTCTCATTATTTCTCAACAAAAACAATCTAGAAGAGAACTTAAAGGGTTAGTAGCTTTTTTTTCTGCACAATCTGGTGATAAATGGCGATTATCTTTGTTGACGATTATCACGATTTTACAAAATGTAACACAAACGGTTGTTGTATTCCCTTTTTATTACGATAATCGATATTATTGTTTATAGTCACATCCCTAATACATAGATTACTTCCTTTTATTATTTTAATCTTTTATTATTCTTCAAAATTAGCATTAGCGTTAGCCCACAAACGCATCCATTTATCGCCGGGGAAGTGTTCGTCTCATGTGTAAAGTCTTTAAAGTAAAAATATTATGCACTTTTAAAATGTTATTAGCCTTTAAATATGCTCTTCAGTAAGTTCTTAAGTTTGGCATCTCATGTTTTAGAACTAAAACAAAATGAACATCTGTGTCTGGTTCTGTTTGCCCTGCACTTGAGTTCAGGCGCCATCTACTGGCTGCAGCACTTACTCAAGCTAAAAGTGCTTTTGTGAAGAAATGCGAGTGAGTTCGTAAGTTTGTAATGATCGTGTTCAGAGTCTGGCCATGATTTAAAGTGCGTATGACAGATTTTTATGATTTTCTAATTTTGACTTTATTCAGTGTATTAATACCTCTTGTGAATATAAATTGTAGTTTTACATCAATCAGGTCACTATTTGTGGAGAAAAGTCGAAAAGGAAGTAAACAAACTGACATCACGCTAGGGAGACAAAGGTTATGCATAACTTACACAAAATAAACCACCTTTTTGATATTTTAAACATCGATTCAACAAAATAAAGGTGTTCACGTGTGTTTTTCTTTGTCAAATGAACAAAATCTGTGACATTAGATGAGTTTTGGCCCACTGTACAGTGTGGTTGCTATGGTAATTTCCTAGTGTGATGTCATACTTTACAACCAGGAAGTAAAATTAAAAATCTAAAAAAAATAGCTAGACTGGGGCAAAGTTTGTGAAATATATTTATCTTAACTGCATTTTAGTTACATGAGTAGTTCAACCTGTCGGAGGCCCTTTAAGGACTTAAAACAATGTCAATGTCAACTTTATTTCTACAGCACATTTACAACAACAACACCAACTGCACATCGTGGTAAAAACACACAGTAAAGTACATTATTACAAACACAACACATGACAGTTCACTTGTGTAAAAAGCCAAAGCAAAGAATTGTGTCTTAAGAGCAGATTTAAAAGACTCTAGTGATGGAGCGGCTCTGATCTGCAGTTTTGGGGCGGCCACAACAAAGGCAAAGTTTTTAATCAGGATCTGGGCTCGTTTAACAACAACTGACTTCACTGATCTGACGAGACATGAGCTGTTAAAGTTCAGACAGGTATCCAGGGGCCAATAACAGCAGAAGACTCTCGGAAAAGTGACGTATGAGATCGGAAAAAATGTCATCGATCAAGGGAGTTCAGCAGGAAGTGGGTTCGACTCGGGGCCTTTCTGTGTGGAGTTTGCATGTTCTCCCTGTGTCTGTGTAGGTTTCCGCCAGCTGCTTCGGTTTCCAAAACCACAAAAGACATGTTCAGTAGTGTGTGAATGAGAGGGAATGTTTTTGAAAGTGAACGTGTACTGTCTTGACCAAAAAAAAAAAAAAAAAATGCCTTTGATGACGTAACTTTGTAAGAAAAGCGTTAAAAGCTCAAAAAAGTCACTGTGTCAGAATATGTTCCCCTTCATTTATTACAATGTTTTTTATCTGTGCTTGCTCTTTGGCACGGGTCACGCTTGAAAGAATAATTTGCTCACAATGGAATTTTTATCTGTTTAAATAAAAGTTAATAAATTAATGAATGAACAAACACTGTTATCTTGTACCTCTTCATGTTCGACGCAGCATTTGGAAGGCTTTTTTTCCTCCATCCGAAAGATAAATAGTTTAGTTTTGTATTGTTTATCGCTCTGGCAACACTCCTTATTTTAAAATCATTCTGAAATCCAGTTTTTTTCCGGTTTTTTCACCATTCGTAGCTATTTGTCATGTTTTTGTCGCCGTTAGTATCATTTTTGTAGCGTTTTTGTCGCTGTTAGTATTGTTTTTGTCATGTTTTTACTCTGTTAGTATTGTTTTTGTCATGTTTTTACTCTGTTAGTATTGTTTTCGTCACATTTTTACGCTTTTTGTCGCTGTTAGTATTGTTTTTGTCATGTTTTTACTCTGTTAGTATTGTTTTTGTCATGTTTTTACTCTGTTAGTATTGTTTTCGTCACATTTTTACGCTTTTTGTCACTGTTAGTATCGTTTTTGTCGCTGTTTGGTACTTTTTGTTGCTGTTAGTATTGTTTTTGTCACGTTTTTAGACTATTTGTCACTTTTTGTTGCCGTTAGTATTGTTTTTGTCACGTTTTTACGCTATTTGTCAGTTTTTATCGCTGTTAGTAATGTTTTTGTCACTTTTGTCACGTTTTTTACACATTTCCATGGATAAAGGAACGTTTTTATATTGTGCGTGTTCGTTTGTACCATTCAATCTTGTATTTTTTGTCTCGGCCGCAGTGAGAGAAAGCGATAGCGATATTAAACTCTTTTTTCCGTAAACGTTGTGATTTTGGTAATATTTCAGTATGAAGTATAGTGCCAAGTCTTTTCAAACAATAAGAGAGTGGAAATTAAAAGGTTAAAACGCACTGGGTTTCGATTCTCTGAAAATTATTAAAGTGCGTATGACAGGTTTTTATGATTTTCTAATTTTGACTTCATTCAGTGCATTAATACTTTGTGTAAATACAAATTATAGTTTTACACCTATCAAGTCGCTATTTGTGGAGAAAAGTTGAAAAATCTGTTGAAAATTACAGGAAGTAAACAAACTGATGACATCACACTGGGGAGACAAAGGTTATGCATAATTTACACAAAAACTACTTTTTTGACCCTTTAAACTTTGATTCAACAAAATAAAGGTGTTCACATGTGTTTCTCTTTGTCAAATGAACAAAATCTGTGACATTGGATGAGTTTTGGCCCAGTGTACGGTGTGGTTGCTATGGTGATTTCCTAGTGTGACGTCATACTTTACAACCGGAAGTAAAATTTAAAACCTAATAAAACAACTAAACTGGGGTTAAAGTTGTAAAGATTTTTGTAGAAATTTGAATATATTTATCTTAACAGCATTTTAGTCAAATGTATATTTCAACCTGTCATAGACCCTTTAAGTTTAGTTGTGTTTTTGTCGCTTATAGTTCTTTTGTCACGTTTTTGTCGCTGTTAGTATTGTTTTTGTCACCTTTCGTCGCTATTTGTTACGTTTTTGTCGCTATTAGTATCGTTTTTGTCACTTTTTGTCGCTGTTAGTATTGTTTTTGTCACCTTTCGTCGCTATTTGTTACGTTTTTGTCGCTATTAGTATCGTTTTTGTCACTTTTTGTCGCTGTTAGTATTGTTTTTGTCACTTTTTTACACAGTTTGTCAGGTTTTTGTCGCTGTTAGTATCGTGTTTGTAGCTTTTTCATGTTTTTGCTGCTTTTTGTCACTTTTTGTATTGTTTTTGTCACTTTTTTACACTGTTCGTATTGTTTTTGTCACGTTTTTACGCTGTTTGTATTGTTTTTGTCACTTTTTGTCTTGTTTGTTTGTTACTTGTTTGGTTACTATTGTTTTTGTCACGTTTTTTTACACATTTCCATGGATAGAGGAACGTTTTTATATTGATCGCGTTAGTTTGTACCATATTTTTTGTCCCGGCCGCAGTGAGAGACAGTTGCGTCGGTCTCGCTCTGTTTCCGATGATGACGTCATTGATTTTTCCTAATCTTGAGCACGTTTCGTCACAGCCCCGACCTCCGACCTCTGCCCTCCGCCAGATAGACCGCCCCGGGTCAGAGCGCTCGCTCCACGACGGTCACTGCGCGTTCTCCAGCGACGAGCGACAGCCGCCTCCGATAGATCCTCGGGTGAGTGACCGCGACACTGTAGAAAGAATCGACGCCGTTTAAAGTCTGTACGACGGGTTCTCAAAATGTTCTAATTATGACTTAGTTTGGCGGGAGGGCACCTGTGGCAATTATTTACCGTAGTTTTGCATCTGTGGAATTGCAGTTTGCGAAGAAATTTAGAAAAATATACGTTTAAAATAACAGGAAGTAGTGCTGAGTTCTAAAACGGAATCCCTCTGTGACGTCATCAAAAAGCGACGCGCCGTAGAAAAATACAAATACAATTTACAGACAGCGGACACAACTTTTTGATACTTTAAAGTGTCATTTAACAAAATAAAGTTATTGGGTTTTGTTATTTGTAAATTCATAACAATTGTGTCATTTATGTCGGTTTTGGCCCTTATTTTGAAAATGGTTGCTATGGTAACAGCTGTAGAATTACCTCTAACTGTGTCATATTTGCTGCTCATGTCCAACCAGGAAGTGACACTATAAACATTACAAAAACGGGCAAAATGTTTAGTAAAATCTTAAATATAATCGTGTTCACTACGTTTTCGCGAAATTCTCAACTTACAAACGCTTAACCTTTTTTTCTTTTTTTTTCCCAAACCTTATGTGAATGCATGTAAACAAATAATTTTCCACCTCTAATGAAAATAATGAGGTTGAAACATAGTGCATTTTATATATTTCTTTTACAACACACTAGGGCTGCACGATATTGGAAATTATTGCGATACGGCTACTAAGATCTGCGATATTGATATTATTGCGATATTTAAATACGCTTTTTGACATAAGATGAAACTAACGATTATTTTAGTCGTCACTCGTCAGCGATTATTTCTATTGTAGATTAAGACTTGGAATAAAGTAACATTTTCAACCAAATAAATGTTGAAATACTGTGAAAGAAGCTTCTAGACCCAGAATATTTATGAATAAAGTGTATAATTGAGGAAAATCAGAAATGGTCTATTCTTTTTTGTCTGTTTAGTCCAGAGAACGACGATCGTCATCAAAATACGACTAAAATTGTTTATAGTCGACTTCACGATTATTCTTCTAATTGTTGCAGCCCTATTTTTGATGCAATAATGTCTGGTATATTAAAATAAAAACCAACAAATACAAAAACGAGGCCAATTTAGTTTGAAAAAGCTCCATTTTATCCATGATTTCATTCAACATTTCTGTCAGATGGAAGACGTATGTGTTATAGCGTTAGAGCTGGGTGATACGGCAAAAAATTATGATCACGATTTTCTTGGGGCCAGATCATGATTTCGGTTTTATCACAATTTTTGTTCACTTTCTATTTTTCTGTTGTCTTTAACAGAGCTGCACGATTTAGAAAAATATCTAATTGTGATTTTTCTGACCAGTGCGATTGTGATTTGATGCATGATTTATGTTTTAACAGGATTCTGTTCAAATTCACAGTTCGTCGGCGCGTTTTTGCCGTTTTGAACGCATTATCACTTTTGGTAGCGTTTTAGTTGAACATGTTTGTACAAATCCAAACTACACTGTTGGCAGTTTTTTAAAATTTCATTTAATTGTTCAGCCCTGGCCTTTAAGAGGTAAATAAAGTCATCTGCTCAGAGGCTTCAGAGGCTAAACAACAGGAGAAAAAGTGTGTTTGAACAGACAGAAGCATTAAAGACACAAACAGTCAATCACGATACGACGATTTCACAAAAATAGCAGATTGTCACAGGGACCAGCTCATGATTCCATTTTTATCACCGTATCGCCCACCCCCTATTCACTTTATTCCTGAAGTTGTCGTACGCGCCGCCGTCTTGTTTCCGTTGTAGTTTACACGGAGCAGACGAGCTCAACAGAAAATAAGTTCTACATGGACTAAAAAGACGTTTTCAAGCCTCAGGAAACCGTTGCGTTGTGACTTGTTGTTGCTCGTGTTCATTAAACATTTTACACAAATCAATCTACTTTATGTAACATTTTAGCGGCGAGACTTTTCCCTCGTTCATCATTAGCTTTAACGGAGTTCTCGTCAAACGGAAGTGCGTTTACAACAAAAGTGCAAAAAACGGCAAAAGTGGACGGGGCAGATTAAGCTGAATATTGCAATATATTTTGTCTGTTGCGTCAGACAGTGTTGCGATATATCGTGCGGCCCCACAGCTCCATCCGAGAGTGAAGCAGCGGCTCGTTCTGTGCAAACGGAGTCAATGGTGTCACTTGATATTCAGACTGTACTTTGACTGGAGCAGAGTTTAAGGCGAGTTCTTCCAGTTTGATGACTTCAGGCTGTTCTTATTCTCTGCAGAAAGTGTCATATTTACTCAACTACAGCCTCAAATGTGAGCGTGTAGAAAAGCAGCTGTAAAACACTTCCATATAAGATCTCTCAAACAGTTAATGTCTATTTTAAAGTGCGTGTGACAGGTTTTTATGATTTTCAAATTTTGACTTTATTCAGTGCATTAATACCTCGTGTAAATACAAATTATAGTTTTACACCAATCAGGTCACTATTTGTGGAGAAAAGTTGAAAAATCTGTTGATGATTATAGGAAGTAAACAAACTGATGACATCACACTGGGGAGACAAAGGTTATGCATCATTTACACAAAATAAAGTACTTTTTTGACCCTTTAAACATTGATTCAACAAAATAAAGACGTTCACATGTGTTTTTCTTTGTCAAATAAACAAAATCTGTGACATTGGATGAGTTTTGGCCCGGTGTACAGTCTGGTTGCTATGGTAATTTCCTAGCGTGATGTCATACTTTACAACCAGGAAGTAAAATTTAAAATGTAAAAAAACAACTAAACTGTGGTTAAATTTGTAAAGATTTTAGTAGAAATTTGAATATATTTATCTTAACTGCGGTTTAGTCAAATGTGTATTTCAACCTGTCATGGGCCCTTTAAGGGAAAAATATTATGCATTTTACATACTATTAGCCGTTAAACCTATCTTCAGTTTGACATGTCATGTTTTACAACTAAAAATAAAATGCTTTTACAAAGGCAAATTGAACTTAAAGTGCGTATGATGTTTTTTAATGATTTTCTATATATATTTTTTACTTTATTTGGTGTATTAATATCTCTTGTACATGTAAATTATAGTTTTACACCAATCAAAAATCCATTTGTGGAGAAAAGTTGAAAAATCTGTTAAAACAAATTGATGACGTCACACTGGGGAGACAAAGGTTATGCATAATTTACACAAAAGAAACTAGTTTTTTGACCCTTTAAACATTAATGCAACAAAATAAAGGTGTTCACGTTTATGTTTATTTGTCAAATAAAAAAAATCTGTGGCATTAGATGAGTTTTTGCCCGATGTACAGGATGGTTTCTTGGTAAATTCCCAGTCTGATGTCATCATTTACTACCAGGTGTGAACAGTTGAAAATAAAGAGACAGTTAGCACTCGACTGATAAATCTTTGTGACAATTTAAACCGTCATTCAACAAAATAAAGGTGTTATCAGGGATTAATTTGTCAAATCATAACTATTTTGTAATTTATATGGATTTTGGGCCTTGTTTTCAAAATGGTTGCTATGGTAACAGCTGTGGAATTAACTGTGTCATATTTGCTGCTCATTTCCAACCAGGAAGTGACATTACAAACATTATTAAAACTCTCAAACTGGGGACAAAAAGGCAAAATGTTTAGTAAAATCTTAAATATAATCACGTGACGTCTAAACTGTGACACAGACTTTAATATTTATCTCCTTTTCTCTCCAGACGCCTCTTTCTCTTCGGGCTTCGACTCCGTGACACAGACGCACCATGAACCAGGAGCTGCTGCAGAAGCTGCGGTTGCCAGATCTGGACGAGGTCTGCCAGTACCTGCGCTCGTTCTCCGCTCCGGCCCTCGTCAGCGTCGGGGCGGTCGCCATGGCGTACTTCCTGGCGACCCGCCCCAAGGCCCTCCCACCGCCGTGCGACCTCCAAAAGCAGTCGATCGAGGTGAGACGCGATGAATGACACGGAGTTTGACGATAATATGACAAGGACGGCTACGAAAACGTAGCGTCTTTTGGCGGGGAATGGAAAACGAGGCAAGAATATATATAAACTATGAAGTCCGTCCATGTTTCTGACCCAAACTGCACTCAAAAGACCGAAACTGCACTGGAATTCATGCTAAAACAACTATAAGTGCTAATAAACAGTGTATTTATATGTTTGATATTATAAGTTTGATTAAACTTGAGATTCAATCCACAATCTTCTGAATACTCACTCACATCTTCTAATTTTTTCAACTGTCTTAGATGAGATAATGTGCTAATAAGGGCTTGAGTTGAGTAATATTTATCTTTAATTTTAGTATATTTTAAGACATTTTATGCTTGTTCCAATGACAAATATTTTTTAAGACAGTCAGAAAATCCTCAAATCAAGATAAATAATGCTTAATTCAAACACTTAATCGTTTATTATTTTATTGAACGTTATATTTTTTATTTTAATGAAGGATAAATTAACGTTTAATTAAAAGGTTGGTCTACTAAGACACCATCGACCGATTAATCGCCCAAACTGTCTACTATAATGTGATATTATTGTTAATCGTAATTATTTTGGAAGATAATCGTGACAAGAAATTAAGGAAAATCTTTATTAATAACATTTAAGCCTGCAACGATAATTACTATATCGACTTATCGTTCAATATGTGATAGAAAGAACAATGTTTTAAAGTGCGTATGACAGGTTTTTATGACTTTCTAATTTTGACTTTATTCAGTGTATTAATACTTGTTGTAAATATAAATTATAGTTTTACACCAATCAGGTCACTGTTTGTGGAGAAAAGTTGAAAAATCTGTTGAAAATGACAGGAAGTAAACAAACTGATGATATCACACTGTGGAGACAAAGGTTATGCATAATTTACACAAAATAAACCACTTTTTTGACCATTTTTAAACATTGATTCAACAAAATAAATGTAATAATGCATTTTTCTTTGTCAAATGAAAAAATCTGTGACATTAGAGGAGTTTTGGCCCACTGTACAGTGCGGTTGCTATGGTAATTTCCTAGCGTGATGTCATCATTAACAACCAGGAAGTAAAATAAAAAAACCTACAGAAATTGCTAAATGGGGTAAAACTTGTAAAGATTTTAGCAGAATTTGAAATATATGTATCTTAACTGCATTTTAGTCAAATTAGTAGCTTGACCTGTCAGAGGCACTTTAAGGCTCCGTAATTATCGTTTGTGCCTTTTGATTGCACTCTGGAGAACATTTCGTTTGTTGTTAATAAGATTTGGATTCCAGAGAGTGAAGTAAGTATGTTTTATGGCCTATAATCTGCACAAATTTACTACAAAAGTGCTTCCTTCTGCGAATTATTTGTTGTAACTCATGTTTTAACAATATTTCACATTTAGACTGACATTGTTTTGGATTATCCAGCTTTAGTTACTGTGTCAGAGTGACATTAAAGCTGGGGTACTTGTTTATCACACTGGAAACAGAAGTAGCTTTTTAAATTTAACTCGTCCCTCGCTCTCACAAACCCTTTAAACATCGTTAAAATTCACACGCAATAATTTTCTGTCCTGTGCACAGTTTTAAAACTACTTTTTTCAGACGACAAAGTGAAACTGGGGAGGACCACCCAAGCGCAGCCAATCAGAGCGCTGCTTTTAGCTCATACTTCGAGACAAAAAACTTTATTATTAGACGCAGACAGCACACAGATGTCTCATTTTAGTCACAAAGTGCTGCTTTTGCAAGACACTCTTTGATGGAAAACACAAAACTTTGTAATTTACACCCAAAAAAGTCAGGTACCCCAGCTTTACGTCGTTTCAATATTATCGTTTATCGTGATATTTCCTCCAACAATATGTCGTACTTCAAAATTTGTTATCATGACAGTCCGAATAACATCAAATTTTATTCCGAAAGGCTCAGAATCTCAAAAAAAAAGGTTTTAAATGGATATGGAATACAGTAAAAATCAGATTTCCCAAAAAAATGTCTACTTTTTCCTCGTCTTCTTGGTCAGAGCCTCAGTCGTGCTCAGAGTGACAGGTGGCTTTAACCAATCACAACGACATGTGAACTCTCAGAGGAATCACATACGCATTTACCTCTTAAAGGAAATAAATGTGCAAAATGTGCATATGCATTTACTAAAATATTGGAAAAAATGCAAAAAAGCTTGAGAAAAAGTTGAATCAAACTTTAAAATACTGTAAATCTACCAACCGTGGCTGCAGTTACACAAAATCTGATTAAAACCTTGTTAAAATGACATGTTAATGGCAAAAATCACATTTCTTACTGTTCTCTTACTTACTGTAACTGTTTAACCAAATCTGTGAAGAAGGAGGAAGCGATTAGGTTTAAAAAAAAGCTTAAGATTGTTTTATTATGAGTCACAAGTGCAGTTTTGAGTAAAATGTTAATCAAACTGTCTCCTGTAACAAAGAACGAGACACTTATTAATGAATTAGAGGAATTATTATTTAAAGCATGGAATTTACGTTGAATTGTTTTACTTTGAGATTCTGTAATTGTGTTAAGGCAAGGCAAGGCAAGGCAAGTTTATTTGTAGAGCACAATTCGTACACAGGGCAATTCAAAGTGCTTTACATAAACAGGAAAAGTTGCATTAAAATCACAAAACACAAAAAGACACACAGAATCATTTTAAAATCATTTTAAAATAAAGTACTTTAAAAGAGAAGAGTGCAGATAGATCTTTCAGTCGTATGCACGTCTAAAGAGAACTGTTTTTAGCCTGGATTTAAACATTGTCAGAGTGGAGGCCTGTCTCACATCTTCAGGGAGACTGTTCCAGATTTTAGCTGCAAAAAACTGAAATGCTGATTCCCCATGTTTAGTCCTGACTCTAGGCACCAGCAGGAGGCCGGTCCCTGAGGCCCTCAGATTGCGAGATGGTTCATATGGCACTAACATGTCAGAGATGTACCTTGGTGCTTGGCCGTGGAGAGACTTGAACACAAGCAGAGCTGCTTTAAAGTCAATTCTCTGAGCCACAGGAAGCCAGTGCAGAGACCTGAGCACAGGACTAATGTGATCGTACTTCCTGGTTCTTGTCAGGACCCGAGCAGCAGCATTCTGGATGTACTGCAGCTGTTTTACAGCTCGTTTGGAGAGGCCAGTGAACAGGCCGTTGCAGTAGTCTAACCTACTGGAGACAAATGCATGGATAAGTCTCTCCAAGTCTGGTTTAGACACTATAACTTTAATTTTGGCAATGTTTTTTAGGTGGTAAAAAGCTGTTGATGTTATTGATTTGATGTGGCTGTTTAAGTTCAGGTCTGAGTCCATTATTACCCCCAGATTTCTAACTTGATTTGTCGGTTTTAGAGCGAGAGACTGGAGGTGACTGCTGACACTTTCTCTCTGTTTCTGCGGCCCAAAGACGATGATTTTAGTCTTGTCTGAGTTTAGCTGAAGAAAATTGTTTTGCATCCACAAGCTGATCTGTTGGATGCAGTGACAGAGTGAATCCACTGGTCCATATTCACCTGCCGTCAGTGAGACATAGATCTGAGTGTCATCTGCGTAGTTGTGATAAGACACATTTGTGCTGAGTATTAACTGACCTAAGGGCAGCATATAGAGGTTGAACAGAAGGGGTCCCAGGATTGACCCTTGGGGCACCCCACAGGTCAAGCTCACGTGGTCTGAGACACAGTTACCAATCTCAACAAAGTACTCTCTGTCCTCAAGGTAGGACTTCAACCAATTTAGGGCAGTGCCAGTGATGCCCACCCAGTCCTCTAGTCTCTGTAGGAGGATCCCATGATCGACAGTGTCAAAAGCAGCGCTCAGATCTAACAGAATTAAGACTGAGGCTTTGCCCGCGTCAGTGTTCAGGCGGATGTCATTTGTCACCTTGATAAGAGCAGTCTCAGTGCTGTGATGAGGTCTAAAACCTGACTGAAAAACATCAAATGAGTTGTTTATTAAGAGGAAGTCAGTGAGCTGTTGGTAAACAACCTTTTCGAGGACTTTGCCTAAAAATGGCAGATTTGAGATGGGCCGATAATTTTTCAGTTCTGAGGCATCAAGACTGCTCTTCTTTAGGAGAGGCTTAATGACCGCAGTTTTCAAGGCCCTTGGGAATGTTCCAGATTGAAGCGACATGTTAACTATGTGAGTGAGTGGTGTTAACAAAGTGCTCAGAACAGACTTTAGAAATCTGGTGGGTAACACATCGAGGCAGCATGTAGAAGAACTCAGACTGGTGATGATCTCTTGGACAGTTTTGTCAGTTACAGGTGCAAACTGAGTCAGCTCTAAATGTGTAGGTGGTTTTAAAGTTATTATTTGCACTGTGGAATTTATGGCATTTTTAATGCCCTGAACCTTGTCATTAAAGAATACTGCAAACTCATTGCACTTAGCTGTCGGAATTAGTTCTAAGGGCAGCAGAATTGGAGGGTTTGTTAGTCTGTTTACTGTTGCAAACAGAGCACGCGAAGTTTTTACTGCAATTTCCAATTATTTCAGAAAAAAATCCTTCCCTTGTTTTACGTAAAATGAGGTTGTACATGTACAACTTTTCTCTATAAATCTCTTTATGAATCTGGAGCTTTGACTTGCGCCATTTTCGCTCAGCCCTGCGGCACTCCCTTTTCTGTGCCCTGACTGTCTCATTATTCCTCCATGGCGCCTTCTGCTTATTTTTAACCATTTTAACCTTCATAGGAGCAATGGTGTCCAGAACATTCAAGATATTAGATGTAACAGAATTTAAAAAGTTGTCAACATTTGAACATGAAGGATTTTCAAAGTTTATCATTTCCACGAAGAGTGCACTTGTGCTGTCATTTATGTGTCTCCTCCGAACAACTGCAGGACCAGCCGGTGATTTGGGAATAACAGACATGTCAAAGAAAACACAGAAATGATCAGACAGTGCCACATCGACCACACTGACGTTTGAAATATTAACCCCTTTAGTAATTAGCAGGTCCAGAGTGTGTCCTCTGCTGTGGGTGGGGCCACTCACATGCTGAGTAAGACCAAAGGTTTCAAGGACAGCATCAAGCTCTTTAGCGTTTCTGTCGCAAACATTATCCACGTGAACATTGAAATCACCTGTAATGACCAAACCGTCAAAGTCTGTGCATACAACTGAAAGCATCTCAGTAAAATCATCAATAAAACCTTGGCAGTGCTGGGGGGGCTTGTACAGGACAATGTAGAGTATGGAGGGAGACTGTTTTAGCTCCATTTTAAAAGATAAATACTCAAATGATGAAAACATCCCAAAAGACAACCTCTGAGTAACTATTTTATCTCTAAAAACTGCACAGACACCTCCACCCTTTTTGTTGTCGCGTGTTTCAGATTCAAACTTGAAGCTCGGTGGAGTCGCTTCTATTAGGACTACATTCCCTTTTTTTTTCAAGCCATGTTTCAGTTAAAAACATAAAATCAAGATTATAAGAAGATATAAAATCATTAATTAAAAGTGATTTGTTACATAATGATCTGACATTAAGCACAGCAAGTTTCAGATTGGTTTCAATGTGACTGGACGTTATCTTTTCACAGGGAATATGAATTAAATTTCTAAGATCAGACAGTCTAACTGTCCTTCTGTTCTCCAGTCTGTGTGACGTGACTACAGATATAACACAGGGCCCCGGGTTTGTTTGACCATTTTCATGACCATAAGTCCCGGCAACGCTGAGACCCACTAAATCCTAGCTATGGGAGATAACAGTTCTGGGGGGTGGTGGGGTTGGGCGGCGAAGGGGGAGACCTGGAGGAGGTTTGGGCAAAGGCTGAGTGGGGAGAGCTGGAAGGGGTTTGGGTGATGGACCAGGTGAAAGGCGAGGGGGTGGAGGTGCAGGTCGTTTTTTTGGTGAAGCAGGAGAGTTGAAGCTCCTGGGTGGTATGGTGGGCACAGATTTGTACGGGGAAGAGTTCATCATTGTTGACATCAGAACTCTTGATCTTGCTAAATTAGGTGTGAGTGGAACCATCTTTACTCCTGATTTGATCAGACTTTCAAGATGGTTGGGAAGGTCCCTGGGTGAAGGTGGAGATGAAAAGGAGAGTGATGATTGAGTGGGAGTAGATGTTGCAGGGGGGACCCAGGACTGGTCTGAGGGTAGGGGTGGTGACAGGGCAGCTGCTGGGCCTGTCACTGACCGGCCCATTGCCTGTGATGAGGACCCCGAGGGAGGGGGGACGGATGTTGAGCTTGAACCCTTCACTGGGGGCGGTGGAGATCGTTGTGGTGCTGCAGCTGATGAGCTCTTTACTGGAGGCAGTGTAGGTGATTTTGGAGCAGCTGGAGCTGAATCCTTTGCTGGGCCTGGTGGAGCTGCTGTTGATAAATCCTTTTGTGGAGTCGGCTGTTTTGTTACTGCTGATGTTGGAAGCATTGACTTGGTCTCTGGCTGATTGATCCGGTGTTCTTCTCTCATTCCTCTCTTCTCGAACTATCTGTTCACGACCCTGTCCACGGCCATTCTGATGCCTGAGAGCGTGGAGGAGGTTCTCTGTCAGTGCCCTCACTCCACCTCTGCACAGATGTGGGCCCCTTCCCCTGAACAGGTCATCTCGTTTCCAGAACAGATAGAAGTTCTCAATGTAGTGCAATCCTCTAGGTGCACACTCTTTGGACAGCCAAGTGTTCAATTGTAGCAGCCGGCTAAACTTGTTGATCTTCCTGTCAATATTTGGAAGAGGTCCACTGATGAATGTTTTGATTTCTACTTTATCAAGCTCCTCAAATAACTTCATGAAGTCTTTTTTCAAAACTTCAGTCTGCTCCTTTCGAATGTCCACTGCACCCACATGTACAATCAGCTGTTTAACTCCTCTGTGTGTGGACAGTACTCTGGGAAGCAGTGACGTAATCTCAGAAACTGTGCTGCTGGGGTAGCTACATGTTTTCATTCTTCCATGTACGACTCCACTGATAGCACCGTCTCCTATCAAGAGTGTGTCACTGTCCTTGACGTTTGGCACCGACTGTCTGTCTTTCTGTTGCTTTTTATCAACATCATGGTGGCTACAGTTTTCTCGTTCTGTAAATTCAGCCTCTGATAGTGGCAAAAATCTGTTTGTAAGCTGTATAGCAGGCGACTTTACATTAGCTTTGTATCGCTTTTGGTTTTGCACGAAGTTTGACCCAAGATGCAGCAGGCTGGTCTTTACCCAGTTTTGTGAAAGACACAGATTCACTCCGGTTTAAGTTGAAAGTAGCTTTTCTTGAAAGATATGTAGACTTCTTACCCCTCGGTGACACTGGAATTGTATCGTGAAGTCCTTTTTCAGATTCTAGAGCGAATATCCGTGCTTGTAGCTCAATTATTTCATGTTGATATTTCCGACAGCGTTCACAAGAGTTTGTTTGACTTCTCTCTCCGGACATGTCGCTGGCTCGTCAGATAGTTTCTTAAAAATTGAAAAAATTATCTTAAAATCCTTGGTTTCCTTTGAAAAGTCATAATCCAAGATTTATAGAGGAAAAAATTTGATTTAAAAGCAAAATAAATAAGAAAACAGCTGTAGCAAGCTGGAGCAGCAAGGAAAAGCGTCTGCACTCTTCGGTAACAGGAAGTATGCCAGTGTTAATAATGAAAACCACTGGGAAACAATAATAATAATATAATAATAATTCTCCTGAACTGGGGATGAATATTTGTGTATTCAAAGTGTAAAATGTTAATTAAACTGTCTCCTGTATTAAAGAACGAGACACTTATTAATTAATTAGAGGAATTATTATTTAAAGGGCCTATGACAGGGTGAAATACACATTTAACTAAAATGCAGTTAAGATAAATATATTCAAATTTCTACTAAAATCTTTACAAATTTAACCCCAGTTTAGCCGTTTTTTAGGTTTTTAATTTTACTCCCGGCCGTAAAGTATGACATCACGCTAGGAAATTATTTCATTCATTTTATTTATTTATTTGAGCAACATACAAGTTCTGCCACATTTTCTGCTGTGCTGCATCCATGCTCAAAAAGGAGTTGAAGAAGTGTGAACTTATAAACTCCTGCCCCTTATTTCATTTTATCAAGTGTTGACAGCCTTGATACGACAAACATTAATATTTGACATCAATCCTGAGCATTTCATGACAATATGTATAATGACAATACACATGAGAATGTTTTACAATCATAGTATCGTAGATGATCTCCTAATGTAGCTGTAGCTTTGGCTATATTTGATTATTTAATAGTTTGCGTGTTATTCACAAAAAAAGAATGACAATATTGTACGTTGTTATTTAACCATATCAAATTAAAATATTTTTAACTTTTACTCAACCTTCTTCTGCATATTTTTTAAATAAGTTGTATTTGTACCGCTTTTTGAAGCAGTATATACTTGGGCAGCTCTTTGTTTCCTCATTTAAACTGTTCCATAGATCAACTCCGCATCTTGAAATTGAAATTACCATAGCAACCACACTGTACACTGGGCCAAAACTCATCTAACGTCACAGATTTTGTTCATTTGACAAAGAGAAACACAAGTGAACACCTTTATTTTGTTGAATCAAAGTTTAAAGGGTCAAAAAAGTAGTTTATTTTGTGTAAATTGTGCATGTCCTTCGTCTCCCCAGTGTGATGTCATCAGTTTATTTACTTCCTGTATATAATTGTCGACAGATTTTTCAACTTTTCTCCACAAACAGCGACTTGATTGGTGTAAAACTATCATTTGTATTTACACGAGGTATTAATACACAGAATAAAGTCAAAATTAGAAAATCATAAAAACCCGTCATACGCACTTTAATAATGTAAACCACTGGGAAACGCTAATAATATAATAATAATAATAATTCTCCTGAACTGGGGATGAATATTTGTGTATTCAAAGTGTAAAATGTTAATTAAACTGTCTCCTGTATTTAAGAACAAGACACTTATTAATTAATTAGAGGAATTATTATTTAAAGCATGGAATTTACGTTGAATTATTTTACTTTGAGATTCTGTAATTGTGTTAATAATGTAAACCACTGGCAAACAATAATAATAATAATAATAATAATTCTCTTGAACTGGGGGTGAATGTTTGTGTAAATTATGCATAGGGCCCTAAATCACGAATGAATCGTTTTAGTTTGAGATTCTGTAATTGTGTTAATAATGTAATAATGTAATGTAAATAATGTAAACCACTGGGAAACAACAATAATAATAATATAATAATAATAATTCTCCTGAACTGGGGATGAATATTTGTGTAAATCTGGGACTAAATGCGACGAATCGTTTATCGTTTTAGTTTGAGATTCTGTAATTGAGTTAATAATGTAATATTGTATTGTAAATAATGTAAACCACTGGGAAACAATAATAATAATAATAATAATAATAATAATAATAATTCTCCTGAACTGGGGATGAATGTTTGTGTAAATCGGGGACTAAATGCGACGAAACCCAGAGGCAACATTGGTCTAAACTGGTGTGAACATCTTTACGTTTCAGGGAGAAGATTTGTCTCGTCGATCGGCGCTTTCAGACGGAGACGAGCCCATGACGCATTTTTACGACGACGCCAAAACCATGTACGAGTTCCTGCTCCGAGGGGCTCGCGTCTCAAGTGAGTCACAGAGTTCACTTCGGTGCACGGTGTTTGCACAATCTGTCCCTCAAAACGTAGATTTAACTTCCTGACAATCGATCACTGACTGAAGAAACTGAAAGTGTTCTTCTGTTTACTTCTGTTTTAACAACTTAAAGTGCCTCTGACAGCTGAGACTACTCATGTACATAAATATATTGAAAGTTTTGCTAAAAATAATTATACATTTTGTCAATTTTAGCATTTTTTTTTAGTTTGTAGTATCACTTCCTGGTATTAAATTATGACATAACACTACTTAAACTCACTAAAACTCGGCTTAATGTCAGAGATTTTTTTGTCCGACAAATCAAAATATTTGTGAACACCTTTATTTTGTTGAATTCATGTTTTAAGGGTAAAATAAGTTGTTTATTTTGGGTAAATTATGCATAACCTTTGGATGGAATGAGTCTCCCTGGTGTGATGTCATCAGTTTTTTTAGATTTTTCAGCTTTTCTCCACAAACCATGACTTGATTGGTGTAAAACAATAATTTTTATGCACAATACGTATTAATACACCACATAAAATCAAAATTAGAGAATAGTTCAAACCTGTCAGGCGCACTTTAACGCTCCCTACTTTTGTTACATCATTATCATCATCATTTTTTTGTTTTGTAATATCACTTCCTGGTTGTAAATGATGACATCACACTAGGAATTGACTTTGTACATTGGGCTAAAACTCAGCTAAAGTCACAGATTTTTTTAACACGACAAATCAAATTTTATGTGAACACCTTTATTTTGTTGAATTCATGTTTTAAGGGTAAAAAATAGTTGTATTTTGGTTAAATTATGCATAACCTTTTAATGGATTGAGTCCCTAGTGTGATGTCATCAGTTTTTTACTTCCTGTAATTTTCAACAGATTTTTCAATTTTTCTCGCCAAACTACTACTTGATTGGTGTAAAACAATATTTTTTTAAGTACAATAGGTATTAATACACCAAATAAAATCAAAATTAGAAAATCGTTAAAACCTGTCATACGCACTTTAATACTAATCTTTATTACTGTTACTACAACTTTAGGTCAAATAATTGTATTCATGTCGATCGTTACAATCTTGCACAGCACCATTTTTAATTTACTTCTTAATTTACTGCAACAATTATTCTATGAATGATTAGTTGACAAAAAACAAGATAAATGTAATCATTATCTGGATTATACAGATTCTAAAACAGGGGCCACATGTTGAAATATAGACCAAGCAGGGGGCACAAATCCATCGTGAAACGTTAATAAAGTGGCATTAATCTGATGTTTTAAGCGCTAATTCAGTCTCAGGGCCTAATATCAGGTCTGTCTCACACAAAAATGTTAGTTATTTAGGTTATAATTGTAGAAAATCTGAAATTTGCTGTAAAAAGTACTTCTCAGGACAATGTGGGCCAATTGACCAGGAGCCTGAGGGCCAAGAAACATTGGTCCGAGGGCCGCATTTGGACATTTAGTTTGGACATGCCTGGTTTAAAACACATACGAACAGACCATATGTAATAAAAACTGGCATTTTAAAGTCAAAATGTCAAAACAAAACAACAAACAAACAAAAAAAGGCAATAATATACTTTATTCTCAGTCTTGAAGCCTCCAGTCACCATATTTCAACTTTTAATTCATCGATAATGCATTAAAATCTTTAAATGTACATGAAGAAAAAAAATCTCTTGACTAGTCGACTTATCAAAAAAAAATTACTGATTAGTCGACAATCATAACCTAGTATTTAACCTTTTGTTCTGACTATATTCTTCTGTTTACTGCTGCAATGTGTTCATTTCTTCTCATTATTTTGATTTCTTTTCTTTCTTGGATAAAGTAAATGTAGTTATGTCTGTAATTTCATCCCACAACAGCACCATTTTACTTCCGTTACTTAAAAACGCCTCTCGTTCTCTCGTGTCCAGATAACGGTCCGTGTTTAGGCTCCAGAAAGCCCAAGCAGCCGTACGAGTGGCTGTCCTACAAAGAGGTGAGACCAGATCTAAACACAGTGTTCAGTCATGTTTGGTCTGAATGTAGAGTCTGATAAATGCGTGTGTTTTAGGTTATCCAGCGAAGTGAAAACCTGGGGTCGGCGTTTTTACAGAAAGGACACTCCAAAACAACCGACCCGTACATCGGCATCTTCTCCCAAAACAGGCCAGAGGTACAAACTTTCTCATTTTACGTCAGGCTTTTTCTTAAAGGACACATATTCTGCTGCAGTGACTTTTTTGAGCTGTAAACCCTGTTCTAACAATGTTCCGTCATCAAAAACACACCTGGAGTAGCATTCAGTTGCATTCACACTGTTTTGAGGAATGTTTATTAAAAAATCCTCTCCCTCCGAGCGTCAAACACACTTCCTGCTGAACTTCCAGGATTTTTGGACTCATTTTCAGACTTCATATGTCACTTATCTGAGAATCTGCCGCTGTTTTTAGTCCTTAAATCAGCACTAAACTCGTTCTGCCGATGAACACTATAACTACCTGCAGCAAATCCACACCATGACGTCTTTTCAGCGCTAACTTCACTGGATTGTAAATAATGCTGGCGCCATCTGCTGGCTGGATTAACTCAGTGTCATTTTATAGTGAATAAGAAACTTTTTTTTGTTTTTAAACATGAGATGGCAAATTTAAGGTATTCAAGAACGTGTTTAAAGGCAATATGAAAAATGCTGAATATTTTTCCCTTTAATGTACTTTTTTTTTTGTCCACTATCTGATAAAAGGAAACTATCAGCTGCTGAATGTTTAAAAAAAATCCGTAACCTTAAAGGAATCAAGATCAGCCTGCAACACATAAAAAATACCCTAAAAAAAGAAAAATAGAAAATTAAGACATTTTTAGGAATTCCACCTGGACTTTTTTCTTTTTACGATATTACAAGTCTCTAAATCTTATTTTTTTAAGTTAAATTAGCTTCAGCTTTGAAAGAAGAATTATCAAAACCAACATATGCCCAAAATAGTGTCAATGAGACCATTTTCCAGAGCTTTACTCCGTCATTTATTTAAAGGAAACATATTCTGCATTTTTCATATGTTATTAGCCTTTAAACATGCTTTTGAGTATCTTACATCTGCCATCTCATGTTTTGAAACAAAAAAAAGTGTATTATTTTTAGTGGTGGGCCGGTAACGGCGTTAACGTGCTGCGTTAACGTGAGACTCTTATCGGGCGATAAAAAAAATATCGCCGTTAATCTATTCTCAAAGTTGGGTTGGGAGCGGCGCGCAATTCGCACAGCTCCCAGGGGCATCAGCGCAGAGAAAATCTTTGTCGCGCACGAGAGAAAACGAGAGAGAAAGAGAGCGAGAGACGCGAGCTACACACACATAGCGCCAAATCAAAGGCTCGGAACTGAAGTTCTACATCCCATACGCTTTTAACTAGTCTTTCTTCTGGACCAACCCGCCTCGTATTTTTCGTAGTTTTGAGAACAAACAGCTGACGAACTATTGAGTCTAGAATAGCGCAAATTACCGCGAAGATTTGCGCTCCCCATCAGGACTGAAAGTAATGTATTCCGGCCCGTTACTGCGGACCCCTAAAACATTTGGTGGTAGTACGCTGTACCAGCAGGCACGCAGACGAGCTCCTCCACCTGACGCACGGTAAAGTAGTCCCACTAAAATCATTACCTCTGGAGTCAAACCATCAAATTAGACACAAACTTAATCCAGGGTCAGACTGTGCACTTTTGGAGATTTAATCAGTCCAACCCTGAACTCTCAGAACTCACGATGACAAACTTGATTTGAGTTCATTCATTTTGGATCTGACTTGTCTCCGCGCGTCATTACGCGTCTTTACGCGGCAGCGGCGTGAGCGCCGTGAGCAGCGCGGCACGGACACAGACTTCTCTGTCTTCAGCACCAGTGAAGAATCATGAACCAATCAGAGCAAACGCCACAGCGCGTCTACAAAGTTTAGCGCTTTGCACAGTTTTCGCGTGTATTGTTATGCAAATTAGCCGCGTGCGTAACGAGGCGTTAAGTGCTTTATGCACAGAATAATCCCAAGTGAAAACTGGAAGAATGAAAATGAATGGCCACTGACGGAAGGTTTATTTAGGCTTTGAAGACTGACTTGTTGTGTCAGCGCTACAGTAAAGTCTAATCAATGACATACTTCAAGAATTAACTGTAAATTATCATTAGGCCTATTTGAAACATAGGCTTATGATCTAAACATGACACACAGGTGACTTTGTCCAGAGGCTTCCAGGGGAAATTTAAGCACAGAATTAAATTAATACAGAATTAAATGAATATTGCACAGAATTGTTGCTGGATAAGAGTCAGTCTTTATATTAAAATGCATCAGAAAACTGAAAGCTTTGGAGGGAAAAAACACCATGACTCTGATTTGAACACAACTTAATGATGATATCCTTTTTTTTTAATTAATTCTACCTAAACCAAATTATAGCTGAGGGGCTGTGATCAGAGAGGAGGACAGTGCAGCTCACAGAGAAACACTGACTAGAAAATGTATTTTTAAGAAGCTTCCCAATGGAAATCTCGACAAGACTAAGGTTGTTTGCACCTTGTGCAATGCGGAATTAGTTTACTGTAGGAGTTCTTCCAGTCTCAAGTACCACCTAAACGCAAAGCATCCCTTAGCTAATGCCGGGCCAAGCACTGATGTGATAAGCCCCTGGTCTAATGCGCCACCTGGCTTGAGAAACCCGTTCTCAAAGACTTACTTTTAGTCATTATTTGGGTAGCACACATATTCTGAATGTCTTCGTCAGAATTCAAATGAGCCATTTTAATCTAGATTAATCTAGATTAATTCCAAGATTACAGTGAGATTAATCTAGATTAAAAAAATTAATCTATGCCCACCCCTAATTATTTTATAAATGACACTTGAGTGCATCCCGCCACTAGATGGCGCCTAGCACTCACACAATCTAGTGAAGTTAGCCGCCAACCAACATTAATGTGTGGATGAGCAGCAGTGATCGTGTTTAGAGGCAGAAATGCTACGAACGAGTTTAGTGATCATTTAAGGACTAAAAACAGCAGCAGATTCTTGCATAAGTGACGTATGAAATCTGAAAATACGTCCCAGAACAAGGAAGTTCAGACGGAAGTGTGTTTGACGCTCATTGGGAGAGGATTTTCTAATAAACATTCCTCAAGAAAGCGTGAATACAATTGAATGCTACTCCAGGTGTGTTTTTGATGATGGAACATTGTTAGAACAAGGTTTAAAACTTTAAAAAATCACTGTAGCAGAACATCAGAATCAGTTTATTGCCTTTGTCAGTGTCAGAATTCACAAACATAAGAACTTGCTTCGGCGTAAGGTGCAACATAAAACAATGAATAAAATATTAGCAAAATATTTAAAAGAGGCATGCATAAGATTAAGAATAAAATAAAACAGAATAAACTACACAAATGTACAGTTGGACAGACAGCAGTGCAAATACATAGCTCTTTTATAATATTATTGTTGAAGTGGCAGGTGTTTATTATTGTGTTATGGTAATTTCCTAGAGTGATGTCATCATTTACAACCAGGAAGTAAAATTGCAAAGCTAAAAAAATAGCTAAACTGGGATATAATTTGTATATTTTTTTGCCAAATTGTAAATATAATTATCTTACCTGCATTCTAGTTAAATGAGTGGTCCAACCTGTCATGGGCGCTTTAACATAAACATTAAAGGTCCCATATCATGCAAAATCGACTTTTCAGAGGTTTTAACCTTCCTCCAGTGCTATTTGGGCCTCGTATGTTGTGCCCAAAGTGGTTTTTTGATTGATTCCGCATGTTTTCACTAGAGAACTGTCTTTTCCGTCCCCCTCGGCTGAGCAGCAGACGGGGGCTCCTCACTAAGATGACGCGGCTTCACCAGGATGACGCGGTGTTTAAGCCACGCCTCCAGGAAGCGTGCAGCCGCAAGAATAAAAACAGCTAATGCTAATGCTACACAGTAATTACACGATGGATACGACAGATCGAAGAGTTAGCTTGTTATTTACCAAACGGCAACGTGCGTCGTCGAGGCCCTGGAGCACGTCAAACTCCAGGTCAGATCCAGGACGTAGGACTCAGCACGACGCACCGTCAGGACGATAAAATGTTTATTCAGTGTTTGTGTATCGCTGTTTACCGGAGCACACGGCGCATGCACCATCTCCACTGTAGGCTTCGGCAAGAGTTGGGCGGGGGAGGCGCGCGAGTTGGGCGGGGGAGGCAGCCTGCTCTCTGTTCGGGGGGGTCAGATCTCAGAGTGAGCCGTTTGCTTTTACATGGAGGGGGGCCAGTCCAAGAAATGGGTGTTTTTTGTAAACTGTTATGTTATGGATATTACACAACGCAAAAATGTATCAACAAAGCCCTTAGAATAGACTGTGTAAAGGGGAAAATAGCAGAATATGGGACCTTTAACTGTATCTCATGACAAATTTTACTCTTGACGTGGCTGTCTAATTCAAAAGGTTTCACTGTGAGTTTCTTTCTTTTGTAAAGCAATAAAACAGGAAATGTTCTTTACCTTCTTGCTCATTATTCCGCGAATCTGAAGTAGATAATTAACATTTCACGGTAACATTCTCCTGTTTTCAGTGGACGCTGACGGAGCTGGCCTGTTACACCTACTCCCTGGTCTCGGTCCCGCTCTACGACACTTTGGGAACAGAAGCCATCTCCTACATCATCGACAAAGGTACGGCTCCGCCCCCTCAAGAAGTCAAACTCAAACAGAACCGAGCAATCACGTGTTTGTTTCAGAGACAAAATCGAACTCCTTTCACCTCAGAGTCACAGAGTTTTGCGCTGTTCTCGTTGTTGATGTTTTTACGTATCGTGCCTGTCCCTGATTGGCTAATCCACCTGTCAATCACACCCATCTGAACCAGCCTGATCCAAACCTGTGATCAGACTGAAATACATCTGTACAGAACCTTTAAAAGTTTAAATTTGGAATGGAGGCAAAAGTGAAGTGCAACATAATGTGATTTCACTGAGAAACTGGGATTTAACCTCAGAATATCACAAAATATGAAAAATTGGAAAATGAAAAGCACTCAGACACATCAGAGCTTTAAATACATTTATTATTGTATTATATATTGTATTATTATTATATGTATTTGTTATTATTATTTGTATTTTACATTATGTTTCAGGAAATTATGATAAACTCTTTGCATTTTTGATGAAGGAACAATCCAGATTTATGGGTTTTACTGGAAAAATACTCACAGAAATGTTGGGCACGCAATAATTTTTCGTTTTATCTAGAGATATATTAGATACTATTCCATAAATTAGATTCTTTTGAAGCAAAAATACAATTTTAAGGCTAGAAAATTGTATTTTGTCCATTGTTTGTTATAGAAAAGCAAAGTAACTGACCTTTCTACTCTTTCTAAATATAAATGTGTTGCTTTTTTCCAACACAAACACTTAAAACCAGTAGAATTTAGATAATCATTGAAAAATTTACAGTCAGCTTCATTTTGCCTCCATTCTGGAATTTTGGTGACGTCACATTCTACAGGGTCTGTACAGAGTGATACAGAGGTCGCCGTAACAGCTTGTCTGTGCCTGATCTCATCAGATTTTTGATGCTTAGCGGATGGAAATTAGCCCATTGCTTTAGTCCGGTGTGTTTCCAGCTTTTATATCATGTGTGTTCATTAACATACACTGTCAAATAAGCTATTAATAATAATAATATCACTCAATCAAACTTTATTATACTTTTATTTGTATAGCACTTTTAATACATTTAAAAGCTCAAAGTGCTTCACATTTACAACAATTAGCAACAGACAAACAGAGAAGACTCCTTAGGATTATAGGGAACATAAAAGTTAGAATGTGAAAATATGCATAGAAATACAAATTAGGGTGTTGTGAATAGACAAAAAGGAAGAATTAAAATCATAACACAAAGGAACCTGACTAAAAGTGATTTAATTAATATTTAAATTTTAATCATAGGCTAATTTAAAAAGATATGTTTTAAGTTTACTTTTAAAAATATGAACACTCGCAGCAGACCTCAGTTCCTCAGGTCGACTGTTCCATAAACGGGGGCCGTAAAAACTGAACGAGGCCTCACTGTGCCTTTTATCATTCTGGGCTTTCCTGGCATGATTAGTTCTCCTGGATTAATTTGTTTAGGACCTAAATATAGTTAAGTTCAGTTGTAAGGCACTGAAGAAATACTTGAAAATATAAAAAAAAAGTTATGTCAGAAAAGTTGCATGACTCGTGACACTTAGAGACTGCTCTGGTTGTGTCTGTGCAGCCTGCATCTCCACCATCGTGTGCGACGTGGAGGAGAAGGTGAACCTGGTGCTGGAGTGCGTCTGCGACCAAACGCACTCCATCAAAACCATCGTCCTGATGCAGACGCCCAGCGACGACCTCGTCAGGCGAGGACGGGACGCGGACATCGAGATCCTCAGCCTGCAGGAGATGGAGGTGAACGCTCGAGTCTGTTTTCTGAAGCTTCCTGTTCGATACTGTCCAGGGCTAAAATGTTAAACTGTCTCGTTTCAGGCGCTCGGGAAATCCAATCACCAAGTCCCAGAGGTGAGTTTTTTCAATCAAAGTTTTTTTATATTAAGTCTAATATAATCAGGATGAAAACACAGCTAAAGCAGGATTAAAAACCTTCTTACATTGACCACAACAGACCAGGTATTTCCCATAAGGACTGCACTATTCCTGAACTAAATCACGACGAAATAGGGGCTAAATCGTGACTAATTAAAGCGGGACGAAAGCAGGGCAAAAGTTGGGGCGAAAGCGGGATGAACGCGGCACTTTAAACCCCACTGATACTGACCACTCTGGGACGAAAGGGGGACTGACCACTGCGGACAAAATCGGGAACAAAGCGAGACTTTAGACCCCGCTGATACTGACCATTGCGGCACAAAAGCTGTACGAAAGCGGAGTGAAAGTGGGACTGACCACTACGGACAAAGCGGGACGATAACATGACAAAAGCAGGACTAAAAACCTTCTTACATTGACCACAACAGACCAGGTGTTTCCCATAAGAACTGCACTATTTCTGAACTAAATCACGACGAAATAGGGGCTAAATCGGGACTAACTAAAGCGGGACGAAAGCGGCACTTTAAACCCCGCTGATACTGACCACTGCAGGACGAAAGCTGGATGAAAGCTGGGTCAAAGTGGGGCGAAAGCTGGGGCGAGAGTGGGACTGACCACTGCGGACAAAAGCGGGACGATAACGTGACAAAAGCAGGACTAAAAACCTTCTTACATTGACCACAACAGACCAGGTGTTTCCCATGAAGGACTGCACTATTTCTGAACTAAATCACAACGAAAAGGGGCTAAATCGAGGCTAAATCGGGACTTACTAAAGCGGAACGAAAGCAGGGCAAAAGTTGGGGCCAAAGCAGGACGAACACGGCACTTTAAACCCCACTGATACTGACCACTCTGGGACGAAAGGGAGACTGACAACTGCGGACAAAATCGAGAACAAAGCGAGACATTAAACCCCGCTGAAACTGACCACTGCTGGAGGAAAGCGGGGTCAAAGTTGGGCGAAAGCCAGGGCTACAGCGGGACGAAAGTGGGACTGACCACTGTGGACGAAAGCGGAACGATAACCCGACAAAAGCAGGACTAAAAACCTTCTTACATTGACCACAACAGACCAGGTATTTCCCATGAAGGACTGCACTATTTCTGAACTAAATCACGACGAAATCGAGGCTAAATCGGGGCTAACTAAAGCGACGAAAGCAGGGCAAAAATTTGGGGCGAAAGCGGGACGAACGCGGCGCTTTAAACCCAGCTGATACTGACCACTCTGGGAGGAAAGCTGGACGAAAGGGGGACTGACCTCTGCAGACAAAATTGAGAACAAAGCGAGACATTAAACCCCGCTGATACTGACCACTGTGGGACCAAAGCTGGAGGAAAGCTGGACGAAAGCGTGGTCAAAGTGGGGTGAAAGTGGGACTGACCACTACGGACGAAAGTGGGACGATAACGTGACAAAAGCAGGACTAAAAACCTTCTTACATTGACCACAACAGACCAGGTGTTTCCCATAAGAACTGCACTATTTCTGAACTAAATCACGACGAAAAGGGGCTAAATCGAGGCTAAATCGGGACTAACTAAAGCGGGGCGAAAGCAAGATCAAAGCAACACCGAACCAATTAAACGCAAACTAAACCAGAACCAAATCAGGACTGAAGAAAATTCACAGATACTGACAACTGCAGACCAACACTTTCCTATAAGAGCCAGGGTTAATCCTGCACTAAACCCAGATTAAACAGGACAGAAACGTAACTAAACCAGGACTAAACCAGAACTAAACCACTACACAGAAAATGTGACTTCAATAAATAAAAAGTCGAAACCTTTTTGACAGTGTCAGGTGTTAAAGACACACTTTCTACATAGCATAGTTTTATTTTAAACTTCATTTGTATTTTTAAGAGCAGTCTGCATTACGTTCATAAATATTTGGTCCATCCCTTGTTTGTTGCAGCCTCCACAGCCGGACGACATGGCCATCATCTGCTTCACCAGTGGAACCACAGGTAACACTGCATCAGAGACTTTATAAAAGCAGACAGTCCATACAAATAAATATATGATCAATATGATGTGTGTTCATAATAATTCTTCTTCTTATGATGATTAAATAATAATAACACAATGTATTGTTGTTTTTTTTGTTCAGGAAACCCAAAGGGGGCGATGTTGACTCACTGTAACATTGTGTCCAACTGCTCCGCTTTTATCAAAACCACAGAGGTAAAAGACTGAACCAGGACTGAACCAGGACTGAACCGGGACCGAACCGGGACCGAACAGGGACTGAACAGGGACTGAACAGGGACTGAACAGGGACTGAACCGGGACTGAACCGGGACCGAACCGGGACCGAACCGGGACCGAACAGGGACTGAACAGGGACTGAACAGGGACTGAACCGGGACTGAACCGGGACTGAACCAGGACTGAACCAGGACTAAACCAGAACTTAACCGGGACTGAACCAGGACTTAACCGGGACTGAACTGGGACTGAACCAGGAATAAACTGGGACTCGACCGGGACGCGACCGGGTCTGAATCGGGACTGAACCAGGACTGAAGAGGGACTGAACCAGGACTGAAGAGGGACTGAACAGGGACTGAACCAGGACTGAACCGGAACTGAACAGGGACTGAACCAGGACTGAACCGGAACTGAACAGGGACTCAACCGGGACTGAACCAGGACTAAACCAGAACTTAACCGGGACTGAACCAGGACTAAACAGGGACTGAACCAGAACTTAACCGGGACTGAACCAGGACTAATCTGGGACTCGACTGGGACGCGACCGGGTCTGAATCGGGACTGAACCAGGACTGAAGAGGGACTGAACCAGGACTGAACCAGGACTGAACCGGGACTGAACCGGGACTGAACCGAGACTGAACCAGGACTGAACCAGGACTGAACCGGGACTGAACCGGGACTGAACCGAGACTGAACCGGGACTGAACCGGGACTGAACCGAGACTGAACCAGGACTGAACCAGAACTGAACCAGGACTGAACCAGAACTGAACAGGGACTCAACCAGGACTGAACCAGGACTGAACCGGGACTGAACCAGGACTGAACCGGGACTGAACAGGGACTGAACCGGGACTGAACCAGGACTGAACCAAGACTGAACAAGGACTGAACCAGCACTGAACTAAGACTGAACCGGGACTGAGCCAGGACTCAACCAGGACTGAACCACGACTAAACTGGGACTCACCCGGAACTGAACCAACCAGGACTGAACCAGGGCTGAACAGGGACTCAACCGGGACTCAACCGGGACTAAACCAGGACTCAACCGGGACTCAACCAGGACTAAACCGGGACTGAACCAACCGGGACTGAATAAGGACTGAACCGGGACTCAACTGGGACTGAAGAGGGACTCAACCTGGGACTCAACCAGGTCCAGGAGTCGTGCCAGAATAATAAGCAAGACTGGGAAGACTCTACCAAGTCTAGCACCAGACTAACACTGGTCCCAAAAGCCGGACTAACGCAGGTGTAAACGCTGCACTAATACGGTCTAAACCATGTAACTCCTTTTCGTCCCCCTCCAGTCGTTCGCTAAGACGACTCCAGAGGACGTGATGATGTCTTTTCTCCCTCTGGCTCATATGTTTGAGCGAGTGGTCGAGGTACAGTGTTTATGGCTCTGTCTGTGTTTGTGTTGTAGAACAACGTCCCCATCTCTCCCAGTGACACTCACGTCTCTTTCCTCCCCCTGGCTCACATGTTCGAGAGAGTAGTCCAGGTTGGTCCCATAGACTCCTTTAGCTTTACCCTTTATCCTTTTATACCCGGAATAAAACAAGAGACCACTGCAGTGAAATGTTTGTTTCTACCAGGAATTATATTTAAAAGACACACATTGTGCATTCTTTGTCATTGTCATTGACCTTTAAACATGCCATTGAGTACTTCTGTGTCGGAAAAGTGCTCTCAGGAGTTGGTGTTCGTGCTCCATCTACTGGCAGCAGAGGGAAGTACACAGGTTATAAACAAATGCTAGCTTGTCCCCACATGCTAATGGAAGCACACGGTTATAATGAGGGTGATTTGAGTCAGAAATACTTAATGGACTCCATGTATTAGTTTACATGGAGCAGACGAGCTCAACAGAAAATAAGTTCTACATGGACTAAAAAGACATTTTGAGGCCGCCCAGGAAATCGTTGCGTTGTGACTTGTTGTTGCTCGTGTTCATTAAACATTTTACACAAATCAATCTACTTTATGTAACATTTTAGCGGCGAGACTTTTCACTCGATCGCCATTTGCGTGAACACCATTCCCTTTACTAAAAGAGAGAGAGCGCGGATCATAGACATAAAAAGAGGCAAAAGTGGGCGGAGCGGAATAAGGTGAATACAGAATTTAGTTATGCTAGCACTTTAAGAGACGCTACGGTCAGGCTAGCAGCTGCAGTGATCATGTTTAGAGGCAGAAATGCTCAGACTGGTGATGATTTAAGGACTTTAAAACAGCAGAAGATTCTCTGATAAGTCACGTCTAAAATCTGAAAAAATGTCAGCGATCGCGGGAGTTCAGCAGGAAGTGTTTTTGACGCTCAGAGGGGAGAGAATTTTCTAATGAACATTCCTCAAAACAGCATGAATGAAGCTAAATGCCACTCCAGATGTGTTTTTGATGAAGAGCATTGTTAGAACAGGATTAAAAGCTCAGAAAAGTCTCTGTAGCAGAATTTAAGACTTTGGGTTTTCTGTTGCGGAATGGACATTATTTGGACGAAGCAGCTCAAAAATACAATACAAAAACAATTGGGCACATAAAATACTAATGCAACCTGAAAAAAATGTATTGGTTTTTAGCTGCTTATATATTAAGTCAATGTGTCTGAGCTGAACCAGCCTCTTCAAACCTCTTACAGTGGTCTCTTGTTTTTCCCGCTCGTCTGTAGCTCTCCCTGTCTCCTTTTACACAAACATTATTATATGATCACCGACTTTTATAATCCTGATATTTTGTGGCGTCAGGGCGTGATGTTGGTGCACGGCGCGAGGATCGGGTTCTTTCAGGGCGACATCCGGCTGCTCATGGACGACCTGGCCACGCTCAAACCCACCGTGTTCCCCGTGGTGCCTCGACTGCTCAACCGAATATATGACAAGGTACGAGTCTGCGCCGGCGTTTAAACTCAGATATTAAACTCACGTCGTCTGGCCATAATTAGCAAAGGCCAGTGATGGATGAAGTAAAAGTAAAAGTGTGACATTTTAATTTGCTAAAAATAAGAAAACACATTTGTCAGTGGAGCAAGTAAAATGATCTTAACCCAGTGACAGATAATTTGGATTGAAATAAGAAATAATGTGTTGAAACAAGTCAGAAATGGTTTGAATCAAGTCAAATAATCTAGTTCCATCAAATAAAAAGTCTTAACTCATCTTAACAAGTCAAAACGTCTGAAATTCAGATTAATATCCTACAATCAAGACGTTTTAACTCATCTAGAAATTCAGTTTTTGCAGTGCACAGAGCTCCACACGATGCACACTGCAAAAACTGAATTTCTAGATGAGTTAAAACGTCTTGATTTGAGGATATTAATCTGAATTTCAGACGTTTTGACTCGTTAAGATGAGTTAAGACTTTTTATTTGATGGAACTAGATTATTTGACTTGATTCAAACCATTTCTGACTTGTTTCAACACATTATTTCTTATTTCAATCCAAATTATCTGTCACTGGGTTAAGATCATTTTACTTGCTCCACTGACAAATGTGTTTTCTTATTTTAAATTAAATTATTATCATTATCAGCCAGAAATACTTTGAAACCAGTGAAATATTCTGCATCACATCAGCAATTAAATCTCATCGAGTCAAAACTTCTCAAATCCAGATAAAAATGATCAATTCAAGCCATTTTAAACTTTACACATTTACATTTTTTGCTGTGCAGGGCTGGTATTAACAAAACAATTCATAAAACCGCTCCTCTCCCGTTTGCACTCAGATCTTCGGCCAGGCGAACTCGGTCCTGAAGCGCTGGGTTTTGGGGTTCGCGTACCGCAGGAAGGAGGCGGAGCTCCAACGGGGCGTGGTGCGGCGGGACAGCATCTGGGACCGGCTCATCTTCAGGAAAGTGCAGGTGAAAAGGCGCACACACAAACTCTCGCACCTCAGAGGTTTAATCCTGTCCCTTATCGTCGCTCGTAGAATTATACGAGCGACGATAAGGGACAGGAGGTTAGCCCGGGACGCACGGGAGACGAGGAGGAAAGACTCGTGACACAAAGGGTGAGATAAACGAGGAAAGTACGGGGCGAGGTCCAGAACTAATAAAGCCGCCTCTTCTCAAAGCGAGTGAGAATGTGTAATTTTTTAAATGATTCATTGTATTAATTGTCTCTTTAATTAATTTTATACTTGCATCAATTGCTACTGTGTTATATTTAGAGTTACTTAGTGAAGAGCTGCAAAATTGATCGACTAAATGTGACTTTAAAAGATAATCGTAGTCATATTTTGAATCGTTATCTGGACTGTACAGATAATAAAAAACATATGAAAAGAGCTTTTAGAATAAAGATTGTGGCATTGTTAAATTAAAAAGAATAAAAAATGTTTGATTTTCGTTAATAACACACTTTATTCTCTGTCTAAAAGCTTTCAGTCACTATATTTCAACCTTTATTTGGGTAAAAATGGATTTTAAAAGTCTCGATGCACAACAGAAATAATCGCTGACTCGTCAACCACTAAAATAATTGTTTTTCAGCTGTTTTTCTGTGTTTTTTTGGTCAGTTTTCTCTCTCAACATATCGACTTTCATGTGGAAACAACAAACGTGTCCAATCTGCTCCTAAAGATGTTTTATTCTTCCATTGAATCCACTTCATCCATAGATTTCTCTGGGACATTGTAACTTCAAAGGACGTTTTCTTAAAATGCATTTTTGTCCCTCGAGACATAAAGATCAGCCTTAAAGTAGATCCTACACCAAACTGTACAATCTGGACTCAACAGGATTTAGACCAAACAAACAGAAGGATTTGTTGATATTTAATTCTAAAACTGATTTATTTAAGTTTTAAGTCAAAACAATGAAGCGAAATTAGAATTTTAGGCCAATTTTAGTCAGATCTAGTTTACTCACAAACTAAATAAGAATTTTAAACCTGGTTCTGTCCATTTTTCAGATTTAAATGTCCCAAATATGTGCAATTTTGGCCGTTTTTACACATAAAACGCCTTATTTCTAGATGGAAACATGACACGATGCAAAATTTTAAATGTTTGAGTTGCCAAAAAGTCATAAATGTTTTTTGTTTATTATTTCTCAGGGTTGTTTTCTCGGGATGAAACTAATGATTATTTTAGTAGTCGACCAGTCAGCGATTATTTCTTATTTCAGAAATAGTTAATATTCTTTTTCCTGACATTTTTATTGACAATACCACTGTTTTAAAAAAAAAAATTCTATTTGTTTGTGTTTTAGAGTCTGTACAGCCCAAATAACAATTACAATCATCAGAATTCACTTTTTTTAGTCACGATTAGTTGATTAATTGTTGTGCAGCCTCACTTTTTTCACTTATAGTTCAATACTTTTTTACATTAGAGAGTTTAGAGTTCAGACAGACATGTACAGATGTGTGGAGACTATTGCTGTACTGTGCTGCCCCCTACAGGCCAGCATGGGCGGCTGCGTGCGCCTCATGTTGACCGGAGCGGCCCCAGTGTCCCCCACGGTCCTCACCTTCCTCAGAGCCGCCATGGGTTGCCAGGTAACCGCTCCGTTTGGTAAAATACTGCAGATTGGGTTATTCTCGATGAACAACAAGCCTTTTTTCTTGTGTCCAGTTTTACGAGGGATACGGACAGACGGAGTGCACGGCCGGATGCACCCTGACCATGCCCGGAGACTGGAGCGCAGGTACAAACCTCACCAGAGTGGGGCCGTAGGCGACTAAAGCAGTGGTTTTTGTCTTTGTTTTACACTCAAATGCGGCCCCGTTTTTGTCTTTGTTTTACACTCAAATGCGGCCCCGTTTTTGTCTGTTTTACACTCAAATGCGGCCCCGTTTTTGTCTTTGTTTTACACTTAAATGCGGCCCCGTTTTTGTCTTTGTTTTACACTCAAATGTGGCCCCGTTTTTGTCCGTTTTTGTCTTTGTTTTACACACGTTTTTGTCTGTTTTACACTCAAATGCGGCCCCGTTTTTGTCTTTGTTTTACACTCAAATGTGGCCCCGTTTTTGTCCGTTTTTGTCTTTGTTTTACACACGTTTTTGTCTGTTTTACACTCAAATGCGGCCCCGTTTTTGTCTTTGTTTTACACTCAAATGCGGCCCCGTTTTTGTCCGTTTTTGTCTTTGTTTTACACTCAAATGCGGCCCCGTGTTTGTCCGTTTTTGTCTTTGTTTTACACTCAAATGCGGCCCCGTTTTTGTCCGTTTTTGTCTTTGTTTTACACTCAAATGCAGCCCCGTTTTTGTCCGATTTTGTCTTTGTTTTACACTCAAATGCGGCCCCGTTTTTGTCCGATTTTGTCTTTGTTTTACACTCAAATGCGGCCCCGTTTTTGTCCGATTTTGTCTTTGTTTTACACTCAATTGCGGCCCCGTTTTTGTCCGATTTTGTCTTTGTTTTACACTCAATTGCGGCCCCGTTTTTGTCCGTTTTTGTCTTTGTTTTACACTCAAATGCGGCCCCGTTTTTGTCCGTTTTTGTCTTTGTTTTACACTCAAATGCAGCCCCGTTTTTGTCCGATTTTGTCTTTGTTTTACACTCGGTTTTGTCTGTTTTACACTCAAATGCGGCCCCGTTTTTGTCTTTGTTTTGCACTCAAATGCGGCCCCGTTTTTGTCTTTTTTGTCTTTTTTTGTCTTTGTTTTACACTCGTTTTTGTCTGTTTTACACTCAAATGCGGCCCCGTTTTTGTCTTTGTTTTGCACTCAAATGCGGCCCCGTTTTTGTCTTTTTTGTCTTTTTTTGTCTTTGTTTTACACTCGTTTTTGTCTTTGTTTTACACTCAAATGCGGCCTCGTTTTTGTCCGTTTTTGTCTTTGTTTTACACTCAAATGCGGCCCCGTTTTTGTCCGTTTTTGTCTGTTTTACACTCAAATGCGGCCCCGTTTTTGTCCGTTTTTGTCTGTTTTACACTCAAATGCGGCTGTTTTTGACTTGTTTTAACAAAATTACAATAACAATTAATAACAAATAATTACAAAAAGCAACACCAGTCTTCCCAGCATATGGCCTGATTATATTACTAAATCATACTTGAAGGAAAAAAAAAAAGGAAATAAAGACATTTAAAAAAAGGAAATAATGTAGTAAATAAACATTGTGACCTATTTATTAAGTAACTAATTTGTCTGTCATTTTAACATATATTTCATTCATCCTTTTTTATTTTGTATTTCTTTTTTTATGATTATTACTTTTATTTTAATTACTTTTATTCATATTTTTAAATCTATTTTCTATATAATCTTATTCTCAGGAAGTGTAATATATTAGATTAATATATATACACACATAATAATAATAATAATAATAATAATAATAATAATAATAATAATAATAATAATATTTACCTTTTGGTTTTTGGTCTTTTGTTGTGTTTATTGTTTATATTCTCAGTGTGTTGTTCTTGTGCTCAGGTCACGTGGGCGCTCCTCTTCCCTGTAACTCCGTGAAGCTTGTTGACGTCGCCGAGATGAACTATTTTGCCACAAACGGAGAAGGAGAGGTCGGATAAACTCTGTGACGCTTTTACAAGTGTGAAAGATGTTCTTCTCTAAATGTTCTGTTCTGTTTTAGGTTTGTGTAAAAGGAGCCAACGTGTTCAAAGGATACCTGAAGGACCCGGAGAAAACCAGAGAGACCATCGACGACGACGGCTGGGTGCACACCGGAGACATCGGGAAATGGCTGCCGGTAAAACCAGGACTAAACCAGGACTAAACCAGGACTAAACCAGGGCTAAACCAGGACTAAACCAGGTCGAAACCAGGACTAAACCGGGGCTAAACCAGGACTAAATCAGGACTAAACCAGGACTAAACCAGGACTAAACCAGGACTAAACCAGGACGAAACCAGGGCTAAACCAGGGCTAAACCAGGACTAAACCAGGACTAAACCAGGGCTAAACCAGGACTAAACCAGGACTAAACCAGGTCGAAACCAGGACTAAACCAGGGCTAAACCAGGGCTAAACCAGGGCTAAACCAGGGCTAAACCAGGACTAAACCAGGACTAAACCAGGACTAAACCAGGACTAAACCAGGGCTAAACCAGGACTAAGCCAGGGCGAAACCAGGGCGAAACCAGGACTAAACCAGGGCTAAACCAGGACTGAACCAGGACTAAACCAGGACTTAAACCAGGACTTAAACCAGGTCTAAACCAGGTCTAAACCAGGGCTAAACCAGGACTAAACCAGGGCTAAAATAGGGCTAAACCAGGGCTAAACCAGGGCTAAACCAGGGCTAAACCAGGGCTAAACCAGGGCTAAACCAGGGCTAAACCAGGACTAAACCAGGACTAAACCAGGGCTAAACCAGGGCTAAACCAGGATGAAACCAGGGCTAAACCAGGACTAAACTAGGGCTAAACCAGGACGAAACCAGGACGAAACCAGGGCTAAACCAGGTCTAAACCAGGTCTAAACCAGGACTAAACCAGGTCTAAACCAGGTCTAAACCAGGTCTAAACCAGGGCTAAACCAGGACTAAACCAGGACTAAACCAGGACTAAACCAGGACTAAACCAGGTCTAAACCAGGTCTAAACCAGGGCTAAACCAGGGCTAAACCAGGATGAAACCAGGGCTAAACCAGGACTAAACTAGGGCTAAACCAGGACGAAACCAGGTCTAAACCAGGTCTAAACCAGGTCGAAACCAGGTCGAAACCAGGTCGAAACCAGGTCGAAACCAGGTCGAAACCAGGTCGAAACCAGGTCGAAACCAGGGCTAAACCAGGGCTAAACCAGGACTAAACCAGGTCTAAACCAGGGCTAAACCAGGGCTAAACCAGGTCTAAACCAGGTCTAAACCAGGTCGAAACCAGGTCGAAACCAGGTCGAAACCAGGTCGAAACCAGGTCGAAACCAGGTCGAAACCAGGTCTAAACCAGGGCTAAACCAGGACTAAACCAGGACTAAACCAGGACTAAACCAGGTCTAAACCAGGTCTAAACCAGGTCTAAACCAGGTCTAAACCAGGTCTAAACCAGGTCGAAACCAGGTCGAAACCAGGTCGAAACCAGGTCGAAACCAGGTCGAAACCAGGTCGAAACCAGGGCTAAACCAGGGCTAAACCAGGTCGAAACCAGGGCTAAACCAGGGCTAAACCAGGACTAAACCAGGACTGAACCAGGTCGAAACCAGGACAAAACCAGGGCTAAACCAGGTCTAAATCAGGACTAAACCAGGTCTAAACCAGGTCTAAACCAGGTCTAAATCAGGACTAAACCAGGGCTAAACCAGGATGAAACCAGGGCTAAACCAGGATGAAACCAGGGCTAAACCAGGGCTAAACCAGGGCTAAACCAGGACGAAACCAGGGCTAAACCAGGGCTAAACCAGGACTAAACCAAGTCGAAACCAGGGCTAAACCAGGTCGAAACCAGGTCGAAACCAGGTCGAAACCAGGTCGAAACCAGGGCTAAACCAGGTCGAAACCAGGTCGAAACCAGGGCTAAACCAGGTCTAACTCAGGGCTAAACCAGGACTAAACTAGGTCTAAACCAGTGCTTAACCAACCAGGACTAAACCAGGGCTAAACCAGGGCTAAACCAGTGCTAACTCAGGGCTAAACCAGGACTAAACTAGGTCTAAACCAGGGCTTAACCAACCAGGACTAAACCAGGACTAAACCAGGACTAAACCAGGGCTAAACCAGTGCTAAACCAGTGCTAAACCAGGGCTAAACCAGGACTAAACCAGGGCTAAACCAGGACTAAACTAGGTCTAAACCAGGACGAAACCAGGGCTAAACCAGGTCTAAACCAGGTCGAAACCAGGTCGAAACCAGGTCGAAACCAGGACTAAACCAGGACTAAACCAGGTCTTAACCAGGTCTTAACCAGGTCTAGCCGAGGTCTAAAGCAGGAATAAACAAGGCCTAACCCAGGTCTAACCCAGATCTAAACCAGGACTAACCCAGTCTAAACCAATACTAAACCAGATCTAAAACAGATCTAAACCAGTCCTAAACCAGTCCTAAACCAGTCCTAAACCAGGACTAAACCAGGTCTAACTCAGGTCTAAACCAAAAGTAAACCAGTCCTAAACCAGATCTAAACCAGGACTAAACCAGGTCTAACTCAGGTTTAAACCAAAAGTAAACCAGGACTAAACCAGGTCTAAACCAGAAGTAAACCAGGGCTAAACCACTAACGAGATAAAATATGTTCTCTGTTTCTTGAGGGCCGGTTCATGTCACTCTGAGGGCCCTGGTTTGGCCCCCGGGCCTTAAGCCTTACTCTGAAAACAAACCACCTAAACACCTTCAGCTCTGCTCCTCCACAGTCGTACTTGAGTTTATTTTTTGAACCTGTTTTTCTCCCGACAGAACGGCACTCTGAAGATCGTGGACAGAAAGAAGCACATCTTTAAACTCGCTCAGGGGGAGTACATCGCTCCAGAGAAGATCGAAAACATTTATGTTCGCAGCGACGCTTTGGCCCAAGTGTTCGTCCACGGAGACAGTTTACAGGTGCAACCCGCCCCCCTCGCCCCGGAAACTGTATAATACTGTTCTTTATCAAATGTATTTAATGAAGGCTCGGAAACCAGGACTGAACCAGGACTAAACCAAGACTAAACCAAGACCAAGCCAGGACTAAACCAAGACCGAGCCAGGACTAAACCAAGACCGAGCCAGGACTAAACCAAGACTGAGCCAGGACTAAACCAAGACTGAGCCAGGACTAAACCAAGACTGAGCCAGGACTAAACCAGGACTGAACCAGGACTAAACCAAGACTAAACCAAGACTGAGCCAGGACTAAACCAAGACTAAACCAAGACCGAGCCAGGACTAAACTAAGACTAAACCAAGACCGAGCCAGGACTAAACCAAGACTAAACCAAGACTGAACCAGGACTAAACCAAGACTAAACCAAGACTGAGCCAGGACTAAACCAAGACTAAACCAAGACCGAGCCAGGACTAAACTAAGACTAAACCAAGACCGAGCCAGGACTAAACCAAGACTAAACCAAGACTGAACCAGGACTAAACCAGGACTAAACCAAGACTGAGCCAGGACTAAACCAAGACTAAACCAAGACCGAGCCAGGACTAAACCAAGACTAAACCAAGACTGAGCCAGGACTAAACCAAGACTAAACCAAGACTGAGCCAGGACTAAACCAAGACTGAGCCAGGACTAAACCAAGACTAAACCAAGACTGAGCCAGGACTAAACCAAGACTGAACCAGGACTAAACCAAGACTAAACCAAGACTGAGTCAGGACTAAACCAAGACTAAACCAAGACTGAGCCAAGACTAAACCAGGACTAAACCAAGACTGAGCCAGGACTAAACCAAGACTAAACCAAGACTAAACCAAGACCGAACCAGGACTAAACCAAGACTAAACCAAGACCGAGCCAGGACTAAACCAAGACTAAACCAAGACTGAGCCAAGACTAAACCAAGACTAAACCAAGACTGAACCAAGGCCGAGCCAGGACTAAACCAAGACTAAACCAAGACTGAGCCAAGACTAAACCAGGACTAAACCAAGACTAAACCAAGACTGAACCAGGACTAAACCAAGACTGAACCAGGACTAAACCAAGACTGAACCAGGACTAAACCAAGACTGAACCAGGACTAAACCAAGACCGAGCCAGGACTAAACCAAGACTAAACCAAGACTGAGCCAGGACTAAACCAAGACTAAACCAAGACTAAACCAAGACCGAGCCAGGACTAAACCAAGACCGAGCCAGGACTAAACCAAGACTGAGCCAGGACTAAACCAAGACTAAACCAGCTCTTCACCAGGTCTTAACCAGCTCTTCACCAGGCCTTAACCAGGTCTTTACCAGGTCTTAACCAGGTCTTAACCAGGACTAAACCAGACTTTTCTCACTCCTTTTGTGGTGTTTGTTTCAGGCCTGTCTGGTCGCTGTGGTGGTTCCAGACCAGGACTTTCTCTGTAACTGGGTCAAGAGGACTCTGGGACTGGACGGGACTTTTCTGGACTTGTGTAGCAGAAAGGTAAATCAGATACAACCGCTCTAATGTTTTACTGCATCATGTACCTTCCAAACGTTAAATAAAAGTTTAAAAATGACATAAATCTTCTCGACAGTTGACATTAATATTTCTATTTCTCTGCAGGAAGTCAAAGCGGCCATTTTTGAGGACATGGTGCGACTGGGCAAAGAGGGAGGTCTGAAATCTTTTGAGCAGGTAAAAAAACGCACTTTGAAGTAGAAAAAATACTAATACAATTTATATTTAATTATTAATACAATACCATTTCCATCCTATTATTACACTCTAAAAGTAAATTCGCCATAAAAAATTGTGTGTTTCAATGGACCCTTTGTCCCTTAATCTTGACTAGTCGACTACTAAAATACCCGTTAGTTGCAGCCCGATTTATGTAGAGTTTATGCAGGTGACATCACAACATTCTGAATTTTGATTAAATAATTCCACCATTTTTGTGATAAAGTAACATTTCTGCATGTTTTTAAAGGTGCGTTTATATTTATATATATATTTGAGATCAGTTTAATTTTGATTTGGACTTGGTCCTGGTCCAGGTTTAATTCTGATTTAGGCTTTGTTTAGTACTTTTTTAGTCCAGGTTTAATTCTGATTTAGGCTTGGTTTAGTCCTGGTCTAGTCCAGGTTTAATTCTGATTTAGACTTGGTTTGGTCCTGGTTTAGTCCTGGTTTAATTCTGATTTAGACTTTGTTTAGTACTTTTTTAGTCCAGGTTTAATTCTGATTTAGGCTTGGTTTAGTCCTGGTCTAGTCCAGGTTTAATTCTGATTTAGACTTGGTTTGGTCCTGGTTTAGTCCTGGTTTAATTCTGATTTAGACTCGGTTTGGTCCTTTTTTTAGTCCAGGTTTAATTCTGATTTAGACTTGGTTTGGTCCTGGTCTAATTCTGATTTAGACTTGGTTTGGTCCTTTTTTAGTCCTGGTTTAATTCTGATTTAGACTTGGTTTGGTCCTTTTTTAGTCCAGGTTTAATTCTGATTTAGACTTGGTTTGGTCCTTTTTTAGTCCAGGTTTAATTCTGATTTAGACTTGGTTTGGTCCTTTTTTAGTCCAGGTTTAATTCTGATTTAGACTTGGTTTAGTCCTTTTTTTAGTCCAGGTTTAATTCTGATTTAGACTTGGTTTGGTCCTTTTTTAGTCCAGGTTTAATTCTGATTTAGACTTGGTTTGGTCCTTTTTTAGTCCAGGTTTAATTCTGATTTAGACTTGGTTTGGTCCTTTTTTAGTCCAGGTTTAATTCTGATTTAGACTTGGTTTAGTCCTTTTTTAGTCCACGTTTAATTCTGATTTAGACTTGGTTTCGTGCTTTTTTTTTAGTCCAGGTTTAATTCTGATTTAGAATTGGTTTGGTCCTTTTTTTAGTCCAGGTTTAACTCTGATTTAGACTTGGTTTAGTCCTTTTTTTTAGTCCAGGTTTAATTCTGATTTAGACTTGGTTTAGTCCTTTTTTAGTCCACGTTTAATTCTGATTTAGACTTGGTTTCGTGCTTTTTTTTAGTCCAGGTTTAATTCTGATTTAGACTTTGTTTAGTACTTTTTTAGTCCAGGTTTAATTCTGATTTAGGCTTGGTTTAGTCCTGGTCTAGTCCAGGTTTAATTCTGATTTAGACTTGGTTTGGTCCTGGTTTAGTCCTGGTTTAATTCTGATTTAGACTCGGTTTGGTCCTTTTATTAGTACAGGTTTAATTATGATTTATATTTGGTTTTTTCCTTGTCTATTTCTGATTTAGACTTGGTTTGGTCCTTTTTTAGTCCTGGTTTAATTCTGATTTAGACTTGGTTTGGTCCTTTTTTAGTCCAGGTTTAATTCTGATTTAGACTTGGTTTGGTCCTTTTTTAGTCCAGGTTTAATTCTGATTTAGACTTGGTTTGGTCCTTTTAGTCCAGGTTTAATTCTGATTTAGACTTGGTTTAGTCCTTTTTAGTCCAGGTTTAATTCTGATTTAGACTTGTTTTTGTCCTTTTTTTAGTCCAGGTTTAATTCTGATTTAGACTTGGTTTGGTCCTTTTTTAGTCCAGGTTTAATTCTGATTTAGACTTGGTTTAGTCCTTTTTTAGTCCAAGTTTAATTCTGATTTAGACTTGGTTTCGTGCTTTTTTTAGTCCAGGTTTAATTCCTGATTTAGACTTGGTTTGGTCCTTTTTTTAGTCCAGGTTTAACTCTGATTTAGACTTGGTTTAGTCCTTTTTTTTAGTCCAGGTTTAATTCTGATTTAGACTTGGTTTAGTCCTTTTTTAGTCCACGTTTAATTCTGATTTAGACTTGGTTTCGTGCTTTTTTTTAGTCCAGGTTTAATTCTGATTTAGACTTGGTTTCGTGCTTTTTTTAGTCCAGGTTTAATTCTGATTTAGGCTTGATTTAGTCCTTTTTTAGTCCAGGTTTAATTCTGATTTAGACTTGGTTTCGTGCTTTTTTTAGTCCAGGTTTAATTCTGATTTAGACTTGATTTAGTCCTTTTTTTAGTCCAGGTTTAATTCTGATTTAGACTTTGTTTGGTCCTTTTTTAGTCCAGGTTTAATTCTGATTTAGACTTGGTTTAGTCCTTTTTTTAGTCCAGGTTTAACTCTGATTTAGACTTGGTTTAGTCCTTTTTAGTCCAGGTTTAACTCTGATTTAGACTTGGTTTAGTCCTTTTTAGTCCAGGTTTAACTCTGATTTAGACTTGGTTTAGTCCTTTTTTAGTCCAGGTTTAACTCTGATTTAGACTTGGTTTAGTCCTTTTTTAGTCCAGGTTTAACTCTGATTTAGACTTGGTTTAGTCCTTTTTTAGTCCAGGTTTAACTCTGATTTAGACTTGGTTTAGTCCTTTTTTTAGTCCAGGTTTAACTCTGATTTAGACTTGGTTTAGTCCTTTTTTTAGTCCAGGTTTAACTCTGATTTAGACTTGCTTTAGTCCTGGTTTAATTCTGGGTTTAATCTCAGTTTAGTCTCAGTTTTAATGTGGCGTTTGTGCAGCTCAGACAACGATTACGATCATTTTAACAGTCGTCTAATCTGGATTTTTCTGAATAATCGTTGCTGCCCTATTTCTAAATTAATCTTGTTTCTGTTTTTTTGTCAAAGGTGAAGGCGATCTGCGTCCACACGGAGCAGTTCTCCATCGAAAACGGGCTCCTGACGCCGACCATGAAGGCCAAGAGGAACGAGCTGCGGCAGCACTTCAGGGACCAGATCGACCAGCTCTACGCCCAAATCAACCCGTAACAACGACACACCCGCCGCAGACGTTTAAGAACAGACCACAGGAACCAGCCGGGGCTCCTCTTAACGCTGAAACCAGGAGACGACGGAAGCAAAGTGAACATTTTAGCTTTTTTTCCCCAACAATCAAAGCCGTAAACCAATGAATTAAAGGCTCGGTGCGACGGCGTGTTTTAACGGGACGAACCCAGAGCCGCGTGACCTCAGATACTTTGACGACTTCACGGGTAAAAGGTCCTCTGTTTCGCTTTATTCTGGTTGCTTTTCAAAATTTTGTGGAAGTTTGAGTGGTTTTGTCACAATGTTGTCGTTTTAGAACCAGGGTTACTCAACTGGATTTCACCGAGGGCCAGACTTTTCAGATGGTTTTGTCCTCTGAGGCAGAAACCAGGACTAAACCAGGTCTAAACCAAGACTGAACCAGGTCTACCCCAGGACTAAACCATAATTTACTAAAGTAGGACTAAACCAGGTCTAAACCAAGTTTAAACCAGGTCTAAACAGGATCTAAACTAGGACTGTAACAGGACTAAACCAGAATTTACCAAACCAGGTGTGAAGCAGGACTAAACCAGGTCTAAGCAAAGACCGAACCAGGTCTAAACAAAGACTGAACCAGGTCCAAACCAGGACTAAACCAGATCTAAATCAGGACTGAACCAGGACTAAACCAGAATTTACTAAAAGTAGGACTAAACCAGGTCTAAACCAAGTTTAAACCAGGTCTAAATAGGATCAAAACCAGGACTAAAGCAGAATTTACCAAACCAGGTGTAAACCAGGTCTAAACTAGGACTAAACCAGGTCTAAACCAGGATTAAACCAATAACAATAGATAAATGAGACATTAGATTGGTTGAGGGCTGGATCATGACCCTTGGAGGGCCTCATTTGGCCAAAGTCCAAGTCCAAAAACATGAATTTGGTCGTCTTTAACTCTAACATACTCTAAATTAATAAATTATTCAAGTTCAGTCTTGTACCATTAGACCTGTCACAAAAACAAACTATGCAGAGCGACATACGGCTGCAGAAAATATCATGATAAACGATAACAGTGAAGCCACTTAAACATTCTATTGATATTGAGTCATAAAAGTTGCTTATTTCACTCTCTGTAGCTCAAGTTGTGACGGAAAAACAAAGAAAAGTACCCCCAAAGTACAAAGAAAACACACACGATAAATATCTAGCCCCAAAACAGTATATTGTTCTGTCTGTCTTGAACGATAAGTCCATGTAGTAATTATGTAATTATTTTCACAGTCCTATGTTCTGATTGTTTTTCATCACTTGTTCAAACAAGTATCTGCTTTTGATCCTGGTTTAAGTTTAAAGCTGTTAAAATTAAGATAAAAATGATGACTGTTAGCTTTAAAATTGTAAATACCTCTCTATGAAGTTAATTTGTGGGAATAATGTGTTTTATTTCCAGCAAATAGCATCAGAAGGGACATTATTACATGGTTAAATATAATAATAATATAGTAATAGTATATAGGACCTTTAGAGAAAAGGAACACAATGCATTTCAAAACAATTGAAGGAAACACGTCTGTTTTAATCCTCATAAAGGTGCAGTTAAAGGAGCTCAACAATGATCGCCCTCCACTTTGTTCCAGAAGTAAATTTTCTTTCGATTTTTTTTTTTTTTTCCCCCATAGACTTTACGGAAATAAAAACTTTGCTTGGGGCTCATCAGTTATTGTTTGTTGTAACCTTAGACCGTAAAACAATGGACTGTTGGAGCTGCTGCCGTCGTGTTCCAAACAGGAAGTGACCATAGAGATCGTACCGGCTCCATAAAGCTAAGCTGCCATTGACTTTCTATTGGGACATTGGTGTCTTTACTCTGAAACTGCTTCGGTCAAACTGACATCTGGAACTAAAATGTCCGTCTGACACACTTTACATGATCCTAGTGTTTTTTTTTTTCTTGTTGGTTGTTCATAAATCAAGTTATTAACAACAATAACTGACCAATCAGGTGCTTCCTTTTCCCAAGGCCGGTTTCGCTAGCGTTAGCAACAGGTTTGACATCTAGCGTCGCTGTCTCCTCTCGCCGAGGGGCTGAAACCATTAACAACCTCGCTCCTGATTGGTCCGTGTGGTTGTCACAGTATGAGCACTCGGATTTCCAAATATGGAGTCTGACGCCACGTTAGCCGCTATAACTGCTAGCAACGATTGGTTTCATTTGGTTGGAGCTAAACGCTATAGTTCACTATTTTACGGTCTATGGTTGTAACTAAACACCACAAATCCTATGAGAAGGAGATTTTCTAAACAAGTGAACAAGGGCTGAACTCTAGTTTTCTCTTTCTTAAAATCTATGAACGTTCTCAAAACATTTCTACAAATTTAAAGTGCGTATGACGGGTTTTTAGGATTTTCTCATTTTGACTTTCTTCAGTGTATTAATACCTGTTGTAAATATAAATTATAGTTTTACACCAATCAGGTCACTGTTTGTGGAGAAAAGTTGAAAAATCTGTTGACAATTACAGGAAGTAAACAAACTGATGACATCACACTGGGGAGACGAAGGTTATGCATAATTTGCACAAAATAAACTACCTTTTTTCACCCTTTAAACATTGATTCAACAAAATAAAGGTGTTCACGTGCATTTTTCTTTGTCAAATTAACAAAATCTGTGACGTTAGATGAGTTTTGGCCCAGTGTAGTGTGGTTGCTATGGTAATTTCCTAGTGTGATGTCATACTTTACAACCAGGAAGTGAAATTAAAAACCTAAAAAAACAGCTAAACCGGGGTATAATTTGTAAAGATTCTAGCAGAAACTGAAATATATTTATCTTAACTGCATTTTAGTTAAATGAGTTAGTTTAGTTTAGTTAAATGTTTAACCTGTCAGAGGCCCTTTAAAGTTGTCAAAACAGTTTTTTGGACTGAAAACTGTGTTATGGACATTGCGCATTTACTCCGTTGTGTGTTTAAACTCTTAATATTTGAAATTCAATAGGAAGTCTATGGGAAAATTGGTGAGAAATGTACTTCCGGAGCAGCACTGGGCTTTGAAGTCCGTGTGAATGTTAGTCTCTGTTTGCTTTAAATCCAAATGCATGATGTACATTTGTGAAGTCTTGGTTTGAATAAGCTTTAGTTCGTAGTGAGTTTGTTGCTCGTGGATTGAGCCAAAATGAAGAAACTAAAGACAAAAGTGTGAAGTGTCTCTCAAACCTCAACTTTAACCACCAGAAAATGTGTTTCTCGTTCTGGAAAGCGATTAATATTTTCAGCGTTTTCACTGATCAGAAAGTTCAATAAAGCACAGGGAGAAATGTATTTATTTAAACGAGGAGATTAAGTGAAATTATTTTAATGAACACATGACTATTGTTGACGCCAAAATGAGATGAAATTAATTGTTTGAGGTTCATAATGTAACAGGTAATTTGACTGTTTTTGTGATTGTTGTTCTGATTTTGTTTTGTAAAAAAAATAATAAATTGTTTGCTTATTAAACATAACATTTTTGTGCTTAATTTCAAAGATTTTTAAAGCGACAGTTTGGTTTGTTTTTTTTATGTTATGCCACAGTCTGCGCTCAGTTTTGTTCAAATATATCAGCGATCAATACAAACAGGACAGCGAAGCTTTACTTTTATTAATTTCCGTGGGATAAGAATAAAAAAAGAAGAGGCTTGAATTGATGAGGTGAGTTTATGTTCGAGTAACAGCTGTTTTGTTTGTGATCCTGTTATAAACTCTTTTACTCTTGAATGAATTCCTTGACAGAGAAGTGTTATAGATGTGGTGTTAAAGTGCCTCTGACAGCTTAGGTCCCCAACCTTTTTATCACCGCGGACCGGTCAACTCCTGGCAATTTTACTGCGGCCCGGGAGGGAAGGGGCGTTTATCATAATAAACGTGAATCCACTGTGAACCTGTTTTTTTCTTTAAAAATAGTCCAGGGGCTTGTCTTTTAATCCAGGGGGCTTGGTCTCTAAGTGAAGCAGCTTTGAAGGCTTCATTGCCTCATTAGAGCCGTAGGATTCACGTAGGAGTCCTGGTATTGTCTTGTTTCTGACTCATTTTGTTGCTTGTGGGTTAAATTTTAGCTCAAAGGACCGAGATGTAACACTCATCGGGCCCAAAAATTCAAGCCCGACCCGCCAAGCCCGCGCACGTACTGTCCGAGCCCGAGTCATTTGCTGCAAGATTCAACCCGAACACGACCCGGGACCACGCGGATACTGTCCGAACCCGACCCGGGTCCGCGCACGTGTAGAACCAGAGTTACGTAAACTGAGATCCTGCAGAGTTTTATCGGCAGAATAAGTGCCTGACAGGGCTTCAGGTGTTTAGTGTTCTACCTGCGGTACCGGTCCGCAGCCCAGGGGTTGGGGACCACTGGCTTAGACTACTCATGTACCTAAAATACAGGTAAGATAAATATATTGAAAGTTTTGCTAAAAATAATTTTGTCAATTTTAGCTAATTTTTTTTAGCTTTGTAATATCACTTCCTGGTTGTAAATGATGACATCACACTAGACTTTGCACACTGGGCTAAAAAGCGGTTTAATGTTAGAGATTTTTTTGTCCGACAAATAAAAATATTTGTGAACACCTTTATGTTGTTGAATTAAGGTTTTAAGCGTAAAATAAGTTGTTTCTTTTGGGTAAATCACGTACAATCTTTGGATGGAAAAAGTCTCCCCAGTTTTTTTTACTTCCTGTCATTTTAAACAGATTTTTTAGCTTTTCTCCACAAACCATGACTTGATTGGTGTAAAACAATATTTTTTTATGTACAATACGTATTAATACACCAAATAAATCTAAATTAGAAAATAGTTCAAACCTGTCATACGCACTTTAAGTTATATAAAAGAAAGAATTAAGCAAACTTAGCTACTGTTTCGTTACTAACATGAAAACCAGAACTAGTTCTTCATAAACAGTTTGCAGTCGTCCAAAGTTATTGCGCGCTCACCTACTTCAGTCTAACCCTGTGTTTCCCAATCTTTTTTTTTGTCTGGAGTACACTCTAGGCTTTGTCTCACACTCAAAGTACCATTTAACTTGACTTTCAGGCAAATAAATGGGTTTACTAGTCACATATTGTCAATTTTTACTATTATATTTTGGTTTTAATAATATTTATGGTCCAAGTCACTCCAAAAATATGCAAAATGTACAGTGAATAACACTTTTATTCAGGTAAAAGTACATTTAACATTGAAACCATTCTAAATCCCCCCTGGTATTTGCTCAAGTATCCCTGAGGGAAACGCTAGTCTAATCTTCCAAATGATTCACTCTTTTTCAGCATTTTTCACAACTTTCAGAGCTGAGTTTACCGTTACAGTAAAGCTAACAACAACTAGCATGCTAACGGCGCACTTCTGTTTTTTTTTTTAAACAATAAAACGATCAAACAATACACAATGGTCTGACAGAGCTGCTTTTACAATATGTCTGTGCTGGGACAACACAAGCTAGTGTCCCATACAAATCCTTCAGTAATACTAGATAGGTTCACTGCTGTTGATCAGGCAGAGATAACTTCAGTCATTATGTCCTCCAAAACATCAACTTGTATTTTAGACCCAATCCCAAGTAGACTCCTCAAAGAAATTCTCCCCCTAATTATAAATCCCATTCTTAATATAATAAATACTTCACTAGAAAGCGGTTATGTCCCTCAGTCCTTCAAATATGCAGTGATTAAACCACTTTTGAAAAAGCCTAATCTAGACCCCGACATACTGGCAAACTATAGACCTATTTCTAATCTGCCCTTTGTCTCTAAAATCCTTGAAAGAATTGTGATTAAACAGCTTTGTCGCCACCTGCAGGACAATAATTTATTTGAAGTTTTTCAGTCAGGGTTCCGTGCGTACCACAGCACTGAAACTGCACTAGTTAAAGTCACAAATGATCTGTTATTAGCTGCTGATGATGGACAGGTCTCAATCCTGGTTCTGTTGGACCTCAGCGCAGCGTTTGACACCATCGACCACAACATTCTACTGCAGAGGTTAGAATGTGATGTAGGTGTCAGTGGAACCGCCCTTAGCTGGTTTAAATCCTATCTATCTGATAGGTACCAGTTTGTTAATGTAAACCAGAGATCTTCCCCATGTTCTAAAGTAACCTACGGTGTGCCGCAGGGTTCAGTACTCGGTCCAGTTCTGTTCACTCTTTATATGCTGCCCTTAGGTATGATCATCAGAAAGCATGGCATTAACTTCCACTGCTATGCAGATGACACTCAGCTGTATTTATCAATGAAACCTGATCAGACGCATCAAGTAGACAGACTTAGTGCCTGCGTGAAAGACATAAAAACTTGGATGACTCTTAATTATCTGCTCCTTAACCCTGAAAAACCGAGGTCATTCTGCTGGGCCCTAAGCACCTGCGAGACTCCTTATCTGACCAGATAGTTTCTCTGGACAATATCACTGTAGCCCCCAGCTCTACTGTAAGAAACCTTGGGGTCCTATTTGACCAAGATCTCTCGTTCAAAGCACATATAAATCAAGCCTGTAAAACAGCCTACTTTCATTTGCGTAACATAACCAAAATTAGAAAAATCCTGCCCAGAGATGATGCCGAAAAACTCATCCATGCATTTGTCACATCCAGATTAGACTATTGTAACGCTCTGCTTACAGCGTGTCCTAAAAGCTCTATAAGAAGCTTTCAACTGGTTCAAAATGCAGCAGCAAGATTATTAACAGGTACTAGAAAAAGAGATCATATTTCACCAGTGTTAGAGTCTCTTCACTGGCTTCCTGTTGAGTTTAGAATCAAATTTAAAATCCTCCTCCTGACTTATAAAGCTTTAAACAATATGGCCCCATCCTACCTCAAAGATGCAATAGTAGCGTACCATCCAAACAGAGCTCTTCGTTCTCAAAATGCTGGACTATTGTTAGTCCCCAGAGTCTCTAAATGCACAGTAGGAGGTCGAGCATTTAGCTACCAAGCTCCTATGTTATGGAACCAGCTCCCTGCTCATGTAAAAGAGGCCGACACAGTCTCTACATTTAAGACCAGGCTCAAAACGTTCCTCTTTGAAATAGCTTATGGTCAGGCCAGTTAGGAACAGAAATAAAAACCTACAGTTTTAGCTACGCTGCCCTTGGAGCAATTCTGCTGGGGGAAGTATGGCAGCTTGAACACTATCCTCTGGTTCTTCCTACTTTATCTATCAACAATATTTAATATTACTTCAACTGTAGTCTGTTCATTGCTGTTCACATGTTTCTCTTTCTCTCCACTTCCCCCGGGGAGTGGAGACTGTTTCAGACACTGCGGCGGCTGCTCCAGTGACGACCCCCCCACCCCCACCCCCATCTGTCTGGACGATCTATGCACCACCCGCCTGGACAGCTGGATTAGCCACACCTCGTCTGCCTGGACGAACTCCTTCTACTTTAGATGAACTGTTCCTCATCTCCTGCTGGAGGATCTCTCTACTCTGGTGGACTGCTCCTCGTCCTCCTGGAGGAACTCTTTAAAGCCACCTCCCTCTTGAGTGGTTCTGGCTCCACAGTCCAAGTGGATGTCAGTCCTAGTTCATCTGCAGCCTGTCCGTCCGTGGGAGTAGGATCTCTCCTTCACTGTGGTTCTCCCCGAGGTTTCTACTTTTTCCCATGGGGTTTATTGTAGTTTTTCCTCGCCGCGAAGGAGGGTCAAAGGACAGGGGCATTCTGGGACAGTTATCTGAACTGCTTTTACCTGTGGCCCATCGAGGCAACTGTTGTTGTGATTTTGGGCATTATAAAAATAAATTGATTTGATTTGATTTGATTTTACTTTATTACATGAAAAGAAGTGAGAAATAGACTCTTTAAAAGTTTGCAAACCAAAACATTCTAAATTCGAGGTTTAACATAATGAAAATAATCAAAATGTTCCTCTTTCAAACAGTTTATGGTCAGGCCAGTTAGGAACAGAAATAAAAACCTAAAGTTTTATCACCTCTGCTGGGGAAGTATGGAGCTTTAACTTCCTACTTTCATCAACAATATTTAACACTCTAGTTCACTTGTAGTCTGTTCATTGCTGTTCACATGTTTTTCTCTTCCTCCACGTCCCTCTGGGGGTGGAGACTGTTTCACACACTGCGGCGGCTCCAGTGACGACCCCCATCTCACGACCCTGACCTGTGACCAGGATGATCCCAATTGCCTGGAGGAACTCTCTCTCAATCGAGATTTTAAGACGCTAAAAATTAAGCGTTAATTCAAAAGTATTCTAACACTTTTCATAAATGTAATTACCAGAAATTACCCAGCAGTTTATCAGGTTCTACCATGGATTTATTTATTTATTTATGATTTATTTCTATGTTTTGGCTAATGTTTTTCGATGTTTAGTTTTGCAAACTGTCATACTGGCTAAATTGCTAAAATATTTTCTGTATTTGCTTGGACTTGGGCCACAAATTTGAGACTGGACTCCAACTTGAGACTAATATAATATTAACTTTTAAATGCGTTTTACTTGAATGACAGAAATACATTTTAATTCAACATTTTTAAAAGAAAACGAGGGGGAAAAAAACACTTTCAGAAGCTTGAGGCCGTCTTCCCGTTTCTATGGTTACATTTAAAAAAAACAAAATAATATCTTTTGAAAATAGTAACGTTTAAATTATAATAAAAATATCATGAATACATTTTACTTCTAAATTAAACCCGTTTCAAAAGAAAAGGGAAATAAATAAATATAAAACTACATTGCAAACGCTATAATTCGTCTCTATGGCAACGCTGCGTCAGTCCTTACGTACGGTCGGGCGCAGTCACGTGAGCTCGCCGCGCTCCAGCCCTGAGCTCGTCCTAAACAAACCCCGGTCGCTCTCTCCGCTCCTTTCCGCCTTCCACCGCCGACCTGCGCAGCCCTGCCGCCGCCGACATGCACCCACAGCCCCGGGAGACATGAACACGACACCCCCGAGGCTCACGGACCATCGAATCCCGACATAAACCCGGGGAAGGACTGAAAAAAGCGGGTTTTTCGCGAGGTAAGGTCCTGTCGTGTCTGCGTTTACGTTTAGCTCGGGACTAGCATGACAACTAGCAAAGATTTATGACAGAAACGCAATCAAAAAGCAATCAAAACCCACAATTAAGCTCTGCGTGGTTCTCTTTTTGCTTCTGACGTTTATGGCAAATTATCTTTACGTTTTTTTTGCTATTTAGACTCATTGCTAACCATTGTTTCGGTTTTCCAAGTGCTTTTGAACGCGTTTTGTGCAATGTTGCTGTAAACAATATCCAAACATGCAGTAAATAACAAGAAATATACGTTTTAAACCGTTTTTTATGGACTTGCTGTCATTTTTGGACCATTTATACACTTTGCAAAGAGACACCATACTTAAATCAAACTAAATATGAAAAAAATGTGGATAGTTTTACAGAATTATTCATTAAAATGGCCTGATTGTTATTAAATTTGATCTGAACCATGTCATTCTTGAACCACACAAAGCTCTTATTTTTACACACTATGCTATTCTCAGGTTCTCTGCAAATAACCAGTGTATAATTAGTTTTAAGGCAATCCACTGCTGCGTTTTCCTGGTTGGACCACGCTACAGCTGTGTTGTTTTTTCACTATTATTTGCTTTGAACATTAAATAACTACATTCTGGGCCAGAGATGAGATACGGTTATCGCTGGGCTGGTAATGGCCTGTCACTTTGCTTTAGGAAAGAGTGGTGTAGCATTTAAGACTGTGCTCGCCTCGGAGATTAGTGCACTGTACCGATTTAACGTTGAATAAACATTGTCAGATTCGCTTGAAGGAAAAGACTTGTCTTCTTTTTCACCTTCTGAACAAACAAAATTTAAATATTACGACAACAGAGTGACTTTTAGCAGCACGTCTATGCCTACAGGTCATTTTGTGAATAAATGATCAATGGAACAGCACTTTTTCTTTGTACCTGTAGGTGAATTTTTGGTATTTATTTAATACAGCTCAGTGTACAGCTTAAATATTTCCATAGCATAGAAAAATAACAGCAAACTAACTACTAAAGTGTTAAATTCTGCTGTCTATTTATTGCAGCTGATGTTTTCTAACAATATTGCACATTTATGATTTTTTTTTTTTGTGAAAGTCATGTTTTAGGATTATTGTTTCAGAGACATACATTAGTTGCAATTTTATCGTTTATGGTCCATTATATATTTTTCAGCAATAAATGAATCAATTATCACTTATTACAATTACAATTATTACTTGTCAAGATTATTCTTATTAACAGTTGCAGTTCTAACTGACAGACTAAGATGTTTGACTGTTGTCATGGTACTCAATGTTAAATTTTTGAATCTTTTAGTAGTAAACGTTTTTTGGACTTTTTTGATGGCAATAATTAGAGGACATTTCTGCAAACCAACAGAACTGTGGTAAAATGTGCCTGTAAATGTATTAATTCATTAACAAACGATTGACTATAATGTAGGGCTGTCACTGACTATTATTTTTGTAGTCGATTAGTCAGCAATTCTTTTTTGTCGACCAGTGAAACGATTATTTTTATTGCATATTTAAGCTTTTTAAATACATCATCACCCAAATAGAGGTGGAAATGTGGTACTGAAGTCTTCGAGATTGAGAATATTTATGAATAATAGGATTAGTCGACTAATCGGTCAATAAGGTCTATATATTTATCAGTCAATAAAGTGTGACAAAAATATATCAAAACCATTCGTGTATCTAATCAAAACTGCACTCAAAAGACCACAACTGCACAAAACTTCATGCAAAAACAACTATTTATACAGAAAAAAGTATTATTAAACAGTGTATTTATTTGTTATATTTATGTGCGAGTCACTAAACTCACGATTCAGTCCAAAATCTTCAGCTAACTCACTCCATATCAACTCGCTTTTGCTTATGTCGCCGTATAATCCTTTAATTCTCAAGAAAATAATTAGTTGACAAACAAAAATGTTGGTCGACTGAGACTCCATCGACCGATTAATCGACAAGACGACTAAAGGACTACAGCCCTAATGAATAAAGTGTATTATTGATAAAAATTCAACAATAATCTATTCTTTTTTGACATTTTGATGTAATAACGTCACAGTCTTTGTTATAAAAGGTCTTTTTACATTTGTTTTAGAGTCTGTACAGTTCAATTAACGATTGGTCAATTATATATTTTTATAGTTGATTGTTTTTTATAGTCGACTAGTCATAATTAGTCGATTAATCGCTGCAGCCCTGCTGTGATGACTGAAAAACTACCCACAAAAGTGTGTTAGTGGTTTTTAGTCACGTTTTTGTCGCTTTTAGTCACGTTTTTGTCGCTTATAGTCATGGATGTATTACTTTTAGTTTTTTGTTGTTGTTGCTATTAGTCACTTTTTTGTCGCTTTTAGTCGCAGTTAGTCACTTTTTTGTCACTTTTACTGACTTTTTTGTCACTTTTACTCACTTTTTTGTTGCCTTTAGTCACATTTGTATCACTTTTTGTCACTTTTGGTCATTTTTTTGTCACTTTTAGTCATTGTTTTGTCACTTAGTCACTTTTCTGTCACTGTTAGTCACTGTTTTTGTCACATTTAGTCTTTTTTTCTTGGTCACAAGCGCTTTAAGTTAATAGTGCACCTTTAATATGTTTTTAAAGGAGCTATACATTCTGCTCAAAGTGCCATATATTAAAGAATCACCCAATTATAACTAAATATTTGGTCTAAATCAGTCAAACTTTGGTTAAACTTTGACTTTTTGAGCTTAACCAAGACTAAACAGACAAACTAAGCACACTGTAGCTGTCCTTTTCTTGTGACTCGGACCAAATAACGAGCCGCATGAGCCGTTTCCACTTTGTCGCTTTTTGTTTCGTTTTAGTGGTGTTTAGTCATGCTTTGGTCCCTTTTTCATGTTTTGGTATTTCTTGGTCGCGCTTTTGACGCTTTTATTCACTTTTTGTTGCTTTTAGTCACTTTTTTGTAACTTTTAGTCACTTTTTTTCACTGTCAGTCACTTTTAGTCACTTTGTTGTCTTTTTTTTTGTGGTTCAACCTGTCATAGCCACTTTAAGTTAATAGTGCACCTTTAACCTCGCAGTGTTGCCAGATTTTACTGACAGTTTCCAGCCCAAAGTCCACATAAAACCCGCCAAGATCAATGAAAAACAGCCCAAATTATAAACTTTCCAAAATTACTATTTAAATGGCATACAAAGCACAGTTGCAATGGTAAAATCATGAACAAACCAACGGCACACACCAGATAAACATATAGACCAGTCGGGCCCTTAGCCCTCCTTATTTGGCAACTATACCACCATCTGATTGTGTGGTGCGTTTAAGGTTGACAGGTTAGACATGTTTGACTAATATATACTGAATATGATTGTATTTAAGATTTTACTACACATTTTGCCCATTTTGTCATCTGTTTGACAATCTTCATAACATTTATGGTGTTAACTGTCTATTCATTTTCAACTGTACGTCACATTTTGATGACACACACCTGTAATTTTAAACTTTTAAAATTTCTTCTGGAACTGTACTTCAAAAATGTAAAACTGCTAAATATTTACCACAAGTTCCCTCCCATTTTGACTGACAACCAGCACATCCAATGTCACTGTTGCAAACCATTCAATATGCAATTTCTGTAATTTATTCTATTCTATTATTCTATTTAATATTCTATCAACAACTCAATCAATAATACACAAATATTTATGAAGATATTAATCTATTTTGCATTTTCAAATTCCCGCCTGAGACATCCAAAAATAGCCTAAAATATATGCACCCGCCCAACGCTATTTTTTTCCGCCCGAAGCCAAGAAAAGGAGCCCAATTGGGCGGAAAACCGCCCAATCTGGCAACACTGTAACCTCGTCTTAAATGAGCTCAAAGTGCCATAAATTAAAGAATCACCCAATAATAACTAAATATTTGATCTAAATCAGTCCAAACTGTGGTTAAACTTCAACTTTTGTAGCTTAACCAGGGCTAAACCGGCTGCAGAAGACAAACTAAGCACACTGTAGCTGTCCTTTTTTGGTGACTCGGGCCAAATAATGAGCCACATGAGCCGTTTGCACTTTGTCGCTTTTTGTTTCGTTTTAGTGTTTAGTGTTTAGTTACGGTTTGGTCACTTTTAGTCATGTTTCTGTATCTCTTTCTGTAGTCACTTTTTTGTCACTTCTAGTCACTTTTTTGTTGCTTGTAGTCACTTTTTTGTCAGTTTTAGTCACTTTTTTGTCAGTTTTAGTCACTTTTTTCACTGTTAGTCACTTTTTTGTCGCTTTCAGTCACTTTTTTCACTGTTAGTCACTTTTTTCACTGTTAGTCACTTTTTTGTCAGTTTTAGTCACTTTTTTCACTGTTAGTCACTTTTTTGTCGCTTTCAGTCACTTTTTTCACTGTTAGTCACTTTTTTGTCACTTTTAGTCACTTTTTTCACTGTTAGTCACTTTTTTGTCGCTTTTAGTCACTTTTTTGTCACTTTTAATCACTTTTTTGTCACGTTTAGTCACTTTTTTTGTCACTTTTAATGACTTTTTTGTCACGTTTAGTCACTTTTTTGTCACTTTTAATCACTTTTTTGTCACGTTTAGTCACTTTTTTGTCACTTTTAATCACTTTTTTGTTGCTTTCAGTCACTTTTTTGTCACTTTTGTCACATTTAGTCACTTTTCTGTCACTGTTAGTCACTTTTTTGTCACTTTTAGTCTTTTTTTCTTGGTCACAAGTACGTTAAGTTAATAGTGCACCTTTAATATGTTTTTAAAGGAGCTTTAAATTCTGCTCAAAGTGCCATAAATTAAAGAATCACCCAATAATAACTAAATATTTGGTCTAAATCAGTCAAACTTTGACTTTTTGAGCTTAACCAGGACTAAACAGACAAACTAAGCACATTGTATCTGTCGGACCAGATAACGAGCCGCATGAGCCATTTCCACTTTGTCTCTTTTTGTTTCGTTTTAGTGGTGTTTAGTCACACTTTGGTCACGTTTTCATGTTTTCGTGTCTCTTGGTCGCACTTTTGACGCTTTTATTCACTTTTTTGTCACTTTTAGTTACGTTTTTGTCCCTCTTTGTCACTTTTAGTCACTTTTTTGTTGCTTTTAATAGTCACTTTTTTGTCACTTTTAGTTACGTTTTTGTCCCTCTTTGTCACTTTTAGTCACTTTTTTGTTGCTTTTAATAGTCACTTTTTTGTCGCTTTGAGTCTCTTGTCGCATTCAGTGACTTTTTTTCACTGTTAGTCACTTTTTTTTGTCACTTTCAGTCACTTTTTTGTCACTTTTAGTCACTTTTTTGTTGGTTCAAATAACGAGCCGCATGAGCCGTTTCCACTTTGTCTCTTTTTGTTTTGTTTTAGTGGTGTTTAGTCACACTTTGGTCACGTTTTCATGTTTTGGTATCTCTTGGTCGCACTTTTGACACTTTTATTCACTTTTTTGTTGCTTTTAGTCACTTTTTTGTCACTTTTAGTCACTTTTTTTCACTGTCAGTCACTTTTTTTTGTCACTTTCAGTCACTTTTTTGTCACTTTTAGTCACTTTTTTGTTGGTTCAACCTGTCATAGCCACTTTAAGTTAATAGTGCACCTTTAACCTCGTCTTAAATGAGCTCAAAGTGCCATAAATTAAAGAATCACCCAATACTAGCTAAATATTTGGTCTAAATAAGCTCTAAACCGGCTGCACAAGACACTGTAGCTGTCCTTTTCTTGTGACTGGGGCCATATAACAAGCTGCGTGAGCCGTTTCCACTTTCTGAGGCGTCCGAGAAGTTGCTGAGGGTGCTAATGCCTCTGACACTGCGGTTTGAACTGTCACTGTGTCACGCGTTTGCAAGTGCTTCATGAATCTCCTGCGCTCGGCTGCACATTCGTGGGACGGTTTTAGACGTCGCACTGAGATTAATGGCTGTCGTTTGCCTCGGGGATGGTCGCAATTAGCAAATCGCAAAGGCTGCAATTATCAAGGTGATGTAATGTCCTCTGCAAACAGCAAGGTGTTCTGTTTCCGAGCGTTTTGTTCTGTGTGAAAGCTGCTAACTACAAATGCTAGCTACAAGTATGTTCAGAAATGCATTAGATTCTTCTGTTGGTTTAACAGTTCAGATTTCAGTCTTTTCTCAAGCGTTAATGCATTTAAAACCTGCAATATCAACAGAATTTAGCTTTTAAATAATCAGAATTGACAACTTTTATTGTGACATTTTATGCACAATGATATTAGAGCTGCACGATTTGAGAAAAATGTCCAATTGTAATTTGTCTGATCAGTTTTGCGATTAAATTTGTGTTTTTAATAAAAGGATTCTGTTCAAAGTTCACACTTTAAACACAACCAGGAAACTGACCAAAAGACTGAAATATGAACTGACAAACTAATGAAAGAATCATGTGTTTCAGTCACATTTTTGTCACTTTTTTGTTGGTTTTCGATGCGTTTTTGCCACTTTAAGTCACTTTTTATTGCTTTATACTTTATACTAGTTTTTCTTACTTTTAGTTGCGTTTTAGTTGTTTTTAGTCACGCTTTGGTCACTTTTAGTTATGTTTAGGTCGCACGTTAGTTGCTTTTAGTCACTTTTTGCCACTCTTAGTCACTCTTTGGTCACTTGTGTTTTTTCAGTCACGTTTTGTTACTTTTTTGTTGGTTTTATTTGCGTTTTTGCCACTTTAAGTCACTTTTTTGTCACTTGTGTTTTTTAAGTTAGGTTTTTGCCATTTTAAGTCACTTTTTGATGCTTTATACTAGTTTTTCTCACTTTCAGTTGCGTTTTAGTCATTTTTAGTCACGCTTTGGTCACTTTTAGTTATGTTGCTTTTACTCACTTTTTGTCACTTTTAGTCAATCTTTATGACAAATATTTATGACGCTGGGACTGCTTTAAAGTGAGCGATACATGTGACTGATGTAAATTTCAAAGTTTGCTAAAATACTTTACACATTTTATCCCGTTTTAGCTCTTTGTTTAGGTTTTTAATTTTACTTCCTGGTTGTAAATTATGACATCACACTAGGAAATAACCATAGCAACCACACTGTACACTGAGCAAAAACTCGTCTAATGTCACATATACTTTTATTTGACTGATTAAAACACACGTGAACACCTTTGCTTAGTTGAACTAACGTTTAAAGGGTCAAAAAAGTAGTTTCTTTTTAATAAATTATGCTCTAACCTTCGTCTCCTCAGTGTGATGTCATCAATTTGTTTACTTCCTGTCACTTTCTGCAGATTTTTCTCCACAAACTTGATGAGTGTAATACTATTATTTATATTTACAACTGGTCGAAGTCAAAATTTGAAAATTATACGCACTTTAACATCAACTAGTTCTGTTTTTCACGTTTCAAAACAGTAAAAATCAGGTACAGGGCCTTTAAATTCTCTTTCTCGTGAAGACGGATGGTTGAATAAAAGATGTCGCTTCTGTCTTATTAACTTTATCTAATATTTTCACCAGTGACATTGAGCTTGACTTTTTCCGACGCCGTTTGTTTGCAGCGGCGAGGAGTCCATGCCGCGGCCTTTTCTTCGGCTCTGAATCCACGAAGGCTCAGCTCCGGCTCCAAAATGATGGCCTCCAGCGACGTCGACCGCAACGAGGGTGAGAAATAAAACACATTTATCTGTCATTGTCATCTCTAAAGACGAGTTGCGTTTGTAAGAAGAGCTCGGCGTTGACGAAAAAGTAATATCTCGATTGTTTTTTTGTCCCTGGATAAAGTTAATCGTATTTTGTTTCACAATCTATCAGAAATCTGTGAAAATATTGGTTGTTTTAGTCCACGAAAAGTGAATTAACGGTAAAATGAAGCACAAAAGACATACGTTTTTGCCAATATTGATAATAATTAAGGCTGTCACTGACGGATATTTTAATAGTTGACAAGTCAGTGATTATTTCTATTGTATATTTAGACTTTTTGAATACAATATCAGCCAAATAAAGGTTGAAATATAGGACTGACGGCTTCTAAACAGAGAATATTTATAAATTTACTGTATCCATGATAAAAATCATCGTTCATTGTTTATTCTTTTTTGACGCTGTAATGTCATAACGTTTCTGTCTTTGTCATATAAAAGTCTTTTGACGTGTGTTTTAGAGTCTTAATTTTCAATTCAAGGCCTACAAATTATAATCATTTGCTGCAGATCTGTTTACAAAGACATTTCTGATGCATTGAACAATAAATATACATGAGTTTTTTGCTGTCTTGACAAAAAAGGAAGAACAAAAAACCTCAGAGCTGGTGCGTTGCACATCTTTAGATTTGCATTTGTGAGGAAGATTACGCTGCAAGTTTCTCTTCCTTTTTATTTTTTATCAAATGCTTGCACCTGTTTGTGAGCTTTTCTGTTGTTGTTGTTGTTTTTTTACTATAGACTATGGCAAAAAATTATTATCACAATTTTCTTGGGGCAGATCATTTAGATTTTATTATGATTCTTGTTCACTTTGTATTTTTCTATTGCCTTTAATAGAGCTGCACCATTCAGGAAAAATATCTTATTGTGATTTTTCTGATCAGTGCAATTGTGATTAGATTTAAGATTTATGTTTTAATAATAGGATTCTGTTTAAATTCACATTTTAAACACAATTTTGTCGCTTTTAGTCGCATTTTGTTCACGTTCCGTTGTGTTTATCATATTTAAACGCGTCTTTGTCACTTTTAGTTGCGCTTTTGTCACTTTTAGTCATGTTTTTGTTGCCTTTAGCCAGGTGTTTGTCATGTTTTTGTCACTTCTAGTCATGTTTTTGTCGTTTCTAGTCGCGTTTTTGTCTGCTAGTCACGTTTTTTTGGTGTGTTTTTAACGCTTTAAGTCCAATTTTGTCACTTTTAGTCATGTTTTTGTCGCTTGTAGTCGGATTTTAGTCAAATCAAATCAAATCAAATCAATTTATTTTTATAATGCCCAAAATCACAACAACAGTTGCCTCGATGTAGTCACTCTTAGTCTGGTTTTAGTCGTGTTTTTGACATTTTTAGTCGCGTTTTTGTCTGCTAGTCACGTTTTTAGTGTGTTTTTGACGCTTTAAGTCAAATTTTGTCACTTTTAGTCATGTTTTTGTCGCTTGTAGTCGCGTTTTAATCACTTGTAGTCGCACTTTAATCACTCTTAGTCTGGTTTTAGTGGTGTTTTTGACGTTTTTAGTCACGTTTTGGTGCATTGGGTCGCATTTTTGTCACTTTCGAGCTAATTTTTATCGCTTTTGGTCGCGCTTTTGTCGCTTGTTTCAGAACATGTTTGTTGAAGAATTTTTTGCACTAAAATTCGCAATTTTGGGGAACGCTGGCCTTTAAGAGGTAAATAAAGTCATCTGCTCAGAGGCCTCAGAGGCTAAACAACAGGAGAAAAAGTGTGTTTGAACAGACAGCTGCATTAAAGACACAAACAGTGAATCACGATACGACAATTTCACAAAAACAGCAGATTGTCACAGGGACCAGCTCAACATTACATTTTTATCACCCAGAACTATAGTATTCTTGATATTCTAATTTAGCATTTTCAGTGCTCTCTTGCAGTCGTTCTGTCACTTTCCGACTTGTTTGTGCGACAACCTGACTTTATTACTAATGTTTTACTCATTCATCTTTTAAAGTTAGCCTTACATGTCGTTTTTAGCTTCCTTGAGAATAAATACAGTTAGTTTTAAAGCCTTACATGTCGTTTTTAATCATTCTTGTAAATAATAACGGTTAATAACGGGACGGCGCTGTGTTGATACATCTGCAGACACTCGAGGATTATATTTTAATCCACAGACAGTGACTCACCAAAGCAGCTTTCTCTTCTGCGACTGACGAGTGTGGGTCAGTGGGACTCAAAACAAACTGTACCATGTGGAGTGTTAGCTGCGCAGTACTGGCTCAGAAAGGGTTTGGTTTAGAAGAAAGAGATATTTAAAGACAAAAGCGGCCCAGTGTTTAGACGCAGTGTTTCCCAACGAGGTCTGGGTGATAAAAATGGAATCGTGAGCTGCTATTTTTGTGAAATCGCCCTATTGTGATTCACCGTTTGTCTCTTTAATGCAGCTGTTGACGCAATATCGATGTCGCAACAAACAAAATATATCGCAGTAACACCAGAGTCTTCCATCTGAGAGGAATGTTTTGTTTTTAAAATGAAAACATTAAAAATCATGAATAAATCTAGAGTTTTCAAGATAAATTGGCCTCGTTTTTGTATTTGTTGCTTTTTGTTTTAATATAACAGACATTATTGCATCAAAAATAGGGCTGAAACAATTACCGTAAAATTCAGACTATTGAGTGCACCTAAGTATGAGCCTCACCAGCCATATTTACAAAGAAAAACAGCTTTGTCCATATACAGGATGCACCTGTCTATAAGCAGCAGGTGTCCACGTTTAACATGAGACATTTACACAGAAGGATGGAACACGTGAAGTTTTAATTGAACTCACGCCTTTTTCCAAACAGCACCTGTAACACAGCAGTGCATTGAGTCGCTCTTCACTGTCGCCTCCGATGTCTCACCATCGATTCATGGCTGAAGCTCACGTGCAGCAGCTCTGTTTCCTTCTTTGGCTCCACATCGATCACTTTTAACTTAAAATCTGCGTCGTATTCATTTCTTGGTGTGTTTTCTATGATGATGGTGAGCGCCTGATGCAAACTGACTGTTCAAACACAATCAAACTCCACTGCGCACTCTCTCGTTCACCGGTCTGTCCAACTCTTCCTGCTAGAGCGCCCCTAGAGGCCGTTCACGGAAAAATACATAAATTAGACGCATCGCTGTATAATCATGAGAAAAAAGTAGCGCCTTATAGTCTTAATTTTACGGTATAATAATTGTGAAGTCGACTATAAACAATCGGATTATGATGACGGTCGTCGTTCTCTGGACTAAACAGACTCTAAAACACAAACTTAGACACTTTTATTATTTATTTATTTGATAGGGACAATGCACATTTATGAACATCAGTATCAAACAGATGTAAATATGACGGATTATAGCTACAAAGCTAGTTTTCATCCGTAGTCCCTAGACAGGCAAACACATAAAAAATTACAACATGACCAAGACATTGACATTGTTAAAGAAAAATGGCAAAAAAAGTTCGGATTTTCCTCAATTATGCTCTTTATTCATAAATATTCTCCATCTAGAAGCTTCATTCACAATATTTCAACTGTTATTTGGTTAAAAATGTTGGTTTATTCCAGTGGTTCTCAAACTTTTCGGGTCAGGACCCCCAATAACAGCCATGTAACAGACTCGGGACCCCCAACGTGAAATGAAAACAACATTAGCAAGAATTTTAAGTGTTAAGGCATGTCATATCAGGTTTTGTGTTGTTTATTTCAATAGTTTAGTGTCTTGTTGAACCCTATTTAACTAAAATATACTGTTTGTAATTTAAAAATACAGTAAACACTGTGTCAAATTTATCAAAAGTATATCATCTTGCGACCCTCAGCTCAATCCTCGCGACCCCCAATTTGAGAACCACTGGTTTATTCTAAGTCTCAATCAACAATAGACGTAATCGCTGACTAGTGACGACTAAAATAATCGTAAGTTTCAGCCTCAGTCAAAAAGTGGATTTAAATATCGCAATAATATCGACATCGCAGATCTTAATGGCCGTATCGCAAACATTTCCAGGATCGTGCAGCTCTGTTCTTAAACATGTCCGAGTCCTCTCCACGTGCTCGTCGCGCTGAACTCGAGTGGACAGAGCGCTCTCCTCACACCATGTTTACAAATGTCTCTTGGACCGACGCGCAGAACGTCCAGAGACCTCTCACGGGAGGAATGTGCCGCCGCGTCGCGAAAACTCTGAGAGGAGCGAGACTGAGACGCAATGTTCGGGACGATCGGTCAGTTTGACAAAGCCACACCGAGTTTCACGACAGGTTTTGAGATTTATTTGGCGCAGCGCAGCCTGAAACGTCAGCATAAGTGGATTTAAAGCGCCTTACGTTGCACTCGTTCATACAGAAGATCTAAAGGCTCATTTACGCTCCGTTTTCGTAGCAGTCACAGCGTTCACGAAACTAATTTTAAATCGCGATGTAGTGTAACAGAAAATATCCTGGTAAGCGATAACGAATATTAAAACTACTGGAAATTCTCTGTAAACGCGATCATAAAAATCATGAGCTGCAGTAAATAAAGAGTAGCTAGTCTATTATTTTAATTATTGAAGCCTTTAAAGCAGAAGTTTTATTTAGTACTGAAAAAGAACAGTGAAAAAGTTTTGCAATTACTACTTACTACAATTACTACAGTGAAAAGATACACACAAAACATTGTTCCTGCTATCATTTATTCCATTGAACAATAAATCAATATCATGACAGGCCTCATTTATACTTTTAACATTTTCTGTAAAAAAAAACACAACAAAAAACAACACTTTTTGTCACTTTTGAACTCATTTTTATCGCTTCTGGTCGCACTTTTGTCGTTTGTTTCAGAACTTGTTTGTACAAATTCAAACCACAGTGTGAGCAGTTTTATTTATTAAAAATCAAAAACAAACTTATTCAAATCAAAACAAGACATTTTGTTGTTTGTGGAAGAAATTATTGCACTTAAAAAATGGCAGCCTTTGTGATTTGCTAATTACATCCAATTAATACATGTAATTACATCCTAATTACATCTTAGATAAGAATATAAGTACACAAACTCATCATCCACTTCAATAACTACTTCTGTTTAGTGCCAGGCATTTTCCTTTTTGATGTTATCCTCCTATTATCCTCCTGAGTGTCTCCAATTCACCATATTCTGCCCCACCCACTTTTGCCATTTTTTTGACACAGATCCGCACTTTTGTTGTAAACGCACTTCCCTTTGACGAGAACTCAGTTAAAGCTAATGACGAACGAGGGAAAAGTCTTGTCGCTAAAATGTTACATAAAGTAGATTGATTTGTGTAAAATGTTTAATGAACACGAGCAACAACAAGTCACAACGCAACGATTTCCTGAGACCTGAAAACGTCTTTTTAGTCCATGTAGAACTTATTTTCTGTTGAGCTCGTCTGCTCCGTGTGAACTACAACGGAAACAAGACGGTGGCGTGTACGACAACTTCAGGAATAAGGTGAATAACAGATCTGATGAGACGCAACAGCAACACACGTGACCCACTTTCTTACCGGTTATATTATATTATTTACAGCGTGGAGGTTGTAAATTGATGTAGAGTGAATACATCGGTTTGATTTTAAAAACCAGCTGGATCCGTTTCACTGGCGCTCGTAGGATTTCCTCTTTGTCTCGTCTCATTTTAACAACTCCACAGGCGTGCGGTGGGCTCCGGCGCTTCGGGGAAAATTAAATCCAATGGAAAGATCCGGAGCGCCGCAGCACCTCCGCACTGCACCGTGTACGGTCTGAGCTCCGGTACGGAAAGGTCACTGCACTGGAGCAGGACTGCAGTGGTCTGAGCCGGGTTTAAAGAGACAAACGGTCAATCACGATACGACGATTTGACAAAAATAGCAGATTGTCACAGGGACCAGCTCAGGATTCCATTTTTATCACCGTAACACTAATTGGAGCGTTCATTCCGTCGTGTTGTGCTCTGTTTAAAGACCTGGTGATGCTCTGACGTCGAAAACAACTCGTTCAGTAACAAAAAGTACAACAAAATGCGCCGTGTTAACTCAAACGATTAAAGTGCTACTCATTTAACCAAAATGTAGTTCAGATAAACATAATTAGCTAAAATGGACTTTTCAGAGGTTTTAACCTTCCTACAGTGCTATTTGGGCCTCGTATGTTGTGCCCAAAGTGGTTTTTTGATTGATTCCCTCATGTTTTCACTAGAGAACTGTCTTTTCCGTCCCCCTCGGCTGAGCAGCAGACGGGGGCTCCTCACTAAGATACCAAAACTCATCTAATGTCACTTTTTTTTTTTATTTGACAAATAAAGACAAATGGGAACACCTTTTATTTTGTTGAATTAATGTTTAAAGGGTCAAAAAAGTAGTTTTTTTGTGTAAATTGTGCATAACCGTTCTCCCCAGTGTGACGTCATCTGTGTGTTTACTTCGTGTATTTTTCAACTTGTTTATCAACTTTTCTCCACAAACAGCGATCTGATTGGTGTAGAAACTATCATTTCTATTTATAACAGATGTTAATACACTAAATAAAGTCAAAATTAGATAATCATAAAAACATGTCATACGCCCTTTAACTCCAACGATCGGTTAAAGAAAACATTTCAAACGTGTGTCCTTTTTTTGACACCTTACCTTAAACGCCTGTCTCATGTTTTATTTATCCAAGGAGTTGAGATCGCTTGAGTCAATAAAGCGTGTGTTTGCTCCCAGTCTCCTGACGAGGAACTCCACATTTAGAGAGACGAAAGGCCAAAAACACGACGCACGCTGCTGTGTTCTGCTCGCCTTTTTGACTTTCTTGTGCGGCTTCTTCTTAAAAAGGTTGGCTTTGCTCCATTTATGGGTTTTATCAAATTACATCAACCAACGAAGGGCAGCGCTTTGAGGTTTGTACATGAGCGATAAGGACAAAATAAATGTCTGTTTTCTGTCTTTTTTCCTTTGCTTTTATTGATTTGAATTTGCATAGAATTATGACCTGGTCCCTGTGACAATCTGCTGTTTTTGTGAAATTGTCGTATCGTGGTTGACTGTTTGTGTCTTTAATGCAGCTGTCTGTTCAAACACACTTTTTCTCCTGTTGTTTAGCCTCTGAAGCCTCTGAGCAGATGACTTTATTTACCTCTTAACGGCCAGAGTTGCACAATTAAACCAAACCCACACAAAACTGCAATTTTAACGGATGCAATTAGCAAAGACTGCAATAGTTTCTTTGATTTGAATAAAAACGGCTAACACTGTAGTTTGGGTTTGTACAAAGGTGTTCTGCCGCGGCTGGTGGAGCAGTCGCCCCGTCGCCCTCCTCCCGCCGCCGGAAGCGCGGCGCGCGGCCCAAGGCGGGCCGCGGGGGGGAACGGGTATGTCGGTGGCGGCGGCGACTCTGGACGCGCGCCGGAAGCGCTTTGGGTGCCTATTAGGTGGAAAAGCGCTCTATAAATAAAAATTCTTCTTCTTCTTCTTCTGAAACAAGCGACAAAAGCGCGACCAAAAACGATGAAAATGTGTTCAAAAGTGACAAAAACGCACCGACAAACAACAAACGCGACTCAGTGCACCAAAACGCGACTAAAAGTGACAAAGACGTGTTTAAAATGTGAATTTGAACAGAATCCTATTAGTAAAATCATAAATCTCTTTTTCCTAAATTGTGCCGCTCGATTATTCACTTTATTCCAGAAGTTGCCGTACGCGCCGCCGTCTTGTTTCCGTTGTAGTTTACATGGAGCAGACAAGCTCAACACAAAATAAGTTCTACTCGACTAAAAAGCCGTTTTCAGACTGACCAGGAAATCGTTGCGTTGTGACTTGTTGTTGCTCGTGTTCATTAAACATTTTACACAAATCAATCTACTTTATGTAACATTTTAGTGGCGAGACTTTTCCCTCGTTCGTCATTAGCTTTAACAGAGTTCTCGTCAAACGGAAGTGCGTTTACAACAAAAGTGCAAAAAAACGGCAAAAGTGGGCGGGGCAGAATAAGGTGAATAGGCACAAGAAAAATACAAAGTGAACACTAATTGTGATAAAATCGAAATCATGATCTCCTCCAAGAAAATTTTGACGATAATTTGTTACCATATCGTACAGTCCTATAATAAATATAGCGCATTAGTGTCTTATTATTGATTTTTATACAGTCTTGAATTTCCTTTTATGTATTTAATTTACTGTTATTTATGGTTTGATGTCTCTTATCATTATTTATAGAGTTATTTTAGCACATTGCTAGTTTTGCTGATTTAGTGTTTTGTATCTGTTTGTTTTGTTAAATCAACAGCACTTTGGGAACAGTCCTGTTTATAAAATGTGCTCTGTGAATAAAGAAAGAGATCGGCTAAATTTCAGACACATACTTTGACATTAAACCTTATAAACAGCACGGCAACACATTTGAGACATTACAAGGTGAACACAGAGTCTTTAAAGCAGGGGTGTCCAAACTTTTTCCATCAAGGGCCACATATTGAAATATAGACCAAGCGGAGGGCCACAAATCAATCGCGAAACGTTAAAAAAAGCTGCATTTATCTGATGTTTTAAGCACCACCACATCTACATTCAGTCTCAGTGCCTTAATATCAGGTCTGTGCTGCATCAAAATGTTAGTTATTTAGGTTGGAATTGTAGAAAATCTGAAATGTGCTGTAAATAGTATTTATCAGGACAATGTGGGCCAATTCACCAGGAAGACTAAGGGCCAAGAAAAATTGGTCTGAGGGCCACATTTGGCCCCCGGGCCTGAGTTTGGACATGCCTGGTTTAAAGTAAACGCAAAAGTCAGAAGTTAAAGAGTCCAAACAAGAAAATGATGATGTCTGGTTGCATGACTGGTTTGTTTTTAAGATCTTTGTGAAGTTTTAGTAGTTTTGTTTGTAAAGATTAGATTTAGATTGATTTATTTTCACTTGGTTTTTAAAGGGGCTGCACTTGATTTTTACTGTTGTGAATGGGAAAAAACAGAACTAGACCATGTTCCCGATTATTTTGCATGTAATAAAGTGAAATCTGTGTTGTTCCAGCACAGATATATTGTAAAAGTATCTATTTGGGTGAAAATGAGACAACAACTTTTACTCTGCATCTAATTATAAAGGCTTTAAAGGTCCCATAACATGCAAAATCGACTTTTCAGAGGTTTTAACCTTCCTCCAGTGCTATTTGGGCCTCGTATGTTGTGCCCAAAGTGGTTTTTTGATTGATTCCCTCATGTTTTCACTAGAGAACTGTCTTTTCCGTCCCCCTCGGCTGAGCAGCAGACGGGGGCTCCTCACTAAGATGACGCGGCTTCACCAGGATGACGCGGTGTTTAAGCCACGCCTCCAGGAAGCGCACAGCCGCAGAATAAACACAGCTAATGCTAATGCTACACAGTAATTACACGATGGATACGACAGATCGAAGAGTTAGCTTGTTATTTACCAAACGGCAACGTCCGTCGTTGAGGCCCTGGAGCACGTCAAACTCCAGGTCAGATCCAGGACGTAGGACTCAGCACGACGCACCGTCAGGACGGATAAAATGTTTATTCAGTGTTTGTGTATCGCTGTTTACCGGAGCACACGGCGCATGCACCATCTCCGCTCTAGGCTTCGGCACGGGTTGGGCGGGGGAGGCGCGCGAGTTGGGCGGGGGAGGCAGCCTGCTCTCTGTTCGGGGGGGTCAGATCTCAGAGTGAGCCGTTGCCATTTCTTGGACTGGGGGGCCAGTCCAAGAAATGGGTGTTTTTTGGAAACTGTTATGTTATAGATATTGCACAACGCAAATATTTTATCAACAAAGCCCTTAGAATAGACTGTGTAAAGGGCAAAAGAGCAGAATATGGGAGCTTTAAACCTTGAGAGAAGCAGGAAGTGCGGCGTTAGCATGCTAATGTGTGTTAGCTTTACCCGTGACGCTCAGAAACTGGTGAAAAGCGCTTATAAACTTATAAATATTTATGATGCTGGGACTGCATTAGGAAAGTGAGAGATACTTTTGACTGAAGGACAGACTTTAACATAAACTAGTTCTGTTTTTCACGTTTCAAAACAGTGAAAATTAGGTACAGGGCCTTTAAGCTGATGTTGTGAAAGCTCTGTAAAGAAGGAGGACATGCTATTCAAAGATCATCTGTGTTTAGACCCTTTAAAGTTGTTAACAAAATCATTCTTAATTGCAAAATGGTGGCAAAAGTGAAGTGGAACATAATGTGATTTGACTGAAAAACTGGGACTAACCTCAGAACGTGACAAAATATGAAAAGTGTTTTGTCAAAGTGAAAGCACTCGGACGTCTCTGAGGTTTTACTGACAGCGGAAGTCACATCTGTGGGTTTGTCACTTTGAGAACATTAAACCTGCTCTTTGTTCAGGCGGTTTCCTGCAGAAGGTTGCATTCTCTTCGTAAACATTGTTGTTTGTGTCGAAATGAACTGAGTATTTGTTAGTCACTGTCATTTAATTTAAGTATTTTAAAATGAAGTTACCGTACTTTATTTACCTCTTATAGACCAGGGCTGCACAGTTAAATTGAATCGATACACAATTGCAATTTCAATGGCTGCAATTAACAAGAAGTGCAATAATTTCTTCCACAAACAACAACATGTCTTGTTTTAATTTGAATAAAAACAGCTAACACTGTAGTTTGGATTTGTACAAACATGTTCTGAAACAAGTGACAAAAATGCGACCAAAAGTGATAAAAATGCGTTCAAAAGCGACAAAAACCCACCTGCAAACGTTTTACTGACCACAGAAGTCGTGTCTGTGGGTTTGTTACTGCTCTCTGTTCAGGCGATGTCCTGCAGACGGAGGCATTGTCTTCATAAACAGTGTTGTTTGTGTTGTGCGTTACTTAAAAGTGTAATTTAATTATAGTAAAGTATTACTATAACTTACACCTGACACTGCACGTGAATTAGATCAAAGCCTGTTTTAAACACTTAAACTACTGTATTTTAGGGCTGTGGTCGACTAAAGACCTGCCCTATTGACCGATTAATCGACTAAAAAGGGCTGTGGCAAACTATGAAGTATTTCACTGTATCTGACCCAAACTGCACCAAAAAACACAACTGCACTGGAGTTCATGCAAAAAAAACCAACATAACAATGTATTTATATGTTAGTGATATATAAATTAGACTAAACTCATGATTCACTCCAAAATCTTTAGCTAACTCACTCCATATCTTCATTTTTTCATTGCTTTTTTCATATAAATCCCAAAAAAAATTATTAGTCGACGAATAAAGTGTTGGTCGACTAAAACACCATCGACCGATTAATCGACTAAATTACAAAAAAAAGATTCCAGCCCTACTGTACTGTACATTATTTGTTGACGTAATAGGAGATTATAACAGACACATTTTGATGAAGGCGGAATCATAGGTTTTACTGGACAAATACAAAACTCACAGTTGTGCTCTTTAACCGTCCTTCAGTCACGTGTGTGTTCATGGTGTTCGCGGTGTGTGTTTACGGTGTTCATGGTGTGTGTTCCATGGTGTGTGTTTACGGTGTTCATGGTGTTCGCGGTGTGTGTTTACGGTGTTCATGGTGTGTGTTCATGGTGTGTGTTTACGGTGTTCATGGTGTGTGTTCACAGTGTTCACGGTGTGTTTACGGTGTTCATGGTGTGTGTCCGCAGTGTGTGTTTACGGTGTTCATGGTGTTCGCGGTGTGTGTTTACGGTGTTCATGGTGTGTGTTCATGGTGTGTGTTTACGGTGTTCATGGTGTGTGTCCGCAGTGTGTGTTTACGGTGTTCATGGTGTTCGCGGTGTGTGTTTACGGTGTTCATGGTGTGTGTTCATGGTGTGTGTTTACGGTGTTCATGGTGTGTGTTCACAGTGTTCACGGTGTGTTTACGGTGTTCATGGTGTGTGTCCGCAGTGTGTGTTTACGGTGTTCATGGTGTTCGCGGTGTGTGTTCACGGTGTGTGTTCACGGTGTTCGCGGTGTGTGTTCACGTGTGTGTTCATGGTGTTTGCGGTGTGTCTTCGCGGTGTGTGTTCACGGTGTTCGCGGTGTGTGTTCACGTGTGCGTTCACGGTGCAGTGACTGTTGTGCTAAATCCTGCCCGTTTGTGGTTCCAGAACACAATCCTTCGGAGATGGACGCTCTGTGTCCCAGTCCCCCCGGCCCCTCTCGACCCCAGAGGAACTACGAGCGCATGGGCGAGCGCACCGGCACCACGTGAGTCCAACGGGTTTGACCAACAGTCACGTGACGTCACAACAGTCCATCAGCCAATAATATTTATAGTCTATGTGACCAGTTCAACAACACCTTTGACCAAAACCTAGTGACTATGATTATATTTAAGATTTTATTAAACATTTTGCCTGTTTGTCCCAGTCTGACGGTTTTCATAACGTTTATAATGTCACTTCCTGGTTGAACTTGAGCAGCAAATATGACATAATTAGAGGTAATTCCACAGCTGTTACCATAGCAACCAGTAAATTCAGAATAGAGGCAAAAGTGAAGTGGAACATGATGTGATTTCACTGGGATTAACCTCAGAATATCACAAAATATGAAAAATGGAGATGATTTTGGAAAAGTAAAAGCCTCAGACACATGTGAGTGACATCAGAGCTGCTTTAAACACATTTATTATTGTATTTTACATCATGTTTGAGGAAATTATGATCAACTCTTTGCATTTTTAATGAAGGAACAATCCAGATTTATGGGTTTTACTGGAAAAATACTCACAGAAATGATCAGCCCACAATCATTTTTCATTTTATCTAGAGATATATTGGATACTTTACCATAAATTCGATTATTTTCAATCTAAAATGCAATTTTAAGGCTAGAAAATTGTATTTTGTCCATCGTTTGTTAAAGAAAAGCAAACTAACTTACCTTTTTAACCTGGAAATTCAAATGTGTTGCTTTTTTCCAACACAAACAATGGACCAACCAGTAGAATTTAGATCTAATGTGAGAGAATCATTGAAACATTTACAGTCAACTTCATTTTGCCTCCAGTCGCCTCCGTTCAGGAACTTTTATGACATTTTATAACATAAAACATAATGTAAAATACAATAATAAATGTTTTTAAAGCAGCTCTGATGTCACTCACATGTGTCTGAGGCTTTTAATTTTCCAAAACCATCCATATTTTTCATATTTTATGATATTCAGAGGTTAAATCCCAGTTTCTCAGTGAAATCACATTATGTTCCGCTTCACTTTTGCCTCCGTTCTGAATTTAGAATGTTTCTGTTCACAAACCTCCAATAATTCCCAGGTAGCGGTTCAAACGTGCACTTTTGTTTCTTCCAGTTTCTTCCAGACGCTGATCCACTTGTTGAAGGGGAACATTGGCACCGGGCTGCTGGGTTTGCCGCTGGCCGTGAAGAACGCCGGCCTCGTGGTGAGAAAGACGCATGTTTCATAATGAAATCAACAACGTCACATGATTCGATTGTCGTCCGTCTCTGTCGGCTCAGATTTAATTATTCTGAACCAGCTGCACGTTATGAGCGACGACCCCAGTTAACCCGAGTCACAGAGCTCGCCTAAAGTGAAATAATGTTCTGAATGCGCTGTTGTGCTTGTAAATAATTGATTTCTTGACGTTTATTTCATCAGGTGAGAACCCATTGACTCATATTATATTCTAATACAGTGACTTTTTTGAGCTTTTAACCCTGCTCTAACAATGTTCCGTCATCAAAAACACACCTGGAGTAGCATTCAGTTGCATTCACGCTGTTTTATGTTCAAATCCTCTCCTTTCTGAGCGTCAAACACACTTCCTGCTGAACTCCTTCTATCTGGGACCTATTTTCGGATCATCTAAATTCGCTAAAGTCAACTGTATTTTATGGAGCAGGCAAGTCCAAACTCAGGCCCGGGGGCCAAATGCGGCCCTCAGACCAATTTTTCTTGGGCCTTAGGCTTCCTGGTGATTGGCCCACATTGTCCTGATAAGTACTATTTACAGCACTTTTCAGATTTTCTACAATTCCAACCTAAATAACTAACATTTTGGTGCAGCACAGACCTGATATTAAGGCATTGAGACTGAATGTAGATGTGGTGGAGCTTAAAACATCAGATAAATGCAGCTTTTTTTAACGTTTCACGATTGATTTGTGGCCCTCCGCTTGGTCTATATTTCAATATGTGGCCCTCGATGGAAAAAGTTTGGACACCCCTGTTATAGAGCCATATTTCACTGGAATCAGCTCCCCAGCTCAGTACGAGCAATTGACGTTAAACAAAAACTGAAGAAAACATTGACATTAATGCAGATGACCATATGAACTAAGTAAGACTATTTTTCATTGTAATTTGCAGAGGTAATTCCACAGCTGTTACCATGTTACCATAGCAACCAGTAAATTCAGAATGGAGGCAAAAGTGAAGTGCAACATCATGTGATTTCACTGGAGAAACTAGGATTAACCTCAGAATATCACAAAATATGAACACTGTAGATGATTTTGTCAAAGTAAAAGCCTCAGACACATGTGAGTGACATCAGAGCTGCTTTAAACACATTTATTATTGTATTTTACATTATGTTTTAGGAAATTATGATAAACTCTTTGCATTTTTGATGAAGGAACAATCCAGATTTATGGGTTTTACTGGAAAAATACTCAGAAATGTGGAGCTCACAGTAATTTTCATTGTAATTTGCATTGATATATTATTTTTCTCTCTTTATTATTGATGTTTATGAAACCATTACTTGTATTATGAAATTATGATTTTGATACTTTGGTAATGTATTGTTTATTATTAATTAATCATATTATTAATGATCTAATGGCAATTTTTAAGGAGGAGCCAAGGAAGATTAGCGACATTAAATGGGTGGCTAATCCTAATTAAACAAATAAAACAAAAATCTACGTAATTTGTCAGAGAATCTTTCGCTGTTTTAAGTCCTTAAATCATCGCTAAACCCGTTCTGAGCATTTCTGCCTCTAAACACGATAACTGCTACTGTTAACCAAGTGTTGTTGACCAAGCTCTCACACTTTAACTTTTCCCCAGATTCTATACTATGGTTTCAGTCTTATTTATCTAATAGAAAACAACGTGTTATCATAGATGGAGTAAAATCTCAGTGCCTCAGCAGCGATGTTGGAGTCCCACAGGGCTCCGTACTCGGGCCCTTGCTATTTTCGTTATACATCAATGATTTACCAGTTGTTTGTCCTGAGTTGAATATGTTGATGTATGCCGATGATGCTGTTCTCTTTATCCAGGGCAAGGATGTTAGGACTGCTGCTGCCAACTTATCAATAGGACTCAATAAAGTCCATGACTGGCTTAAACAAAGCTGCCTCATGCTTAACTCTAAGAAGACTGTTTGCATGACGTTCAGTAAAAAAAAAAAAAATCAGTCAAGATCCTTTGTGTTTTTAGATGGAAAGGAACTGGAGTTGGTCACTCAGTTCAAATACCTGGGAGTTGTATTGGACTCTAGCCTTACATTCAAAAAACACATCAAAAGAGTTACAAATATTGTTAAATTTAATATGCATAACTTCAAACAAATTCGACCTTTTATCACAACAGAGGCAGCAAAGTCCTATCTCCACTGTATGCTCCTTTCTCATATTGATTATTGTTTTACAGTGTGGTCGTTTGCTGGTGTCACTGCTCTTAAGCCCATTGAACAACTCTATAAGAGATCAATCAAGATACTTTATCGAAAACCCCAGTCATTCCATATATGCCCTCTTCTTGAGAAATACAAATTTTTAAATTTTGAAAATTTTAAATTATTTAAGAATTTTAGTCTCATATATCGAGTAATAAACGGTTCGGCACCACCACCTTTAAGAGAATTCATAAAAAAAAAACAACTGTGTGACCAGCACTAGATCCACAACACGAGGGGATTGTGAAGTGCAGTTCAGGAAGTGCACTTTCTCCCAAAATGTGCTTTCTGTGAAGGGCTGCACAAGCTGGAACACTCTGCCAACTGTAATTAGGGACAGCCCTACACTCGCCTCATTTAAGAAACAACTAAAAGAATGGTTTATTAACAGTCAAAGATGTGATCATGTGTGAAACATTGACACGTGTGAATGTATGAGTGTGTGTGTGTGTATGTGTGTGCTGTAGTAGTGCACAGTTATTAATTTAAAATAACTATTGCAAGATTCCTGTCATTTTAACTAATATGTATATTGCTTTGTCTAACTGTGCGTTGTTTCTATTTTATGTCATGTTATATGTGTGCATTGTATATAGTTGTACACTTATTTGTTTTTATTCTTTGTCTTATGGGACTACGGATGGAAATTAGCCCTGAGCTAAATCTGGTGTATTTACAGTGTAAGCTGTTCATTAATACATGCTGTCCCATTCAAATAAATAAAACAAACAAACAAACCCGCATCTCAAGTTTGCGCTGAAAAGACGTGAACAAGATTGTATGTTCACCTTATTCCTGAAGTTTCCGTACACGCCGCCGTCTTGTTTCCGTTGTAGTTTACACGGAGCAGACGAGCTCAACAGAAAATAAGTTCTACTCGACTAAAAAGACGTTTTCAGGCCTCAGGAAATCAGTGCGTTGTTGACTTGTTGTTGCTTGTGTTCATTAAACATTTTACACAAATCAATCTACTTTTTATCATGTTTTAGCGAGAGACTTTTCCCTCATTTGCGTGAACACCGTTAGCCTCAAACCTCAAGTCCCTTTACTACAAGAGCGCGGATCATAGACATAAAAAGAGGCAAAAGTTAGCGTTCCAGGTTGAGCCGCACAATTATTATTATTATTATTATTTTTTTCCCATTTATGTTGTATGTTATGTTATGTTTATTAGAAAAGGTTGGTACCAATACAGTTATAACAAATGTTCATCAAATCTCGGTCCCTTTCTTTACATTTTTTCCCAGAGCCGCACAATTAATTAGATCGAAATCGCAATTTGAACGGACACAATTAGCAAATCTCAAAGCCTGCAGTTTTTGAAGTGCAATATTTTCCCCCAAAGACAAAATATTCTGTTTTATTCTGCATAAAAACATCTGAAACTGTACTTTAGATTTGTTATGAAACCTGGAGACGCCATAATTTAAACAGATTAACATTAGATTAACATTAACATCTCAATATGCTGTTAATCCTAGTTTGAGACGTTATGACTTGAGTGTTTTTGTTTTAATTGTAGACGTCTGTGTTTTCCAGCTGGGGCCGATCAGTCTGCTGGTGATGGGCGTCATCGCGGTTCACTGCATGAGGTTGTTGGTTAAATGCTCTCATCACCTCAGCGAAAAGTGAGTACCAGCTCCACTCTCTGTGTTTATACGTTTGTCTTTACCGCGTTTGAGAAAAAAGGACTTCAATGTCGAGGTTTAGGAGCTGAATAAACGCTATCAGATTTAGAGTTTTTCATTTTGCATTTGTCTTAACATGTAATTGCACAAGGGCTGCACAATATATCGAAAAAGAATTGTTTTCGCGATAATAAGATGCACGATAATTCCTACTGGTTAAACCTTAAATGTTCACCCTCAAAATCGCAAGTGGATATTAAAGTCTTTTATTGTTAAAGCTCAAAATTGCTTCAAAATCCTCATAATTTTCCCCCCGTTATTTCATAAACACATAAATGAAGGTGAATAAAATGTTTAAAATGCCTGAGTAATGGATAAAGCAACTCCAGATTACACATTTGGAGTGTTAAATATTATATTATAGATGTAATATTTGTACAAAGCTTTTATATTTTAAAGTAAGAGTTGAGTACTTAATTGTTATCCTTTTATACCTAGAAGAGAAATGAAAAATATATGCAAATGAGGAAAAAATATCGCAATAATATCGTTACAACACATGACACCATATCGCATATCGTACTAATGTTCAATATCGTGCAGCCCTAAATTGCACTTTTTTGAGCTTTTAACCCTGTTCTAACATTGTTCCTTCATCAAAAACACATCTGGAGTTGTGTTTAGCTTCATTCACGCTAGTTTGATGAATCCTGGAAAATCTGGAAAAAAGCGTCAAAAATACACATTCGGAATTTGTTCGATGAGTGACATTTTTTCGATGTGTGAATCTTCTGCTCTGTTTATAAAGGACAAACGTTACGCGTTTTTTCTATTGTTGTTATCCTTTAAACGTCCTCTTCAGTACCTTTTCTTTGACATCTCATGTTTTAGAACTAAAAAGCTACTATTTTTACAAAGAAAAATATAACTTTGTCCCTGCCTTGGGAAACGCCTAAGTAACTTAGCTGTGGCTCCGTCTGCTGGCTGCAGAGGGAATTACACACATTTGAAAAAAACATTAAGATAAGATAAGATGAGATAAGAGATCCTTTATTTGTCCCACAATGGGGAAATGCCACTGTTGCAACACACAGTTTAGGACAGGAATGAAAGAAATTGGCGCATGCAATAAAAATAGGATAAATAAACATGGTAATAAAAATACAATATAAAGTATAAGGTATAGAATGCACACTCTTATTTACAGTTAAAATGGTAACTAAAGTGTCTTAAGTGTATGTTATATACAGTAAGTGACTATGGTGAGGTAAAGTGTATTAATAGTATGTTAAATTATATTGCACATGATTATAACAGGTGACTGACACATGTTACAGTATTGCACATGATTATAGCGAGTGAATGACACATGTTCAGGGCTAACAGTGTTCATTGTAAAGTCTGACGAGTTCTTACGCGAGCCGTGTTATCGAGCAATTGTAACAATGCAGAGGTCTAAGTTAAGAGCAAGTGTGGCAATGATTTAAAGTGCGTTTGACACTATGATTTTCATGATTTTCTAATTTTAAATGTATTCAGTGTATTAATACCTCTTGTAAATATAAATTATACTTTTACACCAATCAGGTCGCTGTTTGTGGAGAAAAGTAAACAAACTGATGACATCACGCTGGGGAGACAAAGGTCGTGCTGAATTTACATAAAATAAACTACTTTTTTGACCCTTTAAACATCGATTCAACAAAATAAAGGCGTTAACATGTGTTTTTTCTTTGACAAATAGACAAATCTGTGATATTAGAGGAGTTTTGCTCACTGTACAGGATGGATGCTATGGTATTTTCCCAGTGTGACGTCGTCATTTACAACCAGGAAGTAAAATAAAACAACAACAAAAATAGCTAAACGGGTAAAATTTGTTAAGATTTTAGCAGAATTTGAAATATATTTATCTTAACTGCATTTTAGTTCAATGAGTCGTTCAACCTGTACCCACATGAATCTAGAATGTTTTTGTTCACAGACTTTTAAAGGACCCATACAATGACCCATTATTGCTGCATAGTTTACCTTTTGGGCTGAACTTGTGTTTGTTCAGTGACAGCTCATTCCTGCTGCTGCTTCTGTGTTGATTTTACACCAGGAAAACTAACCAGGCTTGAATTACTGTTGGTCAAACGTCAGATCAGCTCCTGTCGACTCCGAGGATCAGGCACAGCAGGCAAACGTTTCATGTAAAGACGAGAAATGATGCTTTTTTTCTGGTATTTAGTGTTATCAAGTGATCCAAAGCAAAGAAATCCAGACCAGGTAGATGTGAAAATCCTTTAATGTGATAAAAAGGGAAGACAATACTCGTTTGTGCTGCATTTTGTGTAATAATCGTGATCATCGCCAACAAAGATAATCGCCATTTTGTCTCCAGATTGTGCAGAAAAAAGCAACTTGTCCATTATGTTCTCCTCTAGATCGTTTTTGTTTTCATTTATAATCAAGTACAAATATGTCAGAAGTTATTTATAATGAGAAAGTAATGTCTTTATGCGTCACATTTTAAAACTGTAAATTTTAATAACTATCGTGATATTATCGTTAATCGCAATTAGCAACAAAAACGCGACTGAAAGCGACACCAACGCGACTTAAAGCGACACCAACGCGACTAAGTGACAAAAACGCGACTAAAAGCGACACCAACGCGACTTAAAGCGACACCAACGCGACTAAGTGACAAAAACGCGACTAAAAGCAACAAAAACACGACTAAAAGTGACACCAACGCGACTAAGTGACCAGGGATGGGACGATAAACAATAATATCGTTTATCGTGATAAAAAGGGAAGACAATACTCGTTTGTGCTGCATTTTGTGTAATAATCGCCAACAAAGATAATCAACATTTTGTCACCAAACTGTGCAGAAAAAAGCAATTTATCCATTATGTTCTCCTCTAGATCGTTTTTGTTTTCACTTATAACAAAGTACAAATATGTCAGAAGTTATTTATAACGAGAAAGTAATGTCTTTATACGTCACATTTTCAAACTGTCAATTTTAATAACTATTGTGATATTATCGTTAATCGCAATTATTTTCGCCAAAAGCAACAAAAACGCGACTGAAAGCGACAAAAACACGACTAAAAGCAACAAAGATGTGACTTAAAGTGACAAAAACACGACTAAAAGTGACAAAAACACGACTAAAAGCGACAAAAACACGACTAAAAGTGACACCAATGCGACTAAGTGACAAAAACGTGACTAAAAGCAACAAAGATGTGACTTAAAGCAACAAAAACGCGACTGAAAGTGACAAAAACACGACTAAAAGCAACAAAGATGTGACTTAAAGCGACAAAAACGCGACTGAAAGCAACAAAAACGCGACTAAAAGCGACACCAACGCGACTAAAAGCAACAAAGATGTGACTAAAAGCAACAAAAACACGACTAAAAGTGACACCAACGCGACTAAGTGACCAGGGATAGGACAATAAATAATAATATCGTTCATTGTGATAAAAAGGGAAGACAATAATCGTTTGTGCTGCATTTTGTGTAATAATCACCAACAAAGATAATCGCCATTTTGTCACCAGATTGTGCAGAAAAAAGCAACTTATCCATTATGTTCTCCTCTGGATCGTTTTTGTTTTCACTTATAATAAAGTACAAATATGTCAGAAGTTATTTATAATGAGAAAGTAATGTCTTTATACGTCACATTTTCAAACTGTCAGCCATTTTAATAACTATATTATCGTTAATGGCAATTATCTTGGCCGTGATAATCGTGACGTAATATTTCAATATCGTCCCGTGCCTAGTACATACCTCTGTGCAAAACGGAGTAAAAGTAGGCGTGCGTGATGAGTTCAAAGTACTGAGCGTGTGTTTCTAAAAACCAAAGATATGTAAATCAAAGAGGTCCGTGGGCGCAAAGGTCGGACGAGTGCAGAGGACACACATTTGACCCAGAAGAGGAGCGCCGTTCACCGAGATAAAAAAACATACTTTCATTTAGTAATTACCCACATACACTGTTCATTATTTTACATTTTGTCCATTGTAAGCCACGAAACAGCACATTTAATTATTATTCCGGAAGTTGCCGTACGCGCCGCCGTCTTGTTTCCGTTGTAGTTTACACGGAGCAGACGAGCTCAACAGAAAATAAGTTCTACATGGACTAAAAAGACGTTTTCAGACTGACCAGGAAATCGGTGCGTTGTGACTTGTTGTTGCTCGTGTTCATTAAACATTTTACACAAATCAATCTACTTTATGTAACATTTTAGCGGCGAGACTTTTCCCTCGTTCGTCATTAGCTTTAACGGAGTTCTCGTCAAACGGGAGTGCGTTTACAACAAAAGTACAACGTATCTGTGGCAAAAAAAAGGCAAAAGTGGGCGGGGCAGAATAAGGTGAATAATGACAAATACTTGTGTGTGTTTATGACCCGGAGTTAGAATTTTTTTTTTAAATAATCACAAGAGTAAGCGTTTAAAATGTGCCGCTCTGAACTATTAAAACGTAAGTAAAGCTTGTCAGAAGTGTTCAGGCCTAATACGCTGCTGACCATAAATAGTGGCTCTCCTCCTGTTGGATAGCTGGCTCTGTGCATGGAACATCAGTGGGACTGTTTATTTTAACGGACACATGTTCTGCTCCAGTGACGTTTTTGAGCTTTTAACCCTGTTCTGACAATGCTCCGTCATCAAAAACACACCTGGAGCTGCATTCACGCTGTTTTGAGGAATGTTTATCGGAAAATCCTCCCCCTCCGAGCGTCAAACACACGTCCTGCTGAACTTCCCCGATCCGTGACGTTTGTTCAGATCATATACGTCACATTTATTTTAGCGCATTGAAATTGTTTTTTGAATGTTTGACAGGGAGTCTGTGTCTCTTTTCGCATTTTTACGTAAATTAAAATGTGACTAAACGTGTCTCCTCGTGTTTTCAGGATGAACCGTCCATCTCTGTCGTACGGCGAGGCGGTGCAGTATGGGATCGAGAACGTGTCCTGGCTCCGGAGACACTCTCACTGGGGAAAGTAAGACCTCTGTTTGGAAATAACCCACATAATCTGTAATTGTGATGGATATTATACTCTTTTATCACTAATGGCTGGTCATTGAGTCTGTATTCTTGCAAAAAAGTGAAGTTCAAAGGCGCACACAGTACATTTTCTGGTGGAGGCGGAGAGCGGATGACAAACTTGTTCATCTAAGAAATTATTTTATTTTTAGGGGACTCACTGTTTTATGACTAAGGGAAAGACACTACAAACAAAATGTTAAAATGTGTTTGTTTTTTGGTCTCACATATCGACTTTCATATGGAAACAACAAACTTGTCCAATTTGCTCCTAAAGATGTTTTATTCTTCCATTGAATCCACTTCATCCAGATTTCTCTGGGACATTGTAACTTCAAAGGACGTTTTCTTAAAATGCATTTTTCTCCCTCGAGACATAAAGATCAGCCTTAAAGTAGATCCTACACCAAACTGTACAATCTGGACTCAAGATTTTGACAAAACGGACAGAAGGATTTGTTGATATCTGATTCTAAAACTGATTTATTCAAGTTTTAAGCCTAAAAAATGAGGCAAAATTAGATTTTTTAGGGCAATTTCCAGTCCAATCTAGTTTACTTAAAAACTATATAAGAAATCCAAAATCCCCTCTCATTCTTTTATGTTCTGAAATGTAAAGTACAAACGCCCAGGAGACAAAAAGCATGTTCAGGAGCCAAAATAAAACATGATGTGTCAACTTTAACATGTACTTTTTCTGTTTTTTTAGGAGAATCGTGAATCTGTTTCTGATCATAACTCAGCTGGGATTCTGCTGCGTCTACTTTGTTTTCCTCAGCGACAACATCAAACAGGTGAGTGCACAGGAGCAGGTTATAAAAGAAAGATTACATTAAACATTATAATAAAAGAGGAAGCCGGAGACGGACGAAAGTGATATAGAACTGAAAACTGGAAGAAGGAATCGACCGTAAACGCTGGAGACATTTATATCTGCATTTACGTTTAACTAACTTAGATTTACTCATTGGTTCTAGATAATTCCACTTATTTTAAGGCGTTTTTATGTGATATTTTGCCTCTTTTTGTTAAACTACTCGCCCTCTTTGGTAGATTTTCTTCTTTTTTCAACCTAAATCAGCTCAAAACTGTCATTAAAGTCCATGTCACTGATTAGAATTCTCTAATAACACATTTTTGCTTAAAATTATACACTTTTTTTATTCCATTTTGACCCTTCTTTTGGTTTATTATTTTACAACATGGTCAGAAATGTCTGGTAGTTATTATTCGACAAAAATGAATAAAGTGACCACACGTTTATTGTCTTAAATTGTTGTTTAAAGGGGGAAAAAATTGTTATTTGAGCGTAAATTGTGCCCGTCTAGTATTGTCAGGATTGTGTTTTAGAATTTAGCACTACTTCTGTGTTTAAGACCTTTTTTCCCCAAAAACTTTCACTTTACTGGTGCCAAACAATAATTTATAGTTACTGGAGATATTATGTAATCTATGAACTCAGTCAGTTCTCCTGTTTTAATCTAGAGACACTGACGTAAACCTCGTCTTTAGTGTGCTTTGAGAGTCTTGTTAGGAAGTGTTTTAACCAAACTTTACCAAAAATCTAAAAACAAGTACGTTCCGGTTTACTGCACCCTAAACCTCTTTTTTTATCGTGTTCATTCATCAAAAACACACCTGGAGTTGCCTTTAGCTTCATTCACGCTGTTTTGAGGAATGTTGGTTTGAAATTCCTCTCCCTCCGAGCGTCAAAAACACTTCCTGCTGAACTCTCTCGATCAGTGACAATTTTTCAGATCATATACGTCACGTATCATAGAATCTTCTGCTGTTTTAAGTCCTCAAATCATCGGCAGACTCGCTCTGAGCGTTTCTGCCTCTAAACACGATCAGTGCTACTGTTAGTCTGATCATAGCGTCTCTTAAAGGACACAGATTCTGCTACAATAACTTTTTGAGCTTTAAACCATGTTCAATGTTACGTCATCAAAAACACACATGGAGTAGCGTTCAGTTGCAGTCACGCTGATTTGAGGAATGTTTATTAGAAAATCATCTCCCCTCCGAGCGTCAAACACATGTCCTGCTGAACTTCCTCGATCCGGGACGCATTTTCAGACTTCATACGTCATTTATCTGAGAATCTTCCGCTGTTTTAAATCCTTAAATTATCGCTAGACCTTTTGAGCATTTCTGCCTCTAAACACGATAACTGCTGCAGCAAATCCGCACAATGACGTCTTTTCAGCGCTAACTTCACTAGATTGTATATTGTATAGCGCCATCTGTTGGCTGAATGCACTCAGTTAGTGTCATTTCATAGTGACTGATAACACAGGTCACAGAATGAATAATAAACTTTTTTTTCCTTTTTTTTTTTAACATGAGACGGCAAATTTAAGGCACTAAAGAACACGTTTAAAGACTTACAACAACATGAAAAATTCAGAATATGTTTCCTTTAAATTGTTTTTGGTTGATTTTTATTTTACATTTTAATAAAAGTTAGCATTAGCTTTGAGTTAACCCAGCCAACTGCCAACAACATTTGTATTTTTGAGAACAGGAGCACTATGTAACTTTTTAGTTCAGTGTGGCATTAAACTTGCCCCTTTCAGTTGTCGTTGCTCGTCGAGTCAGCGCTGCTGTAGTAAATTGTTACGTAATTTTTTTTTTTTTTTCTCCCTGGAGTTCAGAGGTCGTCTTGAACATTCAGCGCAGAGTCAGACTTTTCTTTTAATCTGGGAAAGTGGAACAGAGATAAAGAATACGACAAGAAAATGTGTCAAACTCGTCTGAAAACAATTGAAAGGATGTTTTTGTTTTATAGTCGATCCTTAGAGCAAATGGTACCAAAAAAGTTCAGTTCAGTTTAGTTTATTTGCCATTTGTAGAATAAAAAAAACTACAAAAAAAGAAAAAAGATGCAAGAAGCTCACAGTGTACGACATTCATTCATTCATTTATTTCCTTAAACACACTTTTAGGAGACACAAATCACATAAAAATGACTGGAAAACACACTATTAACACGTAATTTTTTCAAAACACATCACTTTTAAGGCGAGACAGTACAGGCAAAACTTTTTTTTCCCCTAAATTGTAGTTTTTTTGTTAAGTTTTCTCTCAACATATCGACTTTCATGTGGAAACAACAAACAAACTTGTCCAATCTGCTCCAAAAGATGTTTTATTCTTCCATTGAATCCACTTCATCCATAGATTTCTCTGGGACATTGTAACTTCAAAGGCCGTTTTCTTAAGATGCATTTTTCTCCTGTTGGGACATAAAGATTAGGGCTGCGACAAGTTAAACGATTAATCGCAACTAATCGATTATAGAAATGGTTGTCAGCTAATTGTATAATTGTTAACTTGTCCATACACTGACTCCAAAGCAGTGTCTGTGCTGAAAGAAGAGGTTTTATTACTCGTACAGAGCAGGAATCGTGCAAAAAGGACAGAGGAAACATGAAAATTGTGAGATTTTGATTAAAATACTTAATTTTTCAAGGTCTATATTCTCAAAATAAAGTCAAACATTAGATATAAGGCTAATTTATCACTTTGCGTGTCGCCTGTTTTTTGTGTTTAGGCAGGAACTTGGTCTAAGCACAGGCCCCTCTTCATCAAGTGCAATTTTTCAGCCACTTTTTAGACGTGTCTCTTGAATCGGAAAGTGTTCGTTTTGTCGGTGACAGATTCACACATTTGGGGTGGTACATTAACTATTGAAAAAAGCAGAATGTTTAAGAAATCGGACCATGTTTCCCGTTTGTTGGTGCATTTTGCATGCGTGTGATAGTTAGTAGTTAGATTTAAGGTGAGAAAATGCAGGCAAAACAATTTTTTGTTTTTAGGTCACTTTTCTCTCTCCACATGTCGACTTTCACGTGTCCAATCTGCTCCTGAAGATGTTTTATTCTTCCATTGAATCCACTTCATCCATAGATTTCTCTGGGACATTGTAACTTCAAAGGACGTTTTCTTAAAATTTTTCTCCCTCGAGACATAAAGATCAGCCTTAAAGTAGATATTTCCGTTCATCTTTAAATATTCTTCACCTGGACGTCGTCAAAAGGCTTCACTTCAGCTTTATTTGAGTAAAATTAACTAGAAATCTCATTTTAACTGGCCTTTCACAGGAATAATCTATTACCAAAATAGTCGTTACTTACAGCCCCAATAAAGATCAGCCGTAAAGTAGCTCCTACAATAAACTGTACAATCTGGACTCAACAAGATTTAGACGAAACGTACAAGATTTATCTAATTCTACGCCTGATTTGTTAAAGTTTGAAGTTAATAAATTGAGGCAAAAGTAGAATTTTTAGCCCAATTTTCAGTCAGATCTAGTTTACTCAAAAACGAAATAAGAAATCCAAAATAATCTGTAAATTTTTCAGATTTAAACATCCCAATTATGTACAATTTCTGCAGTTTTTTCCACATAAAATGCCTTATTTCTACATAAAATGCCTTATTCTTATATGAAAACATGACAAAATGACAAACTTTTAATACTTTTTTCTTACTTTTATGTGAGTAAACTACAAGAGACGTTTCAAATTGATATCTTTAAACTTAAGATTTGTTTTATTCACCTGCAGCGACTCGCCTTAATGGTCGATCATGAGCTCCTGTTATCTAACTTTACTTGTAAATCTTTATTACCACATCATAAAAAGACATAAATAGACATCATGATAGTCGGGTCACTGTGTAAAAGGCTAAACATATACACACTTAAAACTAAAAGTGCTTGCAAAGTTTTCAAATATTTTCAGAATCAAATTTGTCTTTCTCATTCAGCTAAGTATTTATTCTGTACTATTCATTTTGACAATAATCTGTGCCCAAAAAGAAAAGGAGACTAAAGCTGTTTATGTGTCTAAATGATTATTATTGTTGTGCAAATTAGTCATGATTGTAACAGCAGCAAAAAGAAAAGCACAAACTAAAAAAAAGAGCTCTTGAAGAACGTGTTTTGGTCGTGTGTCTTTGTGTCCACTAGAGGGAGCTGTCGGCCTGGTCTCTTTACAGTTTTACACTCAAAACTCGCTGTAAAAATTGAATGCACTGGAGTTTAGTGTAGATATAGGTTACAGTTTGTGTTTGTTTACTTGAATGTTTTATTTATTTATTGATTTTGGGCATGTGAGTTGTTTTTTTTTATTTCACTGTGGTACATAAATTCTAAATACAAAATCCCTGCAGACGTCAAGGCAGACACATGACAGAAAACATGTTAGAAATCAGAAAACTGTCACTAAAAATTGTATTGTTGGTTTCTAGTGAATAAAAATAACGATATAATGTGGTCAAAAGTGAGTTGATGACGTGTGTGTTGTAAATGGTGTCCAGCAGATAATAATTCTTTGCTAATTTCCGGTTCTTAATCATTGTTTGCTGCTTCACTGAAGCTTGAAACTTCCACCTGTTCTAATCCTGTTCAGTCTGACGTCTCCATCTTTCACCGCCTCCTGAACCCTCCTCCTCCTCCTCGTGTGGAGACGGACCATTTATAAACTCTGAAGAGGGACTGGAGCGGGACTGAACCGGGATGAAACAGTGATTAAAAAGGGTTAAAATCATCAATCAGCAGGTCTAAAAAGGATTGGGTTCACAATAAATTCACAACAAATCTAAAACGGATCTAAAACAGGTCTAAAACAGTTTTAAAACAGTACTAAATCAGGTTGACAATGGGACTAAAACTGGTCTAAAGCAAATCTACATATTTAGGTTATTTTTAAAGACAATAAACTAGGAGAGGAAGTTTCGGCTGCTATCTGTAAGCCTCTTCAGAGCTGTCACAAAATTATCTTTAGAGTTCGGTCTGAAACAGGTTTACATCAGGTCTCAAACAGTCTAAAGCATGTCCACAACAGGTCTAAAACGGGTCTAAATCAGGTCTTAAACCGTGCAAAATCAGGTTTAAAACGGATCTAAAACAGGTCCACAACAGGTCTAAAACGGGTCTAAAACGGGTCTAAATCAGGTCCACAACAGGTCTAAAACGGGTCTAAATCAGGTCTTAAACCGTGCATAATCAGGTCTAAAACGGGTCTAAAGTAGGTCCACAACAGGTCTAAAACGGGTCTACAACAGGTCTGAATCGGGTTGAAACGGGGCTAAAACAGGTCTGAATCGTGTCTAAAAAGGGTCTAAATTGGCACATAATCAAGTCTAAAATAGGTCTACGATGGGTCTAAAATGGGTCTACGATGGGTCTAATACTAGTCTAAATCAGGTCCACAGCGAGTCTAAAATGGGTCTAAATCAGGTCTTAAACAGTGCATAATCAGGTCTAAAACGGGTCTAAAGCAGGTCCACAACAGGTCTAAAACGGGTCTACAACAGGTCTGAATCGGGTTGAAACGGGGCTAAAACAGGTCTGAATCGTGTCTAAAAAGGGTCTAAATTGGCACATAATCAAGTCTAAAATAGGTCTACGATGGGTCTAAAATGGGTCTACGATGGGTCTAATACTAGTCTAAATCAGGTCCACAGCGGGTCTAAAATGGGTCTAAATCAGGTCCACAATCGATCTAAAACGGCTCATAATCAGTGTCCAAAACTGCGCAAATTCAACTTTTAAAAGAGGTCTAAAACAAGCACATAATCAGGTCTAAAACTGGTTTAAAACGTGTCTAAAAGGGCTCGAAATCAAGTCTAAACCAGGGGAAAGGCGTCTGACATAACCAACACTGACTCAAACTCAAACTGTACACAAATAGGTCTGCAAAACCGTGATTTAAAATGTGTTCAAACCATTAAAGTAGATCTAAACCAGGACTGAACCATTGCGTCAACCAACAGTCTCTATTGCCGTCCTGAACCTGTCGTGTTGTGTTTGTTTTCCAGGTTGTAGAAGCCGCCAACGCCACGACGTTTACCTGCGAGCTGAACTTCACCAACCAGACGAACGTGCTGGTGCCCAGTTTCGACTCGCGGCTCTACATGCTGTGTTTCCTGCCCTTCATCGTGCTGCTCGTCTTCACTCCAAACCTCAAGTATCTGGCTCCTCTGTCGCTGGTGGCAAACCTGGCCATGAGCGCCAGTCTGGTCCTCATCTACTTCTACTCTCTCACGGTAAGCTGCTGGACGGTATTTATTTTAATGTTTAACGTGTTTTTTTGTGTTTCATTATTTGACAAAGATCTGCAAGGGCTGCATAATTAAAGCAATAATTTCCTTCGTAAATGACAAAATATCCTGTTTTATTCTTCATAAAACCTGCTAACCCTGCTTCAGATTTGTTTAAACATGTTTAATTGTTATTTATTTTATTTCTATTCGTTGTCCCCCATTCACTCTCACAAACACGCTCTCATTCATACACCAGACAGAGTACTATTGTGCATGTTTTTAGTGCTAGGGGAAACCGGAGCACCCACAGGAAACTTAATCAGACACGGGAAGAACATGCAAATTCCACAGAGAAAGGTTATTTAGTGAGACAAACTTTAGAGGGTACTCGAGACAAAAAAGGTTGGGAACCACTGGACTAAACGACTAAAGGATTACAGCCCTAGAGCATTGTTCGAACAGGGTTAAAAACTAAAGTGCCTCTGACAGGTTGGAAGACTCATGTGACTAAAACGCAGTTGAGATAAATATATTTCAAAGTTTACTAATGTACTTTACAAATTTTATCCCGGTTTAGCTATTTTTTTAGTTTTTTAATTTCACTTCCTGGTTGTAAATGATGACGTCACAGTAGGAAATTACCATAGCAACCATCTGTACAATTGGGCAAAAACTCCTCTAATGTTACAGATGTTTTTCTTTGACAAAACTACATATGAACACCTTTATTTTCTTGAATTAATGTTTAAAGGGTCAAAAAAGTAGTTTGTCTTGTAAATTACACATTATAGCCTTCGTATCCCTTGTGTGACGTCATCAGTCGTGTTCACTTCCTGTAACTTTCAACAGATTTTTACACTTACATCCAAAAACGACTGCTTGATTCTTGTAAAACTGTAATTTATACTGATAAGAGGTATTAATACACCATATGAAGTCAAAATTCGAAAATGATAAAAATCTGTCACACGCACTTTAACACAAACCCATGACGCTCCAAAGCAGGCATGTCCAAACTCAGGCCCGGGGGCCAAATGCGGCCCTCAGACCAATTTTTCTTGGCCCTTAGTCTTCCTGGTGATTGGCCCACATTGTCCTGATAAGTACTATTTACAGCACATTTCAGATTTTCTACAATTCCAACCTAAATAACTAACATTTTGGTGCGACACAGACCTGATATTAAGGCACAGAGACTGAATGTAGATGTGGTGGTGCTTAAAACATCAGATAAATGCAGCTTTTCGCGATTGGTTTGTGGCCCTCCACTCGGTCTATATTTCAATATGTGGCCCTCGATGGAAAAAGTTTGGACACCCCTGGTCTAAAGTGTCTCAGGGTCCAGTGGAAACATGGCTTCAGTGTTTAGATCGGATGAGGACCGTCAGGCGTGGACCGGGGGCTAAAGGGTAACACTTCAGGTCACTTTACATTTCACCACACCTGCATACATTCACTCACTCAGGAATATTGTAATGTGGTTCTATTTTTGCCCCAAAACGTTTCTGTGAAAATCAATTAGTCCGCGACCGACTTCATTAACGACTGTAACCAGACGAATCAGATGCAGACGTCGAACCGAGAACCACGTCAGAGCAACGTGAAAATAATTGCCGTTTCTAATCAGATTTACCTCCAGGAAAATACGGTAAAATATATGTTCAAATGTATTAACGAGAAGATGACATTGAAACATTCTGAATTTTTTATCCTGTAAAAAGACAAAAACACAACTAAAATGTGAAAAAGCTGCTAAAGTCTGATAGCAAGTGTACAACTCTGCTGAAATGTAGTTTGTATCTGACGTCTAAAAAAAGAAAATCAAGTAAACAGTTGTAGAAAACCAGATAAACAACAGGAACACAGCAGTTACGCTCACATTTATCACTGACACAGACTTTGGGATCACACACAGTTGAACTCTTTACATTTCTCTCCTTAGTCGTTCGTGGAGGAAAATAATTGTAATGTCAGTTGAAGTGTCCTAAATCTCCAAACAAAATAAGTAAACAAGCTAGCAAGGCTCTGCAAAGGTGTAGCAACAGCGAGAAACTACTCTCAGTTGACATTTTGCTAGGCCTGCCACGATAACAGAATTCGAAGGGCGATGTATTTGAAATGAAAATATTGTGAGAAATAATTATATTGAAACCAGGTCTGGGTGATACAGTGATAAAATGGATTTATGAGTTGGTCCCTGTGACAATCTGCTGTTTTTGTGAAATCGTGGTATCGTGATTGACTGTTTGTCTCTTTAATGCAGCTGTCTGTTCAAACACACTTTTTCTCCTGTTGTTTAGCCTCTGAAGCCTCTGAGCAGATGACTTTATTTACCTCTTAAAGACCAGAGCTGCACAATCAATTAATGCAATAATTTCTTCAACAAACAGCAAAATGTCTTGCTTTGATTTGAATAAAAACTGCTAACACTGTAGTTTGGATTTGGACAACATGTTCTGAAACAAGCGACAAAAGCACGACCAAAAGCGTTAAAAATGTGTTCAAAAGTGGCAAAAACGCGCATACAAACAACAAATGCGACTCAATGCACCAAAACATGACAAAAAGCGACAAAAACATGGCTAAAAATTACAAAAATGCTTTTAAATACGACAAACACAACTGAACGGGACAAAAACATGATTAAAAGCAACAAAACTGTGTTTAAAATGTGAATTTAAACAGAATCCTTTTATTAAAACATAAATCACAAATCGAATCACAATCGCACTGGTCAGAAAATCACAATTAGATATTTTTCCTTTATCGTGCAGCTCAGTAAAGACAATAGAAAAATACAAAGTGAACATGAATCGTGATAAAATTGAAATCATGATCTGGCCCCAGGAAGGCAGTATGAGTGAAAAATGCTTAATTCTGATTCCCAAAAACCAAGACTTCATCCAGACCCTGGGATTTCTTTACGACCTAAAAAAAAAAACATATTAATTTATACACAATGTTCAACAAGAAGCTGGAACAAACTAACAAAGTAATAAACATTCAAATCAAGGACCAAAACAGGACTTGAACAAAAGCTAAATCAAGATAAAAACATCACATAAACCAGGGCTAAAGCTGCACTAAAACCAGGACTAAACTGGGACTGACCAAGGCCTAAACCAGGGCTAAAACGGCACTAAAAACATGACTAACAAGGACTAAAAAAAGCACCAAGACTGAGACTAAACAAGGACTAAAACAGCACTAAACCAGGACTAAACTAAGATTAAAACAGCACTAAAACCAGGACTAGACTAGAATTAAAACAGCACTAAACCAGGACTAAACTAGGATTAAAACTGCACTAAAACCAGGACTAGACTAGAATTAAAACAGCACTAAACCAGGACTAAACTAGGCTTAAAACAGCACTAAAATAAGGACTAAACTAGGACTAAAACAGCAGTAAAAATAGGCTAAACTAGGACTAAAACAGCACTAAAACCAGGGCTAAACTAGGACTAAAACAGCACTAAAACCAGGGCTAAACTAGGACTAAAACAGCAGTAAAAATAGACTAAACTAGGACTAAAACAGTACTAAACCAGGGCTAAACTAGGACTAAAACAGCAGTAAAAATAGACTAAACTAGGAGAAATCTTGAGAACCTGTCATATAGACTAAAGATATGTCATCTCTAAGAGTTGTTTGTTGTTTATTTCGTCACATTGTCTGCATTTCCTCCGCCCTGCGCCCCCTGCTGGCCGTGTGTGGCTCTCATCCCTGTCTGTCAGAGTTACAAACAACCCTTTCGTGATTCCCCGGCCTGGTTTTCCGCCTCTTCCCCTCGATATTCCTCCGCTTTGGGCCATTCCCGCCGGCTCTTTATGGATAACGCCAAAACCTCGGGTGACAGCGGCGGGAGATTACCTGTTCTGCTCCTAACGAGGCATTCTATCACCGCCGCGCTGCCCTTTTCGCGTTCAGCACGGCGAGCGCCCTACTTTTCCCCGTCGCCGAGGCAAAGATCCATCTCTTGGCGTCGAAAGTTGAACAAATTTGCAGCGTTAAGAAGACGCTTGGCCTTCGGGGTTCGGGTCCTCGGCGCCGCATGCATCATTTTAAGTGGAAAACTTCGCAGAGTGTGATATTGTTTTTTGTTTGACGCGCTGGAGTGTGGAGGGGTGTTAAGGGTGTGGTTCAGATGACATCCGTTTTCAATTTCCAATTTCAAAACTGAAATTAGTTCTGGGTGATACGGGGATAAAAATCGAATCGTGAGCTGTGACAATCTGATATTTTTGTGAAATCGTCGTATCGTGATTCACTGTTTGTCTCTTTAATGCAGCTGCTAAAGTCTGATAACAAGTGTACAACTCTGCTGAAATGTAGTTTGTATCTGACGTCTAAAAAAAGAAAATCAAGTAAACAGTTGTAGAAAACCAGATAAACAACAGGAACACAGCAGCTACGCTCACATTTATCACTGACACAGACTTTGGATCACACACAGTTGAACTCTTTACATTTCTCTCCTTAAATAATCTGTTTCTTAGTCGTTTGTGGAGGAAAATAATTGTAATGTCAGTTGAAGTGTCCTAAATCTCCAAACAAAATAAGCAAACAAGCTAGCTAAGCGCTGCACTGTTGTAGCAACGACGAGAAACTACTCTCAGTTGACATTTTGCAAGGCCTGTCACGATAACAGAATTCGAAGGGCGATGTATTTTAAATGAAAATATTGCGTTAAATAATTATATTGAAACCAGGTCTTGGTGATACAGTGATAAAAATGGAATGTTGAGCTGGTCCCTGTGACAATCTGCTGTTTTTGTGAAATTGTCGTATCGTGATTGACTGTTTGTGTCTTTAATGCAGCTGTCTGTTCAAACACACTTTTTCTCCTGTTGTTTAGCCTCTGAAGCCTCTGAGCAGATGACTTTATTTACCTCTTAAAGACCAGAGCTGCACGATTAATTAATGCAATAATTTCTTCCACAAACAGCAAAATGTCTTGCTTTGATTTGAATAAAAATTGCTAACGCTGTAGTTTGGATTTGTACAACATGTTCTGAAAGAAGCGACAAAAGCGCGACCAAAAGCGATAAAAAAATAGTTCAAAAACGTGCCTACAAACAACAAAGGCGACTCAATGCACCAAAACGTCACAAAAAGCAACACAAATGTGACTAAAAGCAACAAAAATGTGACTGTGCACAGTTAAACCAAATCGACACAAAATCGCGAATTTAATGGATGCAATTAGCAATTCGTAAAGACTGCAGCGTTTGAAGTGCAATCATTTCTTCCACAAACAACAAAATGTCTTGCTTTGATTTCAATAAAAACTACAAACACTGTAGTTTGGATTTGTACAAACGTGTTCTGAAACAAGCGACAAAAAGTTACAAAAAGTGTTCAAAAGAGACAAAACACGCCGACAAACACGACTCAATGCACCAAAATGTGGCAAAACATGACTTAAAAGTGACAAAGACGCGACTAAAAGTGACAAAGACGTGTTTAAATATGACAAACACAACTGAACGTGATAAAAACGTGACTAAAAACGACAACATTTTGTGAATTTGAACAGAATCTTCTTATTAAAACATAAATCGCAAATCTAATCACTGTCACAATTAGTGCAGTTCTATCAAAGACAATAGAAAAATACAAATAAAATCTAAATCATGATCAAGAAAATCGTGATAATAATTTTTTGTCCGATCGCCCAGCCCTAACTGAAAACAAAGAGAGTTTTCTATATTATTATTGGTTTTATTATTATTTTATTTTATAGTTAGATAGATTTTGTTTGTGGAGGAAATCTATCTGTTCAAACACACTTTTTCTCCTGTTGTTTAGCCTTTGCAATTTTGGATTTGCTAATTGCGTCCAATAAAACTTAAATTTCGATTTGATTAACTGCAATTTCAGATTTTCATCAAGAATACTTTTGCAAAAACAGATAAAGGCCATTTTAAAACATCATCGAAGTCTTTTATATAATAATGTATTTTACGGCTATCAAAATTTCCTTCATAAAATCCAATACACATAATTTTAATTAATTATATATGTACATGATAGTGATAAAAATTAATATACTTTGTCAAAATTTTTCAAGACGGATTGTTTTTGCCATTGAACTCTGCAAATATTCTCTGTTTAGAAGCCTTTACTCACTATATTTCAACCTTTATTTTGGTTAAAAATGTATTTAAAAGTCCCAATGTACAATAAAACAATAATAAATATAAAAAGAATTGTTTGAGAAGACGGTTGGCCTTTGGGGTTCGGGTCCTCGGCGCCACATGCATCATTTTTAAGTGGAAAACTTCGCAGAGTGTGATGTTGTTAATTATTTTACGCGCTGGACTTTGGAGGGATGTTAAGGTTGTGGTTCAGATGAAATCCATTTTCAATTTCCAATTTCAAAACTGAAAACAAAAAAGTTTTCTATATTATTATTGGTTTTATTATTATATTATTTTATTGTTGGATAGATTTTGTTTGTGGAGGAAATCTATCTGTTCAAACACTTTTTCTCCTGTTGTTTAGCCTTTGCAATTTTGGATTTGCTAATTGTGTCCACTAAAACTTAAATTTCGATTTGATTAACTGCAATTTTAGATTTTCATCATTTGCAAAAACAGATAAATGCCATTTTAAAAAGTGATCGAAAGCTCACAGTCAAGTCTTTTATATAATAATGTATTTTACGGCTATCAAAATTTCCTTTTCAAAACAGATCTTTTTTTGCCATTGAACTCTGCAAATATTCTCTGTTTAGAAGCCTTTACTCACTATATTTCAACCTTTATTTTGGTTAAAAATGTATTTTAAAGTCCCAATGTACAATAAAAACAATAATAAATATAAAAATAATTGTGTAGCGTCGTCTACTAAAATAATCGTTAGTTGCTGCCCCAGTTTAAAGCTAGTTTCTAAAGCGTTGTCCCTTTTTAACACTGACCCATTTCACCAACATAACCATCATTTATTATTATTATTATTATTATATCATTATTTTGTTGTGTCTCTCATGACTCAGACCCAAAAAAAAACATGTATTTCCTTTTGTTGAAACTGGATCCAGACTATTAACTCGCAATATTCTCTCAATCAGCTTGTTTTTTCTGTATTTTTAGTCCAAGAATCAGCCATTTCTTATGATTGACGTCCAATTTTGTGTCTCATTGGGAGTAATTTATCCGTCTGAAGCAGTGACTCATTCGAATTAATGTTTTCTTACAATTCGCTGCGAGTTTATTTGTCGTAAAAGTGTGTCGAAGGCTTTGAAAACGTCGCGTAAATAATAACTGAACTGATAGACCCTTTAAAATGTGATGTCATAATGAAGTCGACTGTAAATGTTTCAATGATTCTCTCACATTAGACTTAAATTCTGCTGGCTTTAAGTGTTTGTGTTGAAAAAAAAGCAACATATTTGAATTTCCAGAGTAGAAAGGTCAGTTAGTTTGCTTTTCTATAACAAACGATGGACAAATTACAATTTTCCAACCTTAAAACTGCATTTTAGCTTCAAAATAATCTAATTTATGGAATAGTATCTAATATATCTCTAGATAAAATGAAAAATTACTGTGTGCTCAACATTTCTGTGAGTATTTTTCCAGTAAAACCCATAAATCTGGATTGTTCCTTCATCAAAAATGCAAAGAGTTTATCATAATTTCCTCAAACATGATGTAAAATACAATAATAAATGTGTTTAAAGCAGCTCTGATGTCACTCACATGTGTCTGAGGCTTTTACTGACACTAAATCATCTACATTTTTCATATTTTGTGATATTCTGAGGTTAAATCCCAGTGAAATCACATCATGTTGCGCTTCACTTTTGCCTCCGTTCTGAGTTTAGAATGTTTTTGTTTACAGACAGTTAAAGGGTCTGTTGTGTGTTTGTTTCCGGCAGCACATCACGTCTCCCATCGACCTGCCCAAAGTGGGACGAGCCAAAGACTATCCGCTCTTCTTTGGGACGGCCATCTTTGCTTTCGAAGGCATCGGAGTGGTGAGTTCTTTGTTTACAAGTTTGTTGGAGTGGAAAGTTAATTTTTGCAATGAGTTAGAATTATTTCTTTTTTTTCTAATCCTTTTTGTCAATATTTTAAGTCGATATGACAGTTTAGACGACACATTTCACTAAAACGTAGTGAACATGATTATATTGAAGATTTTACTAAACATTTTGCACATTTATCCCCAGTTTGATAGTTTTTGTAATGTTTATAATTTACTTCCTGGTTCAACATGAGCAGCAAATATGACATAGTTAGAAATAATTCCACAACTGTTACCATAGCAACCAGACTGTAAACAAGGACCAAAATCCATATAAATTGCACAACAGTTATGATTTGACAAATAATAATACCTGATAACAACTTTATTTGGTTGAAAGATGGTTTAGACGGTCAAAAAACTCTGTAAATTGTCTGTTTTCTCAATGGTACGTCGCCTTTTGATGACATCACAGAGGGATTCCATTTTAGAACTTTTTTTTATTTGTTGAATTAATGTTCAAAGGGTCAAAAAAGTAGTTTCTTTTGTGTAAATTATGTGTAGCCTTTGTCTCCCCAGTGTGATGTCATCGATTTGTTTACTTCCGGCAATTTTCAACATATTTTTCAACTTTTCTCCACAAACAGCTGCTTGATTGTTGTGAAACTAAAATTTATATTTACAACTGGTATTAATACATAAAATAAAGTCAAAACTAGAAAATCATGAAAACCTGTCATACACACTTTAAAGCTGCGTCATATTCATTTCTTGGTGTGTTTTCTGTGATGATGGTGAGCGCGTGATGCAATCTGACTGTTCAAACACAATCAATCATATTCCTCCACTCTTCTTTCACTGGTCTGTCCAATTCTTGCGCTTCCTGCTAGAGCGCCCCTAGAGGCCGTTCCTGGAAAAATACATAAATTAGCTGTATCGCTGTATTAGCCGCAGGGTGGAAATTATGAGAAAAAAATAGCGGCTTATAGTCTGAATTTTACGGTACATATTTTTAAAGATATATTATTTTATTGATCCCTTAAATCAGGCATGTCCAAACTAAGGCCCGGGGGCCAAATGTGGCCCTCAGATCAATTTTTCTTGGCCCTGGCCCTGGTGAACTGGCCCACATTGTCCTGATAAGTACTTTTTACAGCAAATTTCAGATTTTCTACAATTATAACCTAAATAATTAATATTTTGGTGCCACACAGACCTGAGACTGAATGTAGATGTGGTGGTGCTTAAAACATCAGATAAATGCAGCTTTTTTTAATGTTTCGCGGTTGATTTGTGGCCCTCCGATTGGTCTTTATTTCAATATGTGGCCCTCGATGGAAAAAGTTTGGACAACCCTGCCTTAAATGTTAGTAAACAAAAACATTCTAAATTCCGGAATGGAGGCAAAAGTGAAGTGGAACATAATGTGATTTCACTGGAGAAATTGAGATTATCGTTAGCGTTTAGGTCTGATGCGAGCCAATTATTGAAAATATATTGGTCTGCTTCATTTTGCCTCCATTCTGGAATTTTGAGTATGTATTTATTGAATTTATTTAAATATTTTGCAGTGTATGATCGTTTAAAATAGAACGAAAGCAAACAACGATTTTTTTTTCTCTCCTTTTTTCTTTTTTTTGATCTTAGAAAGTAAATAAAAACTAACGAGAAAGAGCGTTTATGGTCAGTTTTCACTTTAATCATGAGAAATAAATATGCTTTGCTGTGAATGTCGAACGAATAACAAACAACTGCTGGTTTCCAATGTCATTATAGTTTAATTTGCGCTTTAATCAGCCTCATTTTCCTTTTGACAGCGGCGTGTTCGTTTGTGTCCACGGCTAATGACATAATTTGATTGTATTTGTCGAGGAAATGGACCTAATTAGCAGCGGTTGTTTGCAAAGTTTGATGAACACAAACAATTTATTAGAGACACAGCGAGTCGGGTTTGAAATGTTTAAACGCTGAACAGTGCTATCTTGAATTTGAATTATAGATATTTTATCTTCATTTGAGCAGATTTAAAGTTGGTAAAACTTTATAATATCTACACTTCAATTCATACCTTAATAAAGCATGAACAAAGACTTAAAGTGCGTATGACGGGTTTTTATGATTTTCTAATTTTGACTTTATTCAGTGCATTAATACCTCGTGTAAATCCAAATGATAGTTTTACACCAATCAGGTCGCTATTTGTGGAGAAAAGTTGAAAAAATCTGTCGACAATTACAGGAAGTAAACAAACTGGTGACATCACACTGGGGAGACAAAGATTATGCATAATTTACATAAAATAAACTACTTTTTTGACCCTTTAAAGATCCCATAACATGCAAAATGGACTTTTCAGAGGTTTTAACCTTCCTCCAGTGCTATTTGGGCCTCGTATGTTGTGCCCAAAGTGTTTTTTTGATTGATTCCCTCATGCTTTCACTAGAGAACTGTCTTTTCCATCCCCCTCGGCTGAGCAGCAGACGGGGGCTCCTCACTAAGATGACGCCGCTTCACCAGGATGACGCGTGTTTAAGCCACGCCCAGGAAGTGCGCAGCCGCAAGAATAAAAACAGCTAATGCTAATGCTACACAGTAATTACACGATGGATACGACAGATCGAAGAGTTAGCTTGTTATTTACCAAACGGCACGTCCGTCGTCGAGGCCCTGGAGCAGGTCAAACTCCAGGTCAGATCCAGGACGTAGGACTCAGCACGACGCACCGTCAGGAGGATAAAATGTTTATTCAGTGTTTGTGTATCGCTGTTTACCGGAGCACACGGCGCATGCACCATCTCCTCTCTAGGCTTCGGCACGAGTTGGGCGGGGGAGGCTCGCGGGTTGGGTGGGGGAGGCAGCCTGCTCTCTGTTCGGGGGGGTCAGATCTCAGAGTGAGCCGTTTGCTTTTGCAAGGAGGGGGGCCAGTCCAAGAAATGGGTGTTTTTTGGAAACTGTTATGTTATGGATATTACACAACGCAAACATTTTATCAACAAAGCCCTTAGAATAGACTGTGTAAAGGGCAAAATAGCAGAATATGGGACCTTTAAACATTGATTCAACAAAATAAAGGTGTTCACGTGTGTTTCTCTTTGTCAAATGAACAAAATCTGTGACATTAGATGAGTTCTGGCCACTGTACAGTGTGGTTGCTATGGTGATTTCCTAGTGTGATGTCATACTTTACAACCAGGAAGTAAAATTTAAAACCTAAAAAACAGCTGAACTGGGGTTAAATTTGTAAAGATTTTAGTAGAAATTTAGTATATTTATCTTAACTGCACTGTATTTCAACCTGTCATAGGCCCTTTAATCCATTATCAACAAATAGTTTATTAAGAATGATTCAGGCTTAGTAAATATTTAACATTATAACCCTAATTTCTAACCCTAATCTTAATTAAGTAGTTATTAATCCTGAATAATGTTTAATAAACTATGTATTCATTATTAATTAAGTCCTTGTTAATGCTTTATTAAGGCAAAATAAGATGTAGTTATTATAAAGTGGTACCTTAAATTATCTACCAACAGAACAAGACGTTTTCTACCTTTACTCTTTGCATGTCAGTTTTTATTTATTTTTTGTTTCATTCAGTGGCTTTTAACACTGAGTTGTTTGGTCCTCTGTGTCTTTTTAAATAGATTTTTTATATCGTTTTAAATGTAGGTTTATTGTGATTATATAGTTTTATTGTAATTTATGTTATTTATTGCTTATTTATTTTGGTTTTATGAATTTAATTTATAGTATTATTATTTATCATCTGGGACTGAACAAGATTTTGACCAAACGTACAGAATTCTAAAACTGATTTATTTAAATTTTCAAAAAAAAATGAGGCGAAATTTGTATTTTTAGGACAATTTTCAGTCAGGCCTAGTTTACTCAAAATCTAATTAAGAAAAATCTGTAAAAAAAATGTGTAACTAATATGAACCAAGACATTTAAACCTGGTTCTGTCGATTTTTCAGCTTTAAATGTCCCAAATATGTGCAATTTTGGCAATTTTTACACATAAAATACCTTATTTCTACATGAAAACATTACAATGAAAAACTTGTAATACATTTTTGTCTTACATTGATGTGACTAAACAACAGGAGAAGTTTACAATTTTTAAATTCAAGGTTTTTTCGTTGCGGCCCTGCTGACTTGTTTCCTCGTGTGTTTCTCCAGGTTCTTCCTCTGGAGAATAAGATGCAGCGCCCCCAGAGGTTCACGCTGGTACTGTTCCTGGGCATGGGCATCGTGACCTTCCTGTACATCAGTCTGGGCACCATCGGCTACATGTGCTTCGGAGACGCCATCGGGGGCAGCATCACGCTCAACCTGCCCAACTGCTGGTACGGAAATCACAGCTAAACATTATTTTAGCAGTCGACAAGTCAAACGATTATTTCTATTGTATATTTAGACTTTTTAAATACATTTCAGCCAAATAAAGATTGAAATATGGAGAATGAAGGCTTCTAGATAGAGAATATTCATGAATAAAGTGTATTATTAAGGAAAATCAGCAAAATTCCACATTTTGGTCACTTCTAATTGCGTTTTGGTCACTTCTAGTTGCGTTTTGGTCACTTCTAGTTGCGTTTTGGTCACTTGTAGTAGCGTTTTGGTCACTTGTAGTAGCGTTTTGGTCACTTCTAATTGCGTTTTGGTCACTTCTAGTTGCGTTTTGGTCACTTCTAGTTGCGTTTTGGTCACTTCTAGTTGCGTTTTGGTCACTTGTAGTAGCGTTTTGGTCACTTGTAGTAGCGTTTTGGTCACTTCTAGTTGCGTTTTGGTCACTTCTAGTTGCGTTTTGGTCACTTCTAGTTGCGTTTTGGTCACTTTTAGTTGCGTTTTAGTCACTTGTAGTAGCGTTTTGGTCACTTCTAGTTGCGTTTTGGTCACTTCTAGTTGCGTTTTGGTCACTTCTAGTTGCGTTTTGGTCACTTCTAGTTGCGTTTTGGTCACTTCTAGTAGCGTTTTGGTCACTTGTAGTTTCGTTTTGGTCACTTGTAGTAGCTGCTTTTGGTCACTTGTAGTAGCGTTTTGGTCACTTGTAGTAGCGTTTTGGTCACTTCTAGTTGCGCTTTGGTCACTTCTAGTTGCGTTTTGGTCACTTCTAGTTGCGTTTGGTCACTTCTAATTGCGTTTTGGTCACTTCTAGTTGCGTTTTGGTCACTTGAAGTAGCGTTTTGGTCACTTCTAGTAGCGTTTTGGTCACTTCTAATTGCGTTTTGGTCACTTCTAGTTGCGTTTTGGTCACTTGTAGTAGCGTTTTGGTCACTTCTAATTGCGTTTTGGTCACTTCTAGTTGCGTTTTGGTCACTTGTAGTAGCGTTTTGGTCACTTCTAATTGCGTTTTGGTCACTTCTAGTTGCGTTTTGGTCACTTCTAGTTGCGTTTTGGTCACTTCTAGTTGCGTTTTGGTCACTTCTAGTTGCGTTTTGGTCACTTCTAGTTGCGTTTTGGTCACTTCTTGTTGCATTTTAGTCACTTGTAGTAGCGTTTTGGTCACTTCTAGTTGCGTTTTGGTCACTTCTAGTTGCGTTTTGGTCACTTCTAGTTGCGTTTTGGTCACTTCTAGTTGCGTTTTGGTCACTTCTAGTTGCGTTTTGGTCACTTCTAGTTGCGTTTTGGTCACTTCTAGTAGCGTTTTGGTCACTTGTAGTAGCGTTTTGGTCACTTCTAGTTGCGTTTTGGTCACTTCTAGTTGCGTTTTGGTCACTTCTAGTTGCGTTTTGGTCACTTCTAGTTGCGTTTTGGTCACTTCTAGTTGCGTTTTGGTCACTTCTTGTTGCATTTTAGTCACTTGTAGTAGCGTTTTGGTCACTTCTAGTTGCGTTTTGGTCACTTCTAGTTGCGTTTTGGTCACTTCTAGTTGCGTTTTGGTCACTTCTAGTTGCGTTTTGGTCACTTCTAGTTGCGCTTTTGGTCACTTCTAGTTGCGTTTGGTCACTTCTAGTAGCTGCTTTTGGTCACTTGTAGTAGCGTTTTGGTCACTTCTAGTAGCGTTTTGGTCACTTGAAATAGCGTTTTGGTCACTTCTAGTTGCGTTTGGTCACTTCTAGTTGCGTTTTGGTCACTTCTAGTTGCTTTTGGTCACTTCTAGTTGCGTTTGGTCACTTCTAGTTGCGTTTTGGTCACTTCTAGTTGCGTTTGGTCACTTCTAGTTGCGTTTGGTCACTTCTAGTTGCGCTTTTGGCCACTTCTAGTTGCGTTTGGTCACTTGAAGTAGCGCTTTTGGTCACTTCTAGTTGCGTTTGGTCACTTGAAGTAGCGTTTGGTCACTTGTAGTAGCATTTTGGTTACTTAAAGTAGTGTTTTGGTCACTTCTAGTTGCGTATTGGTCACTTCTAGTTGCAATTTGGTCACTTGTAGTAGCGTTTTGGTCACTTGTAGTAGCGTTTTGGTCACTTGTAGTAGCGTTTTGGTCACTTGTAGTAGCGTTTTGGTCACTTGTAGTAGCGTTTTGGTCACTTGAAGTAGCGTTTTGGTCACTTCTAGTTGCGTTTGGTCACTTCTAGTTGCGTTTGGTCACTTCTAGTTGCGCTTTGGTCACTTCTTGTTGCATTTTAGTCACTTGTAGTAGCGTTTTGGTCACTTCTAGTTGCGTTTTGGTCACTTCTAGTTGCGTTTTGGTCACTTCTAGTTGCGTTTTGGTCACTTCTAGTTGCGGGTTGGTCACTTGAAATAGCGTATTGGTCACTTGAAGTAGCTGCTTTTGGTCACTTTAGTTGCGTTTTGGTCACTTGAAGTAGCATTTTGGTCACTTTTAGTTGCGTTTTGGTCACTTCTAGTTGCGTTTTGGTCACTTGAAGTAGCGTTTTGGTCACTTGAAGTAGCGTTTTGGTCACTTGAAGTAGCGTTTTGGTCACTTCTAGTTGTGTTTTGGTCACTTCTAGTTTCGTTTTGATCACGTGAAGTAGCGTTTTGGTCACTTCTAGTTGCGTTTTGGTCACTTCTAGTTGCGTTTTGGTCACTTCTAGTTGCGTTTTGGTCACTTGAAGTAGCGTTTTGGTCACTTGAAGTAGCGTTTTGGTCACTTCTAGTTGCGTTTTGGTCACTTGAAGTAGCGTTTTGGTCACTTGAAGTAGCGTTTTGGTCACTTCTAGTTTCGTTTTGATCACATGAAGTAGCGTTTTGGTCACTTCTAGTTGTATTTTGGTCACTTCTAGTTTCGTTTTGGGCACGTGAAGTAGCGTTTTGGTCACGTGAAGTAGCGTTTTGGTCACTTGAAGTAGCGTTTTGGTCACTTGAAGTAGTGTTTTGGTCACTTGAAGTAGCGTTTTGGTCACTTTTAGTTGCGTTTTGGTGACTTCTAGTTGTGTTCTGGTCACTTGAAGTAGCGTTTTGGTCACTTCTAGTTGTGTTTTGGTCACTTTTAGTTGCGGTTTGGTCACTTCTAGTTGCGTTTTGGTGACTTCTAGTTGCGTTTTGGTGACTTCTAGTTGCGTTTTGGTCACTTGAAGTAGCGTTTTGGTCACTTCTAGTTGCGTTTTGGTCACTTGAAGTAGCGTTTTGGTCACTTCTAGTAGCGTTTTGGTCACTTGAAGTAGCGTTTTGGTCACTTGAAGTAGCGTTTTGGTCACTTCTAGTTGCGTTTTGGTCACTTGAAGTAGCATTTTGGTCACTTCTAGTTGCGTTTTGGTCACGTGAAGTAGCGTTTTGGTCACTTCTAGTTGCGTTTTGGTCACTTGAAGTAGTGTTTTGGTCACTTGAAGTAGCATTTTGGTCACTTCTAGTTGTGTCTTATTCATCCCAGAATGTTTGATTTGACTGAAAATAAGTGGATTACAGCTCTCTTTTCATATTGAACACGTGTGGATTTGGATAAAAAGGAATAAATGAATAAAAAAATCTAGCGTCCCGCCGGTGGGACGCCGGAATAGCAACTGGTTTTAATTGAGAATAGTTTTTGAATCGGGAATCGGAACCCCAAAAATCAAATCGAGCGCCATGGACTGAAAGAGTCACACCCCTAGTTATTTACACACCATGTTCTGTAGAGTATTGTCGCTCTTGTGCACAAACCCGTGAGTCCGCGCCCACAGTTCACCTGGTGCCCTCTGTTCTCCCCCGTCAGGACGTACCAGGCGGTGAAGCTCTTGTACTGCTTCGGGATCTTCATCACGTTCGCGCTGCAGTTCTACGTCCCGGCCGAGATCATCATCCCGTCGCTCACGGCCCGAGTGGAGGAGCGCTGGGAGCGTGCGGTCGACTTGCTCATGAGGACGCTGCTGGTCATCGCCACATGTGAGTACGACGCCGTGTCCTTGAGCAAGACACGTCAGCCTCTGTGCACTGCAAAAACTGAATTTCTAGACGAGTCAAAATGTCTTGATTTGAGGATATTAATCTGAATTCCAGACGTTTTGACTCGTTAAGATGAGTTAAGACTTTTTATTTGATGGAACTAGATTTTCCTCGTTTCAAACTGTTTCTGACTTGTTTCTTATTTCAATCCAAATTATCTGTCACTGGGTTAAGATCATTTTACTTACCCCACTGACAAATGTGTTTTCTTATTTTAAGCAAAATTACCGTAATATCAGTCAGAAATACCTTGAAATCAGTGAAATATTCTGCATCACATCAGCGATTAAATCTCAAAGTCAAAACTACTCAAATCCAGATAAAGATGATCAGTTAAATTCAGTTTTAAGCTTGGATAGATTTACATTTTAGATAATTTGGATTGAAATAATAATGTATTGAATCAAGTCAGAAATGGTTTGAAACGAGTCAAATAATCTAGTTCCATCAAACAAATAGTCTCCACTGATCTTAACGAGTCAAAACGTCTGAAATTCAGATTAACATCCTGAAATCAAGACATTTTAACTCATCTAGAAATTCATTTTGTGCAGTGTGAAAGTGGAGTGTGAGTTTAAGGTTCATTTATGCTTCATTTTCGCTCGTAAAACATGTTCTGGGACGAGACGCTGCAGGTGTCACGGGTGAAGCAGGGGTTCTAGTGCAAAGTGTCGTGTTATTTGGCAAAACACTTCGCTCACCTGTCTCTGTGTGAAGGCGGCGTCTGCGGGTATGAGTGGTGGTTTAAGGCCTTGATTTTCAACCAGTGAGCCTTGAGGTTTTGCCAGGTGTGCCTTGAAAAAATGTCAGAATTGTGGATTTAAATGAATAATTAACAAATGTAGAGTGTTCTGAGCAACTTCTTTACAAAAAATGACAGATAAACAGCCACCATTGCCAAATTTAAAGACCCAGACACAATGGCGTAGACGATATCTGCAACGTAAATAACACGTTTTTGTTTTTTTTCTAAATGGTGTGATTTGGTGTTGTTTTAGTGGATGGTGTGCCGCGGAATATTTTCAACCAAAAAAGTGTGCCTTGTGCCAATTAAAGGTTGAAAAACACTGGTTTAAGGGGTCGATGGCACAGATTGGCACTCTCATTTCCATCAGTCTGTCCCGGTGCAGCTGTGGCTACAAAAGGAGTGAATGAAGAATGCAACGTTAAGTGTCTTTGAGTTAAAGAAAATACTGTATAAATAGATTCTGTTATTATTGCAAGAATGTTCCAAATCATGATTTAAACTTCTCTGGGCTCCTGCAGGTGACTTTCCATCTCCAGGAAGCTACATACTTTGTTACTTTAAAGGTGCACTCTGTAACTTGTCGCCATCTTCTGACTGAACGCCGCGTCTTACCGTTTTTCAAAGATGGCGATTAAAGGTCCCATAACATGCTAAATCGACTTTTCAGAGGTTTTAACCTTCCTACAGTGCTATTTGGGCCTCGTATGTTGTGCCCAAAGTGGTTTTTTGATTGATTCCCGCATGTTTTCACTAGAGAACTGTCTTTTCCGTCCCCCTCGGCTGAGCAGCAGACGGGGGCTCCTCACTAAGATGACGCGGTGTTTAAGCCACACCTCCAGGAAGCGCGCAGCCGCAAGAATAAAAACAGCTAATGCTAATGCTACACAGTAATTACACGATGGATACGACAGATCGAAGAGTTAGCTTGTTATTTACCAAACGGCAACGTCCGTCATCAAGGCCCTGGAGCACGTCAAACTCCAGGTCAGATCCAGGACGTAGGACTCAGCACGACGCACCGTCAGGACGATAAAATGTTTATTCAGTGTTTGTGTATCGCTGTTTACCGGAGCACACGGCGCATGCACCATCTCCGCTCTAGGCTTCGGCACGAGTTGGGTGGGGGAGGCGCGCGAGTTGGGTGGGGGAGGCAGCCTGCTCTCTGTTCGGGGGGGTCAGATCTCAGAGTGAGCCGTTTGCTTTTGCAAGGAGGGGGGCCAGTCCAAGAAATGGGTGTTTTTTGGAAACTGTTATGTTATGGATATTACACAACGCAAAATTTATCAACAAAACCCTTAGAATAGACTGTGTAAAGGGGAAAATAGCAGAATATGGGACCTTTAAAGTCGTACTGTCAGCAAAGCACATCAGAAAAGTGATACTGTGCACCTTTGAATCAAGTGTGCTTATTTTAAATGAACGAATCAACAAAACTTGCAATAATAATAATAATTGCTCTCTGAAGCGCTCTAATTTTCAGATTTTCTCTCATTTCGTGGCGTCTTTTCACTTTTCTCACGCTTATTACCGAGTCTATGGTGATTCGAGGTTACCGGGGTTGTTTTACGAGCGCTCGGCCGATAATAAAGTTGAATTTAGGCTAAAACGGCAGGAGCTCGGGAGATAAACCGCTCTTCAAAGCAGGGTGGCAGAAATAATTGAGTTGGTTTCAGATAAACGACTCCCGACAAAGAGAAGAGGCGGTAATTACAAAGATCAAAGACATGTTTTTACATGTCGTTACTGGAGGGAGATTTGGTGGATTATTGCGTCATTTTAAAAGCAATGATTAAAAAAAAAGTAGAACGAACGACCTGTGACGGTTTGTAAAGCATGAAAACGATTGAACGAATCTGTAAAATATATATGGGCCCTTTAAAGTGTGATGTTGAAATTCCTGAATTGAGGCAAAATGAAGTCGACGGTAAATTTTTCAATGATTCTAGATAAATTTAACAACTTAAACCTTCGCGTTTTCTGCATTAAAAGCTTAAAATAATTCAGATTAATATTGGAAATACTTAAAACTCTCAGCTGGCATAAGAAATAAATAGATTAGTTAGATTTTTAAAGAGGAAACAACAAAATACGATTAAAAGCTCATGAGAAGTTGACTAGAACGCACTTTACTGACAAAAGTGAGCAGTGAAGCAGGTTAAATGAGGTGATTAACAGTAGCAGCTTTGTGAATGTCAGTTTGCACACAAGATTCAAACACATTCAAAACAGACCCTTTAAAATGTGACGTCAAAATTGCCGAATGGAGTCGACTGGAGGCAAAATTAAGTAAATGTTTCAATGATTCTCTCACATTAGATCTAAATTCTGCTGGTTTTAAGTGTTTGTGTTGGAAAAAAAAGCAACACATTTGAATTTCCAGAGTAGAAAGGTCAGTTAGTTTGCTTTTCTATAACAGACAATGGACAAAATACACTTTTCTTGCCTAAAAATTGTATTTTAGCTTCAAAATAATCTAATTTATGGAACAGTATCTAATATATTTCTAGATAAAATGAAAAATGATTGTGGGCTCAACATTTCTGTGAATGTTTTTCCAGTAAAACCCATAAATCTGGATTGTTTGTTCATCAAAAATGCAAAGAGTTTATCATAATTTCCTAAAACATAGTGTAAATTACAATAATAAATGTGTTTAAAGTGCCTTTGACAGTTTGTATGACTCATTTCACTAAAATGCAGTTAAAATAAATATATTTCAAATTCTGCTCAGATCTTTACAAATTTTACCCAGTTTAGCTATTTTTGTAGATTTTTAATTTCACTTCCTGGTTGTAAATGATGACGTCACGCTAGGAAATTACCATAGCAACCACACTGTACACTGGGCCAAAACTCCTCTGTCGTCACAGATTTTTTCATTTGACAAAGAAAAATACATTATTACATGTATTTTGTAATAATGTATTTTTCTTTGTCAAATGAAAAAAAAAAAAAAAATACATTATTACATGTATTTTGCCCCTCCTTGAACCGCCACCTTAACGTGGTGGAGGGGTTTGAGTACCCGAATGATCCTGGGAGCTATGTTGTCGGGGGCTTCATGCCCCTGGTAGGGTCACCCATGGCAAACAGGTCCTGGGTGACGGGTCAGACTAAGAGCGTTCAGAAGCCTCTTATGATGAGTTTAAAATCAAGGACCAGTACGCCGCCCGGACTGGCGCCACCGGGCCCCACCCTGGAGCCAGGCCTGCGGGCGCCGACGGCGAAGCGCCTGGTGGCCGGGCCTTTCATCGGGCCCGGGTCGGGCACAGCCCGAAGGAGCGACGGGGTCAGCCTCCTGCGGCCCACCACCTGCAGGAGGATCCATAAGGGGCCGTGCAAAGAGATCTGGGTGGCAGTCGAAGGCAGGGGCCTCGACGACCGGATCTCCGGCGCAGAAACTAGCTCTGGGGACATGGAATGTCACCGCTGGGGGGAAGGAGCCTGAGCTCAGGCGGGAGGTCGAAGCGCTTCCGACCAGATATAGTCGGCCTCACCTCCACGCACAGCCTGGGCTCTGGAACCCGCTCTCTCGAGAGGGGCTGGACGCTCCATTTCTCTGGCGCGTTCAAGGGGAGAGGCGGCGGGCTGGTGTGGGCTTGCTCATAGCCCCCGAGGCTCAGCCGTCACGTGTTGGAGTTCACCCCGGTGAACGAGGGTCGATCCCTCCGCCTTCGGGTGGGGGGACAGGTCTCTCACCGCTGTGTCGGGCCTACGGGCCGAACAACGGTGCAGAGTACCCGGCCTTCTTGGAGTCTCTGGGAGGGGTACTGACAGTGCACCGCCTGGGACTCGCTGTTCTACTGGGGGACTTCAACGCCCATGTGGGCAAACGACAGTGACACCTGGAGAGGGGTAATCGGGAGGAACGGCCCCCGATCTGAACCCGAGCGGTGTTCAGTTATTGGACTTCTGTGCTAGTCACAGTTTGTCCATAACGAACACCATGTTCAAGCACAAGGGTGTCCACCAGTGCACGCGGGCACCAGGACACTTAGGCCGGAGGTCGACGATGATCGACTTTGTTGTCGTGGTCATCTGACCTTCTTCGGTCGCTGCGGTCTTGGACACTCGGGTGAAGAGAGGGGCGGAGCTGTCAACCGATCACCACCTGGTGGTGAGTTGATCCGCTGGCGGGAGTGAAGCCGAACGACTTGCAGGCCCAAGCGCATCGTGAGGGTCTGCTGGGAACGCCTGGGCAGAGCCCTCTGTCAGCAAGGTTTTCAACTCGCACCTCCGGGAGAGCTTCTCCAGATCCCGGGGAGGCTGGGGACATGGAGTCCGAGTGACCATGTTCTCCACCTCCATTGCTCCATGCGGCAGCTCGTAGCTGTGGCCGCAAGCGTCTCTGGTGCGTCTGTCGCGGCAATCTCTCAACCCGGTGGTGGACACCGGAAGTAAGGGATGCCGCCAGGCTGAAGAAGGAGGCTCACCGGGCCTTGCTGGCTTGTGGGACTCCTGAAGCAGCTGACAGGTACCGGCAGGCTGCTGCGGTTGCAGTCCCGTGGCGGTTGCAGAGGCAAAACTCGGGATTGGGAGGAGTTCGGGAGGCCATGGAGGAGGACTATCGGTTGGCCTCAAAGAAGCTCTGGCAAACCGTCCGACGCTCAGAGGGGGGAAGCAGCTCACCAACACCGCGTATGCGGGTGGAGAACTGTTGACCTCGACTGGGAGGTGGTTGGACGGTGGAAGGAATACTTTGAGGACCTCCTCAATCCCACTGTCACGCCTTCTCCGAGGAGGAAGCAGAGGCTGAGGTCTTGGAGGCGGACTCATCCATCACCCTGGCTGAAGTCACTGAGGTGGTTGGCAAGCTCCTTGGTGGCAAGGCTCCGGGTGGATGAGATCCGCCCTGAGTATCTTAAGTCTCTGGATGTTGTGGACTGTCTTGGCTGACACGCTCTCTGCAACATCGCTGCGGGCAGTCTGGGACGGTACCTCTGGACTGGCAGACCGGGTGGTGGTCCCTCTGTATAAGAAGGGGGACCGGAGGGTGTGTTCCAACCACAGGGGATCACACTCTCAGCCTCCTCGGTAAGGTCTATTCCAGGGTACTGGAGAGGAGAATCCGAATCGATAGTCCTAACCCTGGATTCAGGAGGAGCAGTGTGGTTTTCGGCCCCGGTCGTGGAACACTGGACCAGCTCTATACTCTCCATCGGGTGCTCGAGGGTTCATGGGAGTTTGCCCAACCAGTCCACATGTGCTTTGTGGACCTGGAGAAGGCATTCGACCGTGTGCCCCGGGCGCCTTGTGGGGAGTGCTCCGGAGTATGGGGTCCGGGGCCCTTTGTTAAGGGCTGTCCGGTCCCTGCATGACCGGAGCAGGAGCTGTGTTCGCATTGCCGGCAGTAAGTCAGACCTGTTCCCAGTGCATGTTGGACTCGCCAGGGCTGCCTCTTATCACCGGGTTCCTGTTCATAGTTTTTATGGACAGAATTTCTAGGCGCAGTCAGGGCGTGGAGGGCGCCTGGTTTGGGAACCACAGGATCTCATCTCTGCTGTTTGCGGACGATGTCGCCCTGATGGCTTCCTCAAACCAGACCTGCAGCATGCACTGGGACGGTTTGCAGCCGAGTGTGAAGCGGCTGGGATGAGGATCAGCTCCTCCAAATCCGAGGCCATGGTTCTCGACCGGAAAAAGGTGGCTTGCCCTCTCCGGGTGGGTGGGGAGTCCTTGCCTCAAGTGGAGGAGTTCAAGTATCTCGGGGTCTTGTTCACGAGTGAGGGAAGAATGGAGCGTGAGATTGACAGGCGGATCGGTGCAGCGCCGGCAGTGATGCGGGCGCGGTATCGGACCGTTGTGGTGAAGAGAGAGCTGAGTCGAAAGACTAAGCTCTCGACACGTCAATCTACGTTCCTACCCTCACCTATGGTCATGAGCTTTGGGTAATGACCGAAAGGACAAGATCGCGGATACAAGCGGTCGAAATGAGCTTCCTCCGCCGGGTGGCTGGGCGCTCCCTTAGAGATAGGGTGAGGAGCTCAGTCACACGGGAGGAGCTCGGAGTAGAGCCGCTGCTCCTCCACGTCGAGAGGAGCCAGCTGAGGTGGCTCGGGCATCTGTTCAGGATGCCTCCGCCTCCCTCGGGAGGTGTTCTGGGCATGTCCCACCGGGAGGCGGCCCCGGGGTAGACCCAGGACACGCTGGAGGGACTATGTCTCTCGGCTGGCCTGGGAACGCCTCGGGATCCCCCCGGAGGAGCTGGAGGAAGTGTCCGGGGTGAGGGAAGTCTGGGAGTCCCTGCTCAGGCTGCTGCCCCCGCGACCCGGCCCCGGATAAGCGGAAGAAGATGGATGGATGGATGGACATGTATTTTGTTGAATCAATGTTTAAAGGGTCAAAAAAGTAGTTTATTTTGTGTAAATTATGCATAACCTTTGTCTCCCCGGTGTGATGTCATCAGTTTATTTACTTCCTGTAACTGTCGACAGATTTCTCAACTTTTCTCCACAAACAGCGACCCGATTGGTGTAAAACTATAATTTGGATTTACACGAGGTATTAATACACTGAATGAAGTCAAAATTAGAAAATCATAAAAACCCGTCACACGCACTTTAAAGCAGCTCTGATGTCACTCACATGTGTCTGAGGCTTTTACTTTAACAAAGTCATCAACATTCTTTCATATTTTGTGATATTCTGAGGTCAATCCCAGTTTCTCAATAAAATCACATCATGTTCCACTTCACTTTTGCTTCTGTTCCGAATTTAGAAGGTTTTTGTTCAGACTTTTAAAGGGTCTATTGAACAAACTGTCCCAACCTGGAACAACCCAATTACTAAACGTCGCACATGTCTATTGTACATTGCACAGATGACACAACCTCCTGATGATTCAAAGACGTGTCAAAGATCGAGTTTTGTACTAAATAATAGTCGGAGTGCATATTTTTCAAAGAGCGTTGTTATTTTTACGCCCAGATAATTGTAGAAAGAGCATTAAATTCAATCCCCACATGCATTAAATGTACAAAGAATGTTGAGAGAACTTTAAATTCAGCAGAACAATAACTCTAAACGTAACAAAAGAGTAAATAATTATCGTGGCCCGTGTGTGTCTTTGGACGATTATTAGTTCCATTAGATTTTGAATTTTAAATACTGCCAGATTTCTCACTTTCTCTGAATTTTGTAGTCGAAGTTTTCATTGTTTAAAAAATTCTAAATGAACCTCGTAAACCTGATCGTTCTAATTTAATTGTTTAATTCAACTTTGAAATGAATACTGATTCAACTTCAAAGAGTCACATAACTCTATTATATATTTTATTGCATTATTAATTATTAAAACTTTATTGTCATTTTTTTTCAGTTTGATTTTGATTTGTTTTATCCAATTATTTCTTCTAGACTTGAGTTAAATATGGTTTGGTCCTGTTTCTAATTTTAATGAAAAGTTATTTATTTATTTTAATTTTTAGTGTGGTTTTTATCACTTTTAGTTGCACTTTTTTTTTTTTTACACTTTTTTTTACACAGTTGTGTTTTGATGCTTTTAGTTGCATTTTTGTTGCTTTCAGGCACGTTTTTGCCGCTAAAAGTCATTTTTCGTCAGTTTTAGTCGTGTTTTTATCTATTTTAGTTGCATTTTTGTTGCTTTTAGGTGCGTTTTTGTGTGTTTTTTTATCGTGTTTTTGTAGCTTTTAGTTGCAATTTTGTTACTTTTAGACACATTTTTGTCGCTATAAATCGCGTTTCGTCACTTTTAGTTGTATTTTTGTCTATTTTAGTTAAAAAATTCGACAAATGACCTCGCAAACCCAGTCGTTCTAATTTAATTGTTTAATTCAACTTTGAAATGAATACTGATTCAACTTCAAAGAGTCACATAACTCTATTATATATTTTATTGCATTATTAATTATTAAAACTTTATTGTCATTTTTTTTTCAGTTTGATTTTGATTTGTTTTATCCAATTATTCTTCTAGACTTGAGTTAAATCTGGTTTGGTCCTGATTTGGACCTGTTTCTCATTTTAATGAAAAGTTATTTTTTTATTTTCATTTTTAGTGTGGTTTTTATCACTTTTAGTTGCACTTTTTTTTTTTACACTTTAAGTTGTGTTTTGTTGCTTTTAGTTGCATTTTTTGTTGTTTTTAGGCATGTTTTTGTCGCTATAAGTCGTGTTTCGTCACTTTTAGTCGTGTTTTTGTCTATTTTAGTTGCAGTTTTGTTGCTTAGGCTCGTTTTTGCCACACTTTTGTGACTTTTAGTTGTGTTTGTGTCTCTTATAGACACACTTGTTGCTTTTAATTGCATTTTTGTTGCTTTTAGGTGCGTTTTTGTGTTTTTTTTTATCGTGTTTTTGTAGCTTTTAATTGCATTTTTGTTACTTTTAGGCACGTTTTTGTCGCTATAAAACGCGTTTCGTCACTTTTAGTTGTGTTTTTGTCTATTTTAGTTTAAAAATTCAACAAATGACCTCGCAAACCCGGTCGCTCTAATATAATTGTTTAATTGAAATTTATATAGATTCAACTTCAAAGGGTCACATAAATATGATATATTTTATAGCATTATTAATTACTAAAACTTTATTGTATTGATTTGTTTTATCCAATTATTTCTTCTAGACTTGAGTTAAATCTGGTTTGGTCCTGATTGTCACCTTTTTCTCATTTTAATTGAATTCTCTTCTATACTGTTTTATATGAATATTAATAAAGTCACACATCTCCCTTACTTTACAGCATCATTAATTATTAAAACTTCATAGTCGTAAAATGTGCTCTTTAAACTTTAAACTGCACGAGCCTCTAGTCCTGGTCTGGACCTGGTCTGGACCTGGTTTGGTTGGATTTTGTCCAGGATTAGCCCTTTGACCTGCGTTAAGAAAGTGAGCGCTACATGTGACTGATGTAAAGACTTTAAAAGACGAGATCTGTTTTTCTCGTTTCAAAACAATAAAAATCATGGACAAGGCCTTTAAACTGCTTGTAGTTTTTTATGGTGTTAAGCTGGTTTTAGTTGTGTTTTTGTCTCGTTTTTGTTCATTATAGTTACGTTTTTGTCTTGTTTTGGTTGATTATAGTTGCGTTTTTGTCTCATTTTTATTGCTTTTAGTTGCGTTTTTGTCAATTTTAGTCGTGTTTTTGTTGCATTTTTTTGCCTTAAGGCACATTTTTGTTGCTATAAGTCGCGTTTTCATCACTTGCGTTTTTGTCTTTTTTATTTGCATTTTTGTTGCTTTTAGTTTAGTTTTTGTTGCTTATAGGTTTGTTTTAGTTGCGGTTTTGTTGCTTTTGTCACTTGTTTCATGTCTTTAACAAATCTAAACTACACTAAACTGCTTTTTCAAAGTTTTGGAACATTTTATTGCTTTTTGTCACTGTTTTTGTCATTTCTAGCTGTGTTTTTGTCACTTTTGTTGCTTTTAGTCATGTTTTTGTAGCTTTTAGTTGCATTTTTGTTGCTAATAGGCTCGTTGTTGCGGCTTTTAGTCACACTTGTTGCTTTTGTCACTCGTTTCATGTCTTTAACAAATCTAAACTACAGGGTTAGCAGTTTTTGTTGTCTGTGGAGGAAATTATTGCACTTCAAAAATTGCATCCTTTGCGACTTTTGCTTATTCAAATGGCTGTTTCTAATTGATTTGGATTAACTGCAGCCCTTGTGAACAAGCCTTGACTCCAGGCCACAGATTCAGAGCCGGTGCCTGTTGTAGCTCAATCCTCTTCATGAATATTGGCTCCTCTTCATAAAGTCACACATCTCTGTTACACGCCATAGCATTGTTAATTATTAAAACTTCATTGTCATAAAATTTGGTGCCTCTGGTTTTGACCTGCTTTTTCAAGGTTTTGTTATTTTTATTGCTATTTGTCATTTTTGTGTGTTTTTTATCGCTTTTAGTTGTGTTTTTGTCACTTAGACACGCTTTTGTGGCTATTAGTTGTGTTTTTGTTGCTTTTAGGCATGTTTTTGTCGCTAAAAGTCATGTTTAGTCACTTTTATTGGTGTTTTTGTCTAATTTAGTTGCAGTTTTGTTGCTTAGGCTCGTTTTGGCCGCACTTTTGTGGTGTTTAGTTGTGTTTTTGTCACTTATAGACACGCTTTTGTTGCTTTCAGTTGCGTTTTTGTTGCTTGTAGTCGCATTTTTGACGCTTTTAGTTGCATTTTTGTTACTTTTAGGCACATTTTTGTCGCTATATATCAAAGTTCATCACTTTTAGTTGCATTTTTGTTGCTTATAGGCTAGTTTTTGTCGCTTTTAGTCACGCTTTTGTCACTCATTTCATGTCTTTAACAAATCTAAACTACACGGTTAGCAGTTTTTTGTTGCCTGTGGAGGAATCATTGCACTTCAAAAATTACTGCACTTCAAAAATTTTGCTAATTTAGATGTCTCTTTCTTTTTGATTTGGACTAACTGTGCAGCCTGTGTGAACAAGCCCTGACTCCAGGCCCTGATTCAGAGCCGGTGCCTGTTGTAGCTCAATCCTCTTCATGAATATTGGCTCCTCTTCATAAAGTCACACATCTGTTACACGCCATAGCATTGTTAATTATTAAAACTTCATTGTCATAAAATTTGCACGTTAAATGTCCATTGAGCCTCTCGTCGTCCCGGCTCTTCACAGAAACCGGCCTCAGCGGTGCGGCGCGTAATATGGAGATCACATATTGCACCGGAGCCTGTGGGTTTGAGATTGGAGCTATAGAGAATTATGTAAATGCGACGTGGCTTCAGCACATGCATGTTTATGAGCTAATAACACAGAAGGGCCACTTTATGTTCACTGGTCATTTTACACCAAGGAACAGAAGGGAAAGGGGGAAGAAGAAAGAGGACGGGTTTGAGATGGACTTTCTGTGAGCAAAGATTGGAGAAAGTATGAACAGCACTGAATATTTAAAGAAGTAGTATGCTTTATTTTAGCATGTATCGGTGCTTAAAGATGCTTTTGGTCTCTTTGGTATTTTTGTATTTTGTTTTATAATGTTTAATAATGCCTATATTTGGGGGGGAAACCTTGTTCTAGCATTATTCCCTCATTAAAAACAGACCTGGGGTTGTTTAGCTTCATTCATTCTTGTTTCATTTATCCCGTTTACAAGGTCCTTTCCATCTGAGCCTCATAAAACACTTCCACTCTCCTGTTCTGTTTTTAAGTGCATAAATCATCACAGATCCGTTCTGAGCTATTCTGACGCATTTGAGAAAAATGAATTACTTCTGAATGCTCAGAAGGAGAGGACCGTGTGTGCAGGAATACTGTGTGAATGAAGCAAAATACAACTCCAGGCTCTGTTTGCTGGGTACTTTACTGGTGTTTTTTACCTGTTTGTACGTAGCCCCAAGAGTAGACCTGGTTTAGTCCCGCATTTAGACCTGGATTAGTTAAAACCTGATGTTATTCCACATTTAGACCTCCTAGGTTTACTCCAAGGTTAGACCTGGTTCAGTCACGTTTAGACCTGGTTGAGTCCACGTTTAGACCTGGTTCAGTCCACGTTTAGACCTGGTTGAGTCCACGTTTAGACCTGGTTCAGTCCACGTTTAGACCTGGTTCAGTCACGTTTAGACCTGGTTCAGTCCAAGTTTAGACCTGGTACAGTTCCAACTTTATTCCTGGTTAAATCTTCGGTTTTAATTGATTTTATCCCGCTAGATTTGGTTTTATTACTTGTTCAATCCAAGTTTAGACCTGGTTTAGTCCCCGTTCAGTTTAGACCTGGTTCAGTCCCTGTTTAGACCTGGTTGAGTCCACGTTTAGACCTGGTTGAGTCCATGTTTAGACCTGGTTGAGTCTACGTTTAGACCTGATTCAGTCCACGTTTAGACCTGGTTCAGTCCACGTTTAGACCTGGTTCAGTCCACGTTTAGACTTGGTATAGCTCCAGGTTTACATCTTGTTTTGACCAGTTTAAGTCCAAGATCAGACCTGGTACAGTTCCAACTTTATTCCTGGTTGAATCTTCGGTTTTAATTGATTTTATCCCGCTAGATTTGGTTTTATTTCTTGTTCAATCCAAGTTTAGACCCGGTTTAGTCCTTGTTCAGTTTAGACCTGGTTTAGTCCTGGTCTGGACCTCTCGACACTCATAACATACAGAGTCTAACAAGCCTGGGAGTTTGATCTTGAAGTACGGCTCATTCATTCGTCCGTTTGCTCAGTGGACGATTAGACAGCCGCCTGCGGGCTTTACACCTGCTCGGAGTTACAATCTGCTCATTTTGATTCACTCACACTTACCATAAACTCCCAGTGCCATATTAACATAAACCTAAGACAGAGGAGGATCCCTGTGGGCGAATTGAACTGACGCCTGGTTTAATTCAAATGTTCGTTGGGTCCCAGAGCTACACGAGGTACAGGAGGTTCAGGCAGTGATGAAGCATTGATTTCCTCATTTTGTATTCCAATTCAAATCAAGACGGGCTGCTTCTTATGCCTGCAGATGTGCGAGATCCCGGAGGACTAAAACAGGACTAAGTAAGGGCTTAATCAGGATTAAAGTCAGGACTAAACCAGGACTGAACAAGGGACAAACCTCGGACATTGGACAAAGTGGAGACGAAGCAAGGGCTAATTTAGACCTGCTTTAGTCCCCAGTTTAGACGTGGTTTAGTCCCCAGTTTAGACGTGGTTTAGTCCCCAGTTTAGACGTGGTTTAGTCCCCAATTTAGACGTGGTTTAGTCCCCAATTTAGACGTGGTTTAGTCCCCAGTTTAGACCTGCTTTAGTCCCCAGTTTAGACGTGGTTTAGTCCCCAGTTTAGACCTGCTTTAGTCCCCAATTTAGACGTGGTTTAGTCCCCAGTTTAGACCTGCTTTAGCCCCCAATTTAGACGTGGTTTAGTCCCCAGTTTAGACCTGGTTTAGTCCCCAGTTTAGACGTGGTTTAGTCCCCAGTTTAGACGTGGTTTAGTCCCCAATTTAGACGTGGTTTAGTCCCCAATTTAGACCTGCTTTAGTCCCCAGTTTAGACGTGGTTTAGTCCCCAGTTTAGACATGGTTTAGTCCCCAGTTTAGACGTGGTTTAGTCCCCAGTTAGACCTGCTTTAGTCCCCAGTTTAGACCTGCTTTAGTCCCCAGTTTAGATGTGGTTTAGTCCTCAGTTTAGACCTGATTTAGTCCCACATTTAGACCTGGTTTTTACACAAATTTAGACCTGGTTTTGACACAAATTTAGACCTTGTATAGTCTTAAAAGTAGACCCGGCTTAATCCCAAATATGGACCTGGTTTAGTCCCACGTTTAGACCTGGTTTAGTCCCCAGTTTAGACGTGGTTTAGTCCCCAGTTTAGACCTGCTTTAGTCCCCAGTTTAGACGTGGTTTAGTCCCCAGTTTAGACCTGCTTTAGTCCCCAGTTTAGACGTGGTTTAGTCCCCAATTTAGACCTGCTTTAGTCCCCAGTTTAGACGTGGTTTAGTCCCCAGTTTAGACATGGTTTAGTCCCCAGTTTAGACGTGGTTTAGTCCCCAGTTAGACCTGCTTTAGTCCCCAGTTTAGATGTGGTTTAGTCCTCAGTTGAGACCTGATTTAGTCCCACATTTAGACCTGGTTTTGACACAAATTTAGACCTGGTTTTGACACAAATTTAGACCTTGTATAGTCTTAAAAGTAGACCCGGCTTAATCCCAAATATGGACCTGGTTTAGTCCCACGTTTAGACCTGGTTTAGTCCCCAGTTTAGACGTGGTTTAGTCCCCAGTTTAGACGTGGTTTAGTCCCCAATTTAGACATGGTTTAGTCCCCAGTTTAGACGTGGTTTAGTCTCCAGTTTAGACCTGGTTTAGTCCCACGTTTAGACCTGGTTTAGTCCCCAGTTTAGACCTGGTTTAAAAACAGATAAATGACAATCTGCTGCTTGTTACAGTGAAAGTTTTTGTTGGTTTTGCTCGCTATTTTTAGTCCTGAATAACCCTCATCATTGATCGACTGAACAATCTAAACCTCTGAGACACAGTTGGCTCAGATTCACAGCCACATCTCGGCCTCGGCCCCAGGGCAGCTGCGGCATTCGTCCCTGACCTCCGCCCTCCATCCGTCGTCACGTTAAAGCGCTAGAACATGCCTCCCGTCCTCCGCTCCGTCTCCGCTGGACTCACTTTGCTCGCGGCTGTTCTGCTGCGCTGATCGTGACGTGAGTGAAGCGGACGGAGGTTTGTCGCGTGACTCCGGAGCCAGACTCTTTGTTTTCCTCCTCGGTCCCGGGGCAGAGGTCCGGAGGTGGCACGGCCGCCCTGTCAACGGCTTAACCTTTAAAAACACACCAGCGGATTCACGGCAGGACGACTGTAGAGCAGCGAATCCCAGCCTTTAGTTGGTGTCTTTATGTTGTGTTTTAGACCTGGTGGAACTCAGAAAGACAAGTCTGTTGTTGGTGCTACATGCGCTGCAAAAAATTTATATCTAGATGATTTGAAACGTCTTGATTTGAGGATATTAATCTGAATTTCAGACGTTTTGACTCGTTAAGATCAGTGGAGAATATTTATTTTGATAGAACTAGATTATTTCACTTGTTTCAATGCATTATTTCTTATTTCAGTCCAAATGGTCTAAACTGTAAATGTATCAGAGCTTAAAATGGCTTGAATTGATCATTTTTATCTGGATTTGAGAAGTTTTGACTCGATGAGATTTAATTGCTGATGTGATGCAGAATATTTCACTGGTTTCAAAGTATTTCTGGCTGATAATGATAATAATTTAACTTAAAATAAGAAAACACATTTGTCAGTGGGACAAGTAAAATGATCTTAACCCAGTGACAGATAATTTGGATTGAAATAGGAAATAATGTGTTGAAACAAGTCAGAAACGGTTTGAAACAAGTCAAATAATCTAGTTCCATCAAATAAAAAGTCTTAACTCATCTTAACGACTTAATGCCTGGATTCAAAAAGTAAAATTACTACCAGATCAAGATAATTTATTAATAAGATTGAAACAACATGTGTTTAAGCTGGTCTAAAGGTCTAAAGTTGGACTGAACAAGGAATAAAACCAAATCTAGCGGGATAAAATCCATTAAAACCGAAGATTTAACCAGGAATAAAGTTGGAACTGTACCAGGTCTAATCTTGGACTTAAACCGGTCAAAACAAGATGTAAACCTGGAGCTATACCAAGTCTAAACGTGGACTGAACCAGGTCTAAACGTGGACTGAACCAGGTCTAAACGTGGACTGAACCAGGTCTAAACGTGGACTCAACCACTTTATTGAGATGCATTTCAGAGACGCTGTAAAAGTATATTTAGAGGACGTGCTTCAGCTGGTCTTTGGGTACTTTGAGGAATGATGCCGTTAAAATGCATTTTTCTCCCACAGAGACATAATGATCTGGGACTTAACAAGATTTTGACGAAGGATTTGTTTATCTAAAACTAAGCCTGGTTTATTAAAGTTGTAAGTTAAAAAAAATGTCAAAAAAAGGTGAAATAGTTTGAATTTTTAAGCCAATTTTCAGTCTTATAGAGTTTAATCAAAAACTCAATAAGAAATCCTGAAATTTAAACCTGGTTCTGTCCATTTTTCAGTTTTAAATGTTCCAAATATGTTCAGTTTTGGCAGTTTTTACACATAAAATGCCTTATTTCTACATGAAAACATGACATGATGAAAAACTTGTTATACATTTTTTCTTACATTTATCTGCTTAAACTACAGGAGAAGTTTACCTATGATTATCCCTTGCAATTTAGGATTTTTTCTTATTCACCTGGAATGTCTCACCTTAACTTAATCTTAAAATCTAGATTCTTTGCTTTGGATCAACAGAAAATAATTAAAGGACTCATATTATGGAAAATGTTCTGGTTTTAGCTTTTAACCATCACTACAAAAACACCTGGAGTTGTATTAACTTTCATTCACGTTTATTTAGCCTGTTTACGAGCTCATCTTCTCTGGGCCTCACAAAAAACTTGCTTTAAAATTTCTCAGAGCAATTCTGCCTGAAATCGTGTTCATTACAACGTTGTGCTTACATTAGCATGTCAGGGCAAGCTAGTTTTAGTTTCGATCATTTCCCCATGGTAATTCCCCCTGCAGCCAGTAGATGGAGTGCTTGGTGGAGTGTTTTTACATTATTTTAAGTTTTAAAACCAAAGTAAACGTATTCAAAAACGTGTTTAAAGGTCAATAACACGAGCAATGCCTAATCCTTGTTCTTTGAATGGAAAAAGGCGACATTAAACGTCAGAATAGGGTCACCATTCTTTTTTGCGCGTCGTCTGAGAGCAGTGTTTTGTCGATGACCTCCTGTGTCCGGCCGCAGCACGTTTGAGTAAAAGCAGGAGCCTCCGGAGCAGAGTTAAACTTGGATCAGACCGAGGGAAAGTCGCGGTGCCCTTCGACGTCTGACTCTGACAACAGCCACAGCCCAGACGTTTGTGGAGCCGGAGCCTGTTTACAAAGAAACACAAAAACATACCGTATCGACCTGTGTTTGTGGTGCGGCGTTCATACACGGCACGCGCTAAACACCGAAGATTCAAAACAAATTAAGTGTATAAAAAAATAAAAACGTGACAAATGGGTTGTGTAATAAAATATCCTTCTTTAATACTTGTTCAAAAGTCTTAGAAATAATGTTTACATAGCATTAACTCATTTACAGACATTTATTTGGCTCAATCTTTATTGTATGTACATTTTATTTGAACAAGTGGGTAACCTTCAGTTGTTCAATTCTGTGTAGAGAGAGTTCCTCCAGACAGATGAGGAACAGTTTGTCTAGTGTAGAGAGAGTTCCTCCAGACAGATGAGGAACAGTTTGTCTAGTGTAGAGAGAGTTCCTCCAGACAGATGAGGAACAGTTTGTCTAGTGTAGAGAGAGTTCCTCCAGACAGATGAGGAACAGTTTGTCTAGTGTAGAGAGAGTTCCTCCAGGCAGATGAGGAACAGTTCATCTAGTGTAGAGAGAGTTCCTCCAGACAGATGAGGAACAGTTCATCTAGTGTAGAGAGAGTTCCCAGGATGCACTACACTGGATGACCTGTTCCTCATCTGCCTGGAGGAACTCTTTCTACACTAGATGAACCACCTTCCTTCCTCTTGAGTGGTTCTGGCTCTAAATGGATGTCAGTCCTGGACCATCTGCAATTTTTAGGTGAAATCGTGGCATCGTGATTGACTGTTTGTGTCTTTAATGCAGCTGTCTGTTCAAACACACTTTTTCTCCTGTTGTTTAGCCTCTGAAGCCTCTGAGCAGATGACTTTATTTACCTCTTAAAAGGCCAGAGCTGCACAATTAAATGAAATCCACACAAAACTGCAATTTTAATGGATGCAATTAGCAAATCACAATTTTTAAAGTGCAATAAAAAGTGACAAAAACGAGACAAGTAAAAAAAAATAAGTTGAAATTGTTTGCATTTTTAAGCCAATTTTCAGTCTGGTCAAGTTTAAGCAAAAACAAAATGAGAAATCCTGAAATTTAAACCTGATTCTGTCCATTTTTCAGATTTAAATGTTCCAAATATGTGTAATTTTGGAACTTTTCACACATAAAATGCAAAAACCCGACTAAAAGTGACAAAAACATGACTAAAAGCAACAATGCGTTTAAATATGACAAACACAACTGAGCGTAACAAAAACGGCATTAAAAGTGACAACATTGTGTTTAAAAAATGTGAATTTAAACAGAATCCTTTTATTAAAACATAAATCGCAAATCTAATCACAATCGCACTGGTCGGAAAAATCACAATCAGATACAGTATTATCCTTATATCCTTCAGCTCGATTAAAGGCAATAGAAAAATACAACATGAACATGAATCGTGAAAATCTAAATCATGATCTGGCCCCATAGAAACCGTAATAATAATTTTTCACACTTTTGTTGAAACACGTAGCAGAGACGTTTGTTTTTACAATCTGTGGATTTAATGAGTTTTTCAGATGCAGTGGTTAAAGAGTGGATCATAAACAGCGTCGGATCCTTGCACTTTGAACCGTTTAAACGATGTGTTTTGTGAGTGCGGCGTTTGAAGGGCTGTTGAGGGACATCGACTTTATTTTCTCGTAGGATAATGCTCGAGGTACGTTACGAGGGCCTCACGTTTCTGACTCATTTGTCAAGGCTAAACTTTCATCTTTTAAACACGGACGGTTGAATAAAAAATACAAAGATGTCCTCGCTCTTCTCTTGTTGAACCTGTTTTACTGCAGAAAGTTATTGTTTCTTTGTAGATGTTGATATTTCAATAGACTCTTTAAAAGTTTGTAAACTAAAACTTTCTGAATTCAAAATGGAGGCAAAAGTGAAGTGCAACATAATGTGATTTCACTGAGAAACTGGGATTTAACCTCAGAATATCACAAAATATGAAAAATGTAGATGATTTTGTGTTAGGAAAAACATCAGACACATGTGAGTGACATCAGAGCTGCTTTAAACACATTTATTATTGTATTTTACATCATGTTTTAGGAAATTATGATAAACTCTTTGCATTTTTGATGAAAGAACAATCTAGATTTATGGGTTTTACTGGAAAATACTCACAGAAATGTTGAGCCCACAATGTTAATCTTGAGATATATTAGATACTATTCCATAAATTAGATTCTTTTGAAGCTAAAATACAATTTTAAGGCTAGAAAATTGTATTTTGTCCATCGTTTTTATAGAAAAGCAAACTAACTGACCTTTCTACTCTGGAAATTCAAATGTGTTGTTTTTTCCAACACAAACACTTAAAACCAGTAGAATTTAGATCTAATGTGAGAGAATCATTGAAACATTTAATTCATTTTGCCTCCAGTCGCCTCCGTTCTGGAATTTTGACGACATCACATTTTAAAGGGTCTGTTGGCTGTTTTGAATGTGTTTGAATCTTGTGTGCAAACTGACTTTCACAGAGCTGCTACTGTTAATAGCCTCAATTAACCTGCTTCACTGTCCACTGTTGTCAGAAAAGTACATATATTTGGAACATATAAAACTGAAAAATGGACAGAACCAGGTTTAAATTTCTTGGTTCATTTTGTAACATATTAGATACAAAAAAATGTACAGAGGGAATTATGGATTTCTTGTTTAGTTTTTAAGTAAACTAGATTGGACTGAAAATTGTCCTAAAAATTCAAATTTCGCCTCATTTTTTTTACTTAGAATGTCAATAAATCAGTTTTAGAATTAGATAAACAAATCCTTCTGTACATTTGGTCTAAATCTTGTTGAGTCCAGATTGTACAGTTTGGTGTAGGATCTACTTTAAGGCTGATCTTTATGTCTCGAGGGAGAAAAATGCATTTGAAGAAAACGGCCTTTGAAGTTACAATGTCCCAGAGAAATCTATGGATAAAATACATTAGATTAAATAATAAAACATCTTTAAGAGCAGATTGGACACGTTTGTTGTTTCCACACAAAAGCCTGTGTTGAGAGAGCAAACTGACCAAAAAACACAAAATTGAAAAAAATTGGTTTTGCCTGTGGTGTCTCGCCTTAAAGATATCAATTTGAAACTTCTCCTGTAGAAACATATGACAAGTTTTTCATCATGTCACGTTTTCATGTAGAAATTAGCCATTTTATGTGTAAAAATGGCAAAAAATAAAAATACACATATTTGGGACATATAAATCTGAAAAATGGACAGGACCAGAACCAGTTTCTTTGTACATTTTTAAAAAATAACTAATGTTACAAATCGAACCGAGAGGATTTTGGGTTTCTTATTCACCTTATTCCGGAAGTTCCCGTACGCGCCGCCGTCTTGTTTCCGTTGTATTAGTTCACATGGAGCAGACAAGCTCAACAGAAAATAAGTTCTACATGGACTAAAAAGACGTTTTCAGACTGACCAGGAAATCTGTGCGTTGTTGACTTGTTGTTGCTCGTGTTCATCAAACATTTTACACAAATCAATCTACTTTATGTAACATTTTAGCGGCGAGACTTTTCCCTCGTTCGTCATTAGCTTTAACAGAGTTCTCGTCAAACGGAAGTGCGTTTACAACAAAAGTACAAAAAACGGCAAAAGTGGGCGGGGCAGAATAAGGTCAATTTAGATTGTAAGTAAACTAGAATTGACTTAAAATTGTCCTAAAAATTCAAATTTCGCCTCATTTTTTTTAACTTAAAACTTAAATAAATCAGTTTTAGGATTATATTTTAAAATCCTTCTGTCCGTTTCATCAAAATCCTGTTGAGTCCAGATTGTACAGTTTGGTGTAGGATCTACTTTAAGGCTGATCTTTATGTCTCGAGGGAGAAAAATGCATTTTAATAAAACGTCCTTTGAAGTTACAATGTCCCAGAGAAATCTATGGATGAAGTGGATTCAATGGAAGAATAAAACATCTTTAGGAGCAGATTGGACACGTTTATTGTTTTCACATAAAAGACGACATGTTGAGAGAGCAAAGTGACCAAAAAAACAGTAGTGCCCCGCCTTAATTCCAAATGTTTTCACTCACGTGCCGTTCTCTTTGTAACCTGTTCGTTTTATTCCCGCGTTTCTTGTCCACGTCGCCTCTAAACACTTTCGCAGCCGATTGTTATGGATTTATTCATGAAGCACATTCCGGGGTTTATTACTCTCCCGTGGTGCACAATTTGGACCCATCATTCCCGCTCAATTGTGTGTTTTGTTCGGAAAGTAAACAGCTTCGTGAATATGCTGTAATTAAATGCCGCAGTTTCGTCCAAGGCCAAAACACTCGGCGGCTTCGTAATTGTGTTTAATGGCTCTCTCCGTCGCAGGTTTTCAAGGCGAAGTATCTCTTAAAGTGTGTTTTTATCACGAGTGCGACAGAAACCTCATGTACTCGCTTTGTTATTTGGGATTTGAGTAACTTTTCTATCAAGCGGCATTTAATATTGAAGGTACGGCTAGAGCGATATGTCAAAAAATGATTATCACGATTGACTTTAATGGAGCTGCACGATTTAGGAAAAATGTCTAATTGTGATTTTTCTGACCAGTGCGTTTGGGATTAGTTTGCCGATGTCAATTTTGTCGCGTTTTTTGTCACGTTCAATTGTGTTTGTCATATTTAAACGCGTCTTTGTCGTTTTTAGTTGCATTTTGGTGCGTTTGTTGTTTGTTGGTGCGTTTTTGTCGCTTTTGAACACATTATCATTTTTGGTCGCGCTTTTGTCGCTTGTTTCAGAACACGTTTGTACAAATCCAGACTACAGTGTGAGCAGTTTTTATTCAGATCAAAGCAAGACATTTTGTGGAAGAAATGATTGCACTTCAAATATTGCAGCCTTTGTGATTTGCTAATTGCATCCATTAAAATTGCGATTTTGTGTGGATTTGGTTTAATTGTGCAGCCCTGGTCTATAAGAGGTAAATGAAGTCATCTGCTCAGAGGCTCCAGAGGCTAAACAACAGGAGAAAAAGTGTGTTTGAACAGACAGAAGTGTCCAACCACGAAGTAACATTATAAACTTAGTAGAGCTGGGCGATACGGCGAAAAAAAGATTATCACGATTTTCTTGGGGCAAATCATGATTTCAATTTTATCACGATTCATGTTCACTTTATATTTTTCTGTTGCCTTTAATCGAGCTGCACGATTTAGGAAAAATATCTAACTGTGATTTTTCTGACCAGTGCGATTGAGATTAGATTTACGATTTAATAATAGGATTCTGTTCAAATTCACATTTTAAACACAATGTTATCACTTTAGTCGCATTTTTGTCACGTTGAGTTGTGTTTGTCATATTTAAACACATCTTTATCACTTTAATTTGTCTTTGTTGCTTTTAGTCGCATCTTTGTTGTTTGTGAGTTTTTGTCGCTTTTGAACGCATTTTTATCGCTTTTGTTTGAGCTTTTGTCACTGGTTTCAGAAAATGTATGTTCATCGAAACTCCAGTGTTGGCAGTTTTTATTCAGATCAAAGCAAGACATTTTGTGTGGATTTGGTTTAATTGTGCAGCTCTGGCCTTTAAGAGGTAAATAAAGTCATCTGCTCAGAGGCTTCAGAGGCTAAACAACAGGAGAAAAAGTGTGTCACCATTTCGTTCAGTCTTTTGTTACTGAAAAATAAATCACATTCTGTCCCTGATCACCTGGAAACCGAGACCTTGTTGAGTTTTTCCATTTGAATCGACCACCAGTGACTCAAACTAAATCGGAAAATTTAGCCGAGGACAGAAGGACCGTCCAAATTCATTTTGAAAAAGGTTTTTGCTTGAAATAAAGAGGCGCTGTGGGCAGTTGGGGAAGTCATTTTGAATCAGACTTTGGAGTAACTTTCATAACTTTATAACTTCATAATAGTTTTCTCAAAATGCAGTTCTTTAAGTCGCACCAAACTTTTCCATCTTGGACTGAACAAGATTTTGACAGGGTTAAAAAGTCCAACTCCCTACTAGTTTGTATGTGTTTTTTTTTTTTGTGTAGAATTTGAAACCAACACGGCTGCTGGAGCTGGACATTGATGGTGTCTAGATCAGTGGTTCTCAACTTTTTCAGTCGCGACCCCCAAAATAACAATACTTCATATTCGCGAACCCCAAACACAAAAAATAGGCGACACGCAGAGATAAATTAGCTTTGTATCTAATGTTTGATTTTATTTTGAGAATATAGACCTAGAAAAATAGGAATTTTACATTCACCACTGCATTTGAAGGGTGTCAAGCCTTGTTTAACACTATTGTATACATTTTTCCCCATCATCTGGGGACCCTGGAAATCATTTCGCGACCCCCATTGGGGTCCCAACCCCTAGTTTGAGAACCACTGCTCTAGAGGGCACTATACAGTGGTCACGACCATTTTTAGTGCTGTCCGAATGTCCAGCAGGTGAAAATTTAGTGCACTTAAAATTTCCCACAATGCATCTTGAAAAGTAGTGTCCAGCGCTAGTCACTAGAGGTCAATATGGACCACAATGCATTGTGATGGTTGGAAAAACTACAGCGAACAGTGACAGGTCTTAAACTGGACACAACAGACTGAATGAAGCAGAAAGAGCTGTTTAAATGAACTGTTGAGTCGAGATTATGAACAAAAGACTTTAAACAAACCGTTAGCAGCAGAGTCGCTAGCGTTAGCCGCTTACCTTAACTTCAGCTGTGAATAGATCAAAAACCTAAGGCAAAAAGTTGAATAATCCAGTCTGTTTGATGCGATCCACGATGAATACAACCTGTGTGATTATTAATCCATAAATATGTGCGTTGGGCAGATTTGACGCACATTCACCACAGATTTTTTCCCCCTCTCAGACACCAGAGTCACGTGACCGCGGCGAGGAGAAAGTAGTGAGCTGCGTGTCCGAATCGCTCCAGGGAGTCAGGACTGAGTGAATGAGGGGTCAGAGACACTGATTACTATAGGTTACCGTGGCGACGATCTCTCTTGCCCTTATTATAACTCAGTGGTTTCCTGAGTTCTCCTCCATCAGCCTAAAACACGCGCGTCTCTTTTGTGCTGCGGGGCTAATGGAGGTCAGCGGCGTCGGGGTTAGCGCTTTAGCATCGCGTCTCTCTGGTGTGTTTGTTTCTCCGGAGTCTGTGCAAAGTTCACTACAAACGTTAGCTTCACGCAGAGCGGAAATGCACCCACACAATTAACCTCAGCAGCATTAGCGACATTAGCGTGTTTAGGTTAGCGCTGGTTGTTTGTCCAAAGAGAGGCCTGAGGTGGCTAAACTTTTTACACCAAGTGCCGCCTCAGAATTTATGTTTTCCACCAAGTCCTACCAAGAATCTCAAAAGTAACGCTGCATGATTTGGGAAAAATATATAATTGCGATTTTTCTTTTTTCTTTTTCAGAAGAAGTTCATATTTTTAAACACAACCAGGAGAATTGACAAGCAGACTGACAAACTAATAAAAGAATCACGTGTTTCAGAATGTTTTTAATGCTTCAATTGCGTTTTTGTCACTTTTAGTCTTGTTTTTGTCGCTCTTAGTGTAGTTTTTGTTGCTTTCCTTCTTTTTGTCGCAGGTGTCACTTTTAGTCGTGTTTTTGTCGCTCTTAGTGTAGTTTTTGTTGCTTTCCTTCTTTTTGTCGCAGGTGTCACTTTTAGTCGTGTTTTTGTCGCTCTTAGTGTAGTTTTTGTTGCTTTCCTTCTTTTTGTCGCAGGTGTCACTTTTAGTCGTGTTTTTGTTGCTTTCCTTCATTCTTTTTGACGCAGATGTCGCTTTTAGATTCCTTCGATGATTAGACAAGAGAGAAGAGAGACCACAGACACACAAATCAGACAAACAGAAAATAATAATTTCTCATCAAACGCTGACTTGATCTGGTGACATATTTCCAGTGATATCTTTACTATGTTGCAGTACACTTTTATGCCACCAGAGGGAAAAGCAAAAGTGATGTTTCTGAGTGAAAACAATAGCGCTGACAACATAATAGTGTCTTTCTCTCATAAAGACGGAGCAAACCTGAGACACTGCAGTATTTATGAACTAATATTAATATTGCATGGTTTATTTAACTTGGATTTCACGTTGGTGAGAAAACAGCTTTTTGCCAGATGGAAAACTATTGATCTTTTGCCTGCACAAGCTCAAGGTAAGCAGCTAATGTTAGCGACTCAAAAAAAAAAAAGAGTGCTCTATTCATTTTCTCTACAACGGAGCATCAAAACAGCTTTTATTAGAGCTTTCATTCAGCCGTTTTGTACAGTTCAAAGACGTATTGCACTAACGTCTGTTTTGACTCGTACAGTAAAAAAAGTTGTGTTAAAGCGCTGGGTTAACACTACCAGTTAACTATTATTGACCGCTGAAACATAAGATTCCAAACTAAAGACTCAAGAGCAGGTTTAAAGGCCAATAACAACATAATGCATCATTTTTGTCATTTTAAAGTAGAGCTGTAATCTTGTTTAGTCAATTAATCGGCCGACTGTGTCTTAGTTGACCAACACTTTAATTAGTCGACTAATTATTTGATATAGATTGAAAGGATTTCTATGACAAAAACGATAAGGTCTGGAGTTAGTTAGCTGAATATATTAGAGTAAAACGTTAGTTTAGTGTAACTTTCATAAATCTAACATAGAAATACACTGTTCTTTTCTGTATAAATTGTTATTTTTGCATGAATTCCTGTGCTGTTTGGGTCAGATACACAGAGATACTTCATAGTTTTGATGTATTTTTGCCCCTTTTTCGTCGACTAATCAGTCAATGGGTCTTTAGTCGACCTAGAATTTCTTTGGTCGACTACAGCCCTGTTTTAAAGTGAACGTTTTGTCCTTCATGACACTATCACACACTGTCGTTCTTCAGCTTCAGTGCCACGTTTAATGACCGTTAAACCTCTGCACGTTGTCGCGGCGCTCGTCTCATGCGTTAAACTCCAGCCGACGCCTCGTGTTCTCTCGTGTGGCGTGCGTCGCGGATAAAAAGGCTCTGCGGAGCGTGATCAATGCCTCGCCGCTCGGTTTCTCGCGGTCTGTCAGAGTCGAGAGGCGGACGAGAGGCAAGGGCAGCGTTTGAAGACGGAGGAGAAACGAGGAGCGAGAGGCGCCACGCGAGGAGCCTACAGAGCTGTGGTAAACATCGTAATGGCGGCAATTACTGTCAAAGATGGCATGGCTTTGTTGGACAATTGAGATCCTCATTGAACGCAGTGAAAGTTTTGTGGGAGAAACAGTTTGTGGTCAACGCCAGGAAGAAATTTAAAGATTATTTGATTAATTAGTCATCTTTGGTCACACAATAAATTCGTACGGACTAAAAAAAATCTAATTGTGATCATTTTAGAAGCAATAATAAAGCAATTTCAGTTGAGTCTATTCACCTTATTCCGGAAGTTTCCGTACGCACCGCCGTCTTGTTTCTGTTGTAGTTTACACGTAGCAGACGAGCTCAATAGAAAATAAGTTCTACATGGACTAAAAAAACATTTTCAGACTCCAGGAAATCTGTGCGTTGTGACTTGTTGTTGCTCGTGTTCATTAAACATTTTACACAAATCAATCTACTTTATGTAACATTTTAGCGGCGAGACTTTTCCCTCGATCGTCATTTGCTTTAACGGAGTCAAACGGAAGTGCGTTTACAACAAAAGTGCAAAAAACGCAAAAGTGGGCGGGGCAGAATAAGGTGAAGAGAAAAATAATGTGGAAAATTGCTTATAATGACCAAAAATCAACAAATTTCTTGATGAAGATTACAATTGAATGCGCTAAACCAAGTTACTAGGCCAAGTGCTGTCTTTTCATAAACAATGAGACGTTCAACTGTTAGACTCAATGAGGTTTACGCGTCTTTAACAGAGGGACTTTTAATTCACCTCATTCTGGAAGTTGCCGTACGCGCCGCCGTCTTGTTTCCGTTGTAGTTTACAAGGAGCAGACGAGCTCAACAGAAAATAAGTTCTACATGGACTAAAAAGACGTTTTCAGACTGACCAGGAAATCGTTGTCTTGTTGACTTGTTGTTGCTCGTGTTCATTAAACATTTTACACAAATCAATCTACTTTATGTAACATTTTAGCGGCAAGACTTTTCCCTCGTTCATCATTAGCTTTAACGGAGTTCTCGTCAAACGGAAGTGCGTTTACAACAAAAGTGCCGCGGCAGAATCCTTTTTAAACCTTAAAAAGAAACACATTAAAAGCTGGGATACCTGATTTTAACGACGCACAACCGAAAGCAGGTTTTTAAATCTGCCACTCGTCTCAAATTATTCACAAACCCTTTGGCACGTCGTCTCATGCGTTCATTTTTGGGCTTCGTGCACAGCTTAAAAATTTTTTTTCAGACGCCAAATGGAAATGGAGGTGGACCACCCAAACACAGCCAATCAGAGCGTTGCTTTCGGCTCTTACTTCTGGGTTGACAACAAGAGATAAAATGCGTAATTATTCGATGCAGATAGTGAGCAGATGTCTCATTTTTGTCATAAAGTGATGCGTTTACAAAGACGCTTTACTCGTTTACCGAAAAAAGCCAGCTATCACAGATTTAAGTTCAGAGCTATCAGAAAGTTTGATTTCATAAAGCTGATCACATTCTAGAGCTGTGATAATCTATTGCAGGGGTTCCCAAACATTTCTGGCCAGGACCCCTAAAATAGCCATACAACTGACTCCGAACCCCCAAAGCAAAATAAAAATGAGAGTAGCAATAATTTTAAGTGTCAAAACATGTTAAATCAGGTTTAATATTGGTTATTTGAATAGTTTGTTGTCTTATTGGACCCTATTTGACTAAAAGATACTGGTATTAATTAAAAAACTGAGCAAATACAATGTCATATTCATAAAAATTACATCTTGACATCATCTCGAGACCCCCAGTACACCCCTCGCGACCCCCACTTTGGGAACCACTGATCTATTGGAAGGTTATCAGATTTTCAGAGCATAAAGTGACCAAGCTTTAGCCCAAAACAAGCAACGACAGCAGCATAAAAACTAATAAATGATAAGCAAATGCATTGTGAGTTGTATGTGGTAATGAGATTCATATTTTTAATGCATATTTAACATCACTAATGGATTTAATTTTTGGTTTATTTATTTATTTTTTACCTTTATTAAACCAGGTTCAACACTGTTTTTCAAGCATGACCTCAAGAGGCAGCAGCACAGATCAAACCAATGTTATGTATTTATTTATTCAGTGTTTTACTGGGTAGGTCAGTAAAAAACAGTGTCATTTACAGAAGCACAAAAACAACACAATCAGACAAACATCAAAAGTAAAGAAGAAAATAAGACCGTGTTAAATACATGAGCACTGTATCATGTATAACACTCCAATACAATTAATTTACATTGATAAATCCTTCATGGATTGTACTTTCGTCAAAACATTTACATCCACATCTGCAACGGTCCTGGTCTATCAAAATAGATTTAAAAGAGTTTTGATGGCCCAGTGCACAAATTGTTTTTCATGTTGCAGCTGATTCCATTTGTTTGAAAAAAAAAAAAAAAGTTATCAGCTTATTTTTCAGTCATTAACGGGTCTATTATTGCGAAACTGACAGGAAAATTGCTAAAAAATTACCTCTTTTATGTCGTTGCTTTGGAGCGAGCTCAAAAACGGTCACAATTTGTCAAAAAAAGAAGAGTGGACTTGGCAACTCTCATCTTTTGGACCATTTGAATTGTTTTGTCATTGCATTAATTAAATGGTATTAGTTCTCAAATCCTGCCTCTGTAAACTTTTTAGTCCTGACTTTACCTCCTCTCTTGACCTCTGACTCATCGCCGTTCATCGCTCTCAGACTTTCGCGAAACGCTGCGTCTAAATTGCTCTGTTTTTGTTTGCCGTCTCCACAAAACGCTCCCCTCTGACGGTGGATGAGTCAAACCCATTGTTCCTCTGAATCGCGCCCCCCTCGCTCTCGGGATGCTCCCCTCGGCTCCGCTCCTCGGGGTCCCGGCCCTGGCCTCAGACCGGATCTGATCTGGGGGGCTTTGTTGTGGTTCGGACGCCCGCGGTTGTTTGGATTCGCGTCTCAAATGGCGCAAGTGAAGGTGAATCGGCTCCCGGCGGCCCGGAGCAGCGGGGCACGTTCCTCATCCACGACGGGAACAAGAGCGGCGATCAGCAGGGGGCGCTCTGCTCTAGGGGAGGTGTCGTTTGGTCGTGCGTCGCTGACTTCGTTCAGAGTTTCCCTCGAGTCTCAATCACGGCTGTCGTTGAGTCATTGTTTAGAGTTTTTGGTTCGTCGTGAAGGGATTTTTTGTGCTTTCAAGTGAAGTATTTATTCTACATTTAGCTTTATAAAAATGACTTAAATTTGTCCCCTCATTCTGTTAAGAGTGTTTGTACATCTTGGACAAACTGCAACTATATGAATGTAAAATTACGATAAACATTTACCACAAGTAGGTCTGAGTGATACGGTGATAAAAATGGAATGGTGAGCTTGTCCCTGTGACAATCTGCTGTTTTTGTGAAATCGTCGTATCGTGATTGACTGTTTGTGTCTTTAATGCAGCTGTCTGTTCAAACACACTTTTTCTCCTGATGTTTAGCCTCTGAAGCCTCTGAACAGATGACTTTATTTACCTCTTAAAGGCCAGAACTGCACAATTAAACCAAATCGCACATTTAATGGATGCAATTAGAAAATCGCTTTTTTGAGGTGCAATAATTTGAAGTGCAATAATTTCTTCCACAAACAAATGTCTTGCTTTGATTTGAATAAAACCTGCAAACACTGTTGTTTGGATTTGTTCAAACATGTTGTGAAACAAGTGACAAAAACCCGTTCAAAAGCAACAAAAATGCGCCTACAAACCACATACGAGACTTGATGCACCAAAACACGACTAAAAGCGATGAAAACGTGACTAAAACGGGACTAAATATGACAAAGATGCGACTCAAAGTAACAAATTTGTGTTTAAAATGTGAATTTGAACAGAATCTTATTATTAAAATTAAATTTAATGTCGGCACAAGTTTAGTTTTTAAATCAAAGCACAGGGCATGTTTAGTTATATCCGAACAATTTAAATGTGTCTTGGGTTTATGTGTGCCATGTCGTTTCAAAATTCAAAATTTTCCGCCAAGAAGTAAAGTTTTCAATAGTTTTTATGATGTTTGCCTTTAACTGTCAAAGTGCAAATGTTTTTACTCGGGGTGGGACAAGATCTCGCGAGATTGAAATGCATCAAGTTATTAAGCGAATATCCAGTTTAAAACAAAAGAACGTTTTTCTTTGTCGTATAATGCCATATTTCATTTGTAATACAGAAAACTTGCCAAAGGAAAGCAGTTTATTAGGCTTGCTATGTTTAAACAACTTAAATGTTAAAGTTTTTAAAAGTTCAGTAAAAGAAACAACTATGAAAATCTCATCTCGTGAACGCAATCTCGTGACCTGTCTCATCTCGTGAAAATTCTCTTGTTACACCCCTAGTTTTTACTGTGTTTATGGTTCAAATCTCCCTTTTTAGTTTATAAATCTGTCACGATAACACATTTTGAAGTGCGATAAACTGCTACAGAAAATATCAAGATAAACTATAATATTGAAACTACTTTACGCCACTGACAGCAAGAGAATCCTCCAAAAAACTGTACAATTTCATTAAAAAACATGAGTTGCAATGAACAAAATTACTCTTGTAGTTTGTTGGTGTCGATAAAGAGTCACACACGTTGGTTATTTCACTCTCAAATTGAACCAAAAAAAACAAAAACAAAGAAAAGATTGCCTGAAGTGAAGAGAAAACGCACACGATAAATACTGTGGCCCAAATATATAGTTCTTTCCATCGTGTATTGAAAGATAAGTCAATAGTAATTATTGTGACAGGTCCACACGGGGCATGTTTAGTCGACCCACAAAACACTGACCTTTTGTGTGGTTGTGCGAGCATTTTAAGGCGAGACACAACAGGCAAAACTCTTTTCTTTTCTTCCTTTTCTTCTTTTTTGGTCAGTTTGCTCATCATTCATCAAATTGGCTTTCATGTGGAAACAACAAACTTGTCCAATCTGCTCCTAAAGATGTTTATTCTTCCATTGAATCCACTTCATCCATAGATTTCTCTGGGACATTGTAACTTCAAAGACTATTTTCGTAAAATGCATTTTTCTCCCTCGAGACATAAAGATCAGCCTTAAAGTAGATCCTACACCAAACTGTACAATTTGGGACTGAAGATTTTGACGAAATGTACTGAAGGATTTTTTTATATCGAATTGAAGTTTTAAGTCAAAAAAATGAGGCAAAATTTGAATTTTTAGGACAATTTTCAGTCCAACATAGTTTACTTAAAAACTAAATAACAAATCCAAAGTCCCCGCTGTAAATTTTTTTGTAACTAATATGTGTAAGAAAGAAGAAATTAAAAGCTGGTTCTGTCCATTTTTCAGGTTTAAATGTGCCAAATATGTGTATTTTTGGCCATTATTACACACAAAATCCCTTATTTCTACATGAAAAGGCAAGGCAAGGCAAGGCAAGTTTATTTGTAGAGCACAATTCGTACACAGGGCAATTCAAAGTGCTTTACATAAACAGGAAAAGTTGCATTAAAATCATAAAAACACAAAAAGACACACAGAATCATTTTAAAATCATTTTAAAATAAAGTGCTTTAAAAGAGAAGAGTGCAGATAGATCTTTCAGTCGTATGCACGTCTAAAGAGAACTGTTTTTAGCCTGGATTTAAACATTGTCAGAGTGGAGGCCTGTCTCACATCTTCAGGGAGACTGTTCCAGATTTTAGCTGCAAAAAACTGAAATGCTGATTCCCCATGTTTAGTCCTGACTCTAGGCACCAGCAGGAGGCCTGTCCCTGAGGTCCTCAGAGTACGAGATGGTTCATATGACACTAACATGTCAAAGATGTACTTTGGTGCTTGGCCGTGGAGAGACTTGAACACAAGCAGAGCTGCTTTAAAGTCAATTCTCTGAGCCACAGGAAGCCAGTGCAGAGACCTGAGCACAGGACTAATGTGGTCGTACTTCCTGGTTCTTGTCAGGACTCGAGCAGCAGCGTTCTGGATGTACTGCAGCTGTTTTACAGCTCGTTTGGAGAGGCCAGTGAACAGGCCGTTGCAGTAGTCTAACCTACTGGAGACAAATGCATGGATAAGTCTCTCCAAGTCTGGTTTAGACACTATACCTTTAATTTTGGCAATGTTTTTTAGGTGGTAAAAGGCTGTTGATGTTATTGATCTGATGTGGCTGTTAAAGTTCAGGTCTGAGTCCATTATTACCCCCAGATTTCTAACTTGATTTGTTGGTTTTAGAGCGAGAGACTGGAGGTGACTGCTGACACTTTCTCTCTGTTTCTGCGGCCCAAAGACGATGATTTCAGTCTTGTCTGAGTTTAGCTGAAGAAAATTGTTTTGCATCCACACGCTGATCTGTTGGATGCAGTGACAGAGTGAATCCACTGGTCCATATTCACCTGCCGTCAGTGAGACATAGATCTGAGTGTCGTCTGCGTAGTTGTGATAAGACACATTTGTGCTGAGTATTAACTGACCTAAGGGCAGCATATAGAGGTTGAACAGAAGGGGTCCCAGGATTGACCCTTGGGGCACCCCACAGGTCAAGCTCACGTGGTCTGAGACACAGTTACCAATCTCAACAAAGTACTCTCTGTCCTCAAGGTAGGACTTCAACCAATTTAAGGCGGTGCCAGTGATGCCCACCCAGTCCTCTAGTCTCTGTAGGAGGATCCCATGATCGACAGTGTCAAAAGCAGCGCTCAGATCTAACAGAATTAAGACTGAGGCTTTGCCTGCGTCAGTGTTCAGGCGGATGTCATTTGTCACCTTGATAAGAGCAGTCTCAGTGCTGTGATGGGGTCTAAAACCTGACTGGAAAACATCAAATGAGTTGTTTATTAAGAGGAAGTCAGTGAGCTGTTGGTAAACAACCTTTTCGAGGACTTTGCCTAAAAATGGCAGATTTGAGATGGGCCGATAATTTTTCAGTACTGAGGCATCAAGACTGCTCTTCTTTAGGAGAGGCTTAATGACCGCAGTTTTCAAGGCCCTTGGGAATGTTCCAGATTGAAGCGACATGTTAACTATGTGAGTGAGTGGTGTTAACAAAGTGCTTAGAACAGACTTTAGAAATCTGGTGGGTAACACATCGAGGCAGCATGTAGAAGAACTCAGACTGGTGATGATCTCTTGGACAGTTTTGTCAGTTACAGGTGCAAACTGAGTCAGCTCTAAATGTGTAGGTGGTTTTAAAGTTATTATTTGCACTGTGGAATTTATGGCATTTTTAATGCCCTGAACCTTGTCATTAAAGAATACTGCAAACTCATTGCACTTAGCTGTGGAAATTAGTTCTAACGGCAGCAGAATTGGAGGGTTTGTTAGTCTGTTTACTGTTGCAAACAGAGCACGCAAGTTATTACTGCAATTTCCAATTATTTCAGAAAAAAATCCTTCCCTTGTTGTACATAAAATGAGGTTGTACATGTACAACCTTTCTCTATAAATCTCTTTATAAATCTGGAGCTTTGACTTTTTCGCTCAGCCCTGCGGCACTCCCTTTTCTGTGCCCTGACTGTCTCATTATTCCTCCATGGCGCCTTCTGCTTATTTTTAACCATTTTAACCTTCATAGGAGCAATGGTGTCCAGAACATTCAAGATATTAGATGTAACAGAATTTAAAAAGTCGTCAACATTTGAACATGAAGGATTTTCAAAGTTTATAATTTCCATGAAGAGTGCACCTGTGCTGTCATTTATGTGTCTCCTCCGAACAACTGCAGGACCAGTCGGTGATTTGGGAATAACAGACAGGTCAAAGAAAACACAGAAATGATCAGACAGTGCCACATCGACCACACTGATGTTTGAAATATTAACCCCTTTAGTAATTAGCAGGTCCAGAGTGTGTCCTCTGCTGTGAGTGGGGCCACTCACATGCTGAGTAAGACCAAAGGTTTCAAGGACAGCATCAAGCTCTTTAGCGTTTCTGTCGCAAACATTATCCACGTGAACATTGAAATCACCTGTAATGACCAAACCGTCAAAGTCTGTGCATACAACTGAAAGCATCTCAGTAAAATCATCAATAAAACCTTGGCAGTGCTGGGGAGGCTTGTACAGGACAATGTAGAGTATGGAGGGAGACTGTTTTAGCTCCATTTTAAAAGATAAATACTCAAATGATGAAAACACCCCAAAAGACAACCTCTGGGTAACTATTTTATCTCTAAAAACTGCACAGACACCTCCACCCTTTTTGTTGTCGCGTGTTTCAGATTCAAACTTGAAGCTCGGTGGAGTCGCTTCTATTAGAACTACATCCCCCGTGTTTTTGTCAAGCCATGTTTCAGTTAAAAACATAAAATCAAGATTATAAGAAGATATAAAATCATTAATTAAAAGTGATTTGTTACATAATGATCTGACATTAAGCACAGCAAGTTTCAGATTGGTTTCAATGTGACTGGACGTTATCTTTTCACAGGGAATATGAATTAAATTTCTAAGATTGGACAGTCTAACTGTCCTTCTGTTCTCCAGTCTGTGTGACGTGACTACAGATATAACACAGGGCCCCGGGTTTGTTTGACCATTTTCATGACCATAAGTCCCGGCAACGCTGAGACCCACTGCATCCTAGCTATGGGAGATAACAGTTCTGGGGGGAGGTGGGGAGGGCGTGAAGGGGAGACCTGGAGGGGGTTTGGGAGTGGGGAGAGCTGGGGGGGCTTTGGGTGATGGACCAGGTGAAAAGCGAGGGGGTGGAGGTGCAGGTCGTTTTTTTGGTGAAGCAGTAGAGTTGAAGCTCCTGGGTGGTATGGTGGGCACAGATTTGTACGGGAAGAGTTCATCATTGTTGACATCAGAACTCTTGATCTTGCTAAATTAGGTGTGAGTGGAACCATCTTTACTCCTGATTTGACTCAGACTTTCAAGATGGTTGGGAAGGTCCCTGGGTGAAGGTGGAGATGAAAAGGAGAGTGATGATTGAGTGGGAGTAGATGTTGCAGGGGGGACCCAGGACTGGTCTGAGGGTAGGGGTGGTGACAGGGCAGCTGCTGGGCCTGTCACTGACCGGTCCATTGCCTGTGATGAGGACCCCGAGGGAGGGGGGACGGATGTTGAGCTTGAACCCTTCACTGGGGGCGGTGGAGATCGTTGTGGTGCTGCAGCTGATGAGCTCTTTACTGGAGGCAGTGTAGGTGATTTTGGAGCAGCTGGAGCTGAATCCTTTGCTGGGCCTGGTGGAGCTGCTGTTGATAAATCCTTTTGTGGAGTCGGCTGTTTTGTTACTGCTGATGTTGAAGCATTGACTTGGTCTCTGGCTGATTGATCCGGTGTTCTTCTCTCATTCCTCTCTTCTCGAACTATCTGTTCACGACCCTGTCCACGGCCATTCTGATGCCTGAGAGCGTGGAGGAGGTTCTCTGTCAGTGCCCTCACTCCACCTCTGCACAGATGTGGGCCCCTTCCCCTGAACAGGTCCTCTCTTTTCCAGAACAGATAGAAGTTCTCAATGTAGTGCAATCCTCTAGGTGCACACTCTTTGGACAGCCAAGTGTTCAATTGTAGCAGCCGGCTAAACTTGTTGATCTTCCTGTCAATATTTGGAAGAGGTCCACTGATGAATGTTTTGATTTCTACTTTATCAAGCTCCTCGAATAACTTCATGAAGTCTTTTTTCAAAACTTCAGTCTGCTCTTTTCGGATGTCCACTGCACCCACGTGTACAATCAGCTGTTTAACTCCTCTGTGTGTGGACAGTACTCTGGGAAGCAGTGACGTAATCTCAGAAACTGTGCCGCTGGGGAAGCTGCATGTTTTCATTCTTCCATGTACGACTCCACTGATAGCACCGTCTCCTATCAAGAGTGTGTCACTGTCCTTGACGTTTGGCACAGACTGTCTGTCTTTCTGCTGCTTTTTATCAACATCATGGAGGCTACAGTTTTCTCGTTCTGTAAATTCAGCCTCTGATAGTGGCAAAAATCTGTTTGTAAGCTGTATAGCAGGCGACTTTACATTAGCTTTGTATCGTTTTGGTTTTGCACCGAGTTTGACCCAAGATGCAGCCGGCTGGTCTTTGCCCAGTTTTGGGAAAGACACAGAGTCGCTCCGGTTTAAGTTGAAAGTAGCTTTTCTTGAAAGATATGTAGACTTCTTACCCCTCGGTGACACTGGAATTGTATCGTGAAGTCCTTTTTCAGATTCTAGAGCGAATATCCGTGCTTGTAGCTCAATTATTTCATGTTGATATTTCCGACAGCGTTCACAAGAGTTTGTTTGCCTTCTCTCCCCGGACATGTCGCTGGCTCGTCAGATAGTTTGTTAAAAATGTAAAAAATTATCTTAAAATCCTTGGTTTCCTTCGAAAAGTCATAATCCAAGATTTATAGAGGAAAAAAATTGATTTAAAAGCAAAATAAATAAGAAAACAGCTGTAGCAAGCAGGAGCAGCAAGGAAAAGCGTCTGCACTCTTCAGTAACAGGAAGTATTTCTGAAAACATGACATGATGAAAAACTTGTAATATATTTTTTTCTTACATCTATGAGTAATGTACTGAAGGATTTTTTGATATCGAATTGAAGTTTAAAGTCAAAAAAATGAGGCGAAATTTGAATTTTTAGGACAATTTTCAGTCAAACATAGTTTACTTAAAAACTAAATAACAAATCCAAAGTCCCCGCTGTAAATTTTTTTGTAACTAATATGTGTAAGAAAGTAGAAGACAAATTTAAACCTGGTTTTGTCAATTTTTCAGGTTTAAATGTCCCAATGTGTATTTTTGGCCATTTTTACACACAAAATGCTACATGAAAACATGACATGATGAAAAACTTAATATATTTTTTCTTACATCTACGAGTAAACTACAGGAGAAGTTTACAATATTAAAATGTTTTCCTATTCACCTGCAGCGTCCCGCCTCACCCTCTAAACCTCCGTGGCTCTTATCCCGCTCCGTTTCCTCCTCAGGTGCTCTGGCCGTGCTGATCCCGGAGCTGGACCTGGTCATCTCTCTGGTGGGCTCGGTCAGCAGCAGTTTCCTGGCGCTGATCTTCCCCCCTCTGCTGCAGCTGGCGGTATTCCACGGCGACGGCCTGTCTCCGCTCGTCACCCTCAAGAACCTGCTCATCAGCCTCGTGGGCTTCGTGGGCTTCCTGGCGGGAACCTACATCGCCATCGAACAGATCATCGCCAGGAACGCCCAGAAGCACACGGAGGCGACGGCGGCCTTCATGGTCCAGTAGCGACGGCGGATCGTTGGAGGTTGGATTGTCGGACATTTTGAGATTCCTCCTCGGATGATGTTTAAATGTGTCTTGGGTTTGTGCGCGCCACGTTGTTGTTTCAGTCGTTGGCGTTTTCCACCAAGAGGTAAATCGTGTTTGTGTTTACCGTTTGTTTTATGGTACATTTAGCATTTTTAACGGTCAAAATGCAAATGTCTTTACCGTATTTATGGTTCAAATCTCTCCAATTGCTGGGCCTTTCCACATGAAGCAAAAACTGGCACAAAGTTCAATGTCTCTCACAAATAAATAAATATTAATCAGAGAGCCGGGTTGTTATCGGTTAAAAGCACTTTAAAGTCTATATGACAGTTTAGACCAGGGGTTCTTAACCTTTTTTACCTTGAGGCCCGACTTTTTCCATCTAAAGTAACTCGAGGCCCAATCTCATATTAAATGCATTATATTTTAGTGATTGTGCGGCCCTCCAGGCGGTGCTCGTGGCCCTATGGTTAAGAATCACTGGTTTAGACGACACATTTAACAAAAACGTAGTGAACGTGATTATATTTCAGATTTTACTAAACATTTTCTTTGTTTGTCCCCAGTTTAACAGTGTTCGTAATGTTTAAAATGTTACTTCCTGGTGGGACATGAGTACAAATATGACATAGTTAGAGGTAATTTCACAACTGTTACCATAGCAACCAGACCGTAAACATGAGCCAAAATCCACGTAAATTACACAATAGTTATGATTTGACTAATAATCATACCTGATAACAACTTTATTTTGTTGAACGACTGTTTAAACTGTCAGAAATTGCGTCAGTTGTGTGTTTAAATTATCTCTGTATTTTCAACGGCGCGTCGCTTTTTGATGACATCACAGAGAGATTCAGTTTTAGAACTCAGCACTACTTCCTGTCATTTTAAACTTTTATTTTTCAAAATTTCTTCACGAACTGGAACTTCACAGATGTAAAACTATGATAAATAACTGCCACAGGTGCCCTCCCACTAAACTAAGTCATAATAAGAAAAAAAAATTGAGAACCTGTCATTAAGGCTTTAGACATTGTAAACTTATGATTTTATGATTTCGTAATTTCGACTTTATTTAGAGGGATAGAACCTGTTATAAAGATAAATTATGGATTTACATAACTACAGTGGTTGTTTGTGAAGAAAAGATGAAAAATGTTGAAATGAAATGAAAACTACAAGTTCAAAAAAACTTTGATGACGTCACACTCAGAATTACACCCAAAATCCTGAACAAAATTTACACTCAAGAAACTCATTTGTCCGACCTTTAAACAAATAATAATGTTCAATTGAGTTCATAGGCACCTGCCCGCCATCTGAAATTATTACACACATTTGTTGGTTTCAGAAATATATATTTGATCTGTAACAATACACAATTCAAAACTAAATATCGTTCTTCCAAATGGTTAAAAATGGTCCTCAAAATGGCAAAACGGAACAGAAAGGAAACTCACGGATCTACAGTCTTAACTTGTAAATACCTCTTGGTGGAAACGATACGACTTTGCCAGCTTTGTCCAAACGTCTGTGTCCTGTTGTGCTTAAACTAAAGTCTAAAGTGTTTCCATTCAACAAACGATCAAACTTCATCTGTAAACACATCACGTAGATCCGAGTCGTTCCACGGAAAGAAACGGAATTGACTGAGAATGACAATAATACCATTGGCCGACCAAATTAAAACACATTATAACGCGTTCATATCATATCGGTAAAGGTGCACGGTCCTACGTCTGCTGGTTTCCATGGAGATGATAGTTTACATGACGCACCTTTAGGTAATTGAGAGAACTATCGTTGATTAAAGCTACCTCACGTTATGTTTTCAATCAAATCACGGACGGCGAATGCTGCGTTCCCGTCGTTCTCGAAGGTCGGACGTTTTCCCCCCGAGTTTCCGGCGTTCCAGTTGTGAAATCGGATAAAAAGTGAGCTACACATTATAGTTTTTATGTTCTGTAACAATTCATAAAAAAGTGTTCAAATCAACCAAAACATGGAACCAGTTAAGATCATTTATTAAAGCTGGGGTACCTGATTTTCACACAACAAAAAAGGAAGAAAAGGAAGTTATTTATGTGTCTCTCTAGTATCTAGTTCTCGCTTTGGAGAATTGTTAACGTCCACAAGCTTTAATTTTCAGGTGCGTGCTCAGCTTTAGAACAGAGAAGTGAAACTACAGCGACCGCCCCAAGCACAGCCAATCAGAGCTGCTTTCAGTTCCGGATTGACGAGACGGAATGCTTTATTACGAGACGCGGACAGTGCACAGCGGTCTCATTTTTGTCACAAACTGCAGCTTTTACAATGTACTCTCTGAGGGGAAACAATAAAATGACTAATTTCCAAAAAAAAAGGTATCCCAGCTTTAAATTTTGTAACTTTGTAATCAATGTTTAAAAACGAATTTCTGCTTTTGTTGACTTTCGCTCTGTGTAGACTTAAGCAGGGCCGTCAACAGATATTTGGAGGCCCCAAGCAAGAAGCCTCAAATGGGCCCCCTTCCAATACAAATTAATAGGGAGGCCCCCCAGACCCAGGACAATTGACCCCTTTGTCTCCTCCCCTGGACGACATTAGCATAACATTAGCATAACAGTGCATTTATAGCTCAAAGGCTCACAGACTGCAGTGGACGGAGAAGCTATAAAAGGCAAAAATAACACAAGAACTATCGATATTTAATTGTCGGGTGTTAAATTTGAACAAAACGCAGCCATGTTGGGTTTTCTAACTCAGATTCTGAAATGTTTTTGTTTGTTTTTTGTCATATAAGGCTACTTTAATGTGAAGTTACAAGTTAGAACTCAGAAAATCCAACCTTCGAGGACGACGTGAACGCAGCATAACATTAAGAGCACTTGTTATTTTTCAGTTTAAAAACATGCTTTTTCATTTTTATTTTTGGCACTTTAATTTTTGCCTTATTTGGTGTGAAACTGTGCAATAATATAATCCTGTTTAAGAGTTGTTTTGTAGTTTAAATAGCATCAGGTTTGAGTTTTAGCTGTAGTTCTAATGCATTGTACGGCAAAGGACTGGGTGATGTATTAAATTATGGTTCAATTCCAAATAAATGTATCAGGATTGTCCAAATAATCAAATTTAAATCGTGATTGCTCCCATAAAACCTCACTCCTCCCCTGTCAACACCGGGGTTCCTCAAGGTTCGGTGCTAGGCCCACCAGGTCTGAGTGATACGCTGATAAAAATGGAATCATGGTATCGTGATTGACCGTTTGTCTCTTTAATGCAGCTGTCTGTTCAAACACACTTTTTCTCCTGTTGTTTAGCCTCTGAAGCCTCTGAGCAGATGACTTTATTTACCTCTGAAAGGCCAGAGCTGCAAAATTAAACCAAATCCACACAAAATCACAATTTTAATGAATGCAATGTTTGAAATGCAATAATTTCTTCCACAAACAAAAAAATGTGTTGCTTTCATTTGAATAAAAACTGCCAACACTGTAGTTTGGATTTGTACAAACATGTTCTGAAACTAAAGCACGACCAAAAGCGATAAACGTGTGTTCAAAAGCGACCAAAACGCTACTAAACGCAACAAAAACATGACTAAAAACGACAAAGACATGCTTAAATATGACAAACACAACTGAACATGACCAAAACGCGACAAAATTGTGTTAATGAATTTAACTGAATCAAAACATAAATCACGAAACTAATCGCCATCGCACTGGTCAGAAAAATCACAATTAGATACAGTATTTTTACTAAATCGTGCAGCTCTATTAAAAGGCAAAAAATAAATAAATAAATAAAATAAAATTAATAATCACACACTGCCTCACTGACATCAAAACAGAACTCATCATTGGACCCAAAATCTTTCTCTGCTCAGGATTCATTTCGTTACTGATGGCCACAACGTCAATAAATAATCTATATCCTTAATTTCAGATTTGACTGGTATCTGTAAAAATGCTGCACAATTTAGAAAAAATATCTGCAATTTTCCTGACAAATATTGTGATTTATCTTTTAATAACATTCTGTTCACATTTTGAACTAGAGATCGACCAATGTGTTGTTGTTTTTTGGCCGATGCAATTATTATTATTTTTTTTTAATTACATTTTTTTCAAAGTTTGGTCAGTGGCGGGTTTAGGAATTTGGAGGCCCCAGGCAAAATTAAGTCCAGGCACCTTGTGATTTTCTATAACTTTTCTGTCACGTCTCTTGAATTGTTTTTTTGTTTGTTTTTTAATATTGTTTGTTCTACATGTTCTGAACAGCTGTAAACAGGGGGTTGAGTGGTCCTTCCTCAGAAGAATATTCAAGAAATCCGACCATATTTCCCGTTTGTCAGTGCATTTTAACATGCACATAGTTCTCATTTGTAATTTTTATTTTTGTTATATTTTATTTAATGTTATATGCACTAAATAGTAACGTTTAACAATCTCAGACTATCTTGTTGGTCTTTTTCTTGTTTAAAAGTTCACTGCAGCACTTCACTGTGATATCGAGACAAAAGGAGCCCATGTGGCCCATCGAGGCAACTGTTTTTGTGATTTTGGGCATTATAAAAATAAACTGATTTGATTTGATTTGAAAAGCAGCCGTTTCAGAGCCGTGTGTCTGTGATGATCAGGAAGGGCATCTTATTGGGGGACCCTTCAGGTTGGGGGCCCAAGGCAATTTTCAAAGCCGATTTCTAAGGCCTTGAAAATAAATAAAAAACATTGCAGTGATTAGATTGGTCTGATTTGTTTTACCTTCTATTTAAAATTGCACTCAGAAATGCAATGCCATAGGTGATTGATCCAGTCTGAAAAAGGACTAAACTGGTAAATTAAACGCGTCCAGGAGAATTGACAAAAATACTGCTGTAGTCCAATAAACTGAGAAACTTATAAAAGAATCTCATTATGTTTGCAGAACATGTTTGTACAAATCTTAACTTCAGGTTTAGCCGTTTTTTTATGGAGAATTAAACAGGATATTTTGTTATGGTACTTAAAAATTGCAGCCTTTGGGATTTTCTAATTGTGTCCATTAAAATGAGCAATTTTGATTCGATTAATTGTGCAGCCCCAGTCTGTAATGTGAGTCAAACGTATTATTTTTGCTTGTAACATCATTTTCTTAACAAGACACATTTGGTGTAGGGCTGTAGTCGACTAAAGGAATTCTTGCCTGCCTTATCAACCGATTAGTCGACTAAAAAGACCGTGGCAAAATGTATAAAAATTGAAGTATGTACATGTATTTGACCCACACTGCATTCAAAAGACCACAACCGCACAAGAGTTCATGCAAAAACAACTATTTATACAGAAACGTACTAGTAAACAGTGTATTTATATGTTAGATGTTAGATTAAACTCATGATTTACTTCAAAATCCTACATTAATTCACTCCATATCTTTTCATTTTTGCCAAATAAATCCTTGTTCGACTGGGACACCATCGAACTGCCAGAGTCCAGACGAGTCCAGAGCAGCTCAAGGGCAACAACCAGCACCAAGGTGACATTTTAACATCTGTCCAGGGACTACAGATGAAAAATAGCCTTGTGGCTAATTCTGGCACATTTACGTGTAAATGTGGATTAATGTGCACTGTCCCTGAAATAAATAAATAAATAAATAAAAAATAAACGATTAATCGACCAGGCCCTGATTTGGCTTTATCTTTATTAAATCTCTCAACCATCTTTAGCTCGCTCCGTTCTTTACAGCTGCAGTAATTATATATATTTAAATTGTGTTTTTAAGCTGACAAAGTGTGCAAACTGTCCAGGAGACTTTGACAATTGATGTCTAGAAGACCAGTTAGTTAAAAAGATTCAGTTTTCCTACTGTTCACAGGTTAAAACATCACATACACTCGAATACTATATATATTTCTTATCTTAATAATCACCCAGTCCTATTGTCTGTCCAGCTTTTAATCTGCTGAATGTGTCGTTTGCACCTAAATGTATAATTTTGCCACAAGGGACAGTCCAATATTTTGTTATTTTATTTGGATTATTTTAAGGTTTTGTATTTTTGCTCCTCCAAACTGTATAATGTGTGCACTTGTATCAAATTGCATTCCCTTCATATTGAACAATCCCATTTGCGTCATTCAGTTTTATTTTATTTTTTAATGGTCTGCTCTTTTTTTTCCTTGTAGAAGATTTTCTGATTCTACTAACCATAAAAACTAAGCTGCTTGGCTTTTAACGACTGAATGAATTGAGTATTTTTCCAAGTCATGTTTGATCAAAGCAGTTACCGTCAGATAAGAAAGCATTGGTGACAACTAATAATTCTGTGAGAAACGTTAGGAATGTTTTAAGTCCTGATGAAAGCGTAGTTTATTTTAATGTCGCAAATGAAACAAAAGCGTTTCAATCGTCATTTGTAAGTCCGTCAAACCGTTTTATCGTCTGAAAGTTAAGAAAAACATCTAATCATTGCCATTGTGTGAGTTATAATCTTATTAAAGACCATTTTTTCCAAGGCTGTTTGTTTATTTCTAATTTTTTTTATTAGTCATTGTCTATTCTTCCTGGGGTTCACAATTATAAAACACAATACACGCAGTTGAAACATAAGATAAAATACTTTTAACGACACACAAAGCAGCAGCAGACACTGAATTTGCACATAATCGACTGCTCTCCGTCTGAACTTGTTACATGAACACAATCTATTTACGCAGATTAAAACGCCCCTCTGTGTTTAGTGACTCAGGCTTACTGCGATCAATAGAGCTTTTAACAGCCCCTAAGTAGCTGTTCAAAAGAAAATTGATTATTTTTGTGCGTCTTCAAACCTCGACTAAGACCAAGATTGAACCACTAAATGACGGTTAGACTAGGACTGAAACGGGACCAAACCACTCCAAAGTCAATTAGTTCTGATCTACTCTGACCCAAAACAATTGCTAAAACCCATTGACTAAACCCAGCTCAATATCTGGAGCTGTGTGCTCAAGCGCTGTGTGACCGGTGTGCTCCTGCGTTGTGTACTTTTGAGGTGTTTATGGTGCATAAAGGAGCCACGGGACACTGCCGAACTTTTGGAGGCGCTCTCCATTTAATCTGGATAACGTACAAAAATAACAAGATCAGGGAGTGCCGCGACTCACCGGTCCAGTCCAAACTCGACTTGGAAAGAAACGTACCTGGTTAATTGTAGAAAAGGTTTCATGGGTTGTCATCCGGACACGTTTCGACTTTTATCCAGAAGTCATTGTCAATCAGAGAGCTGGTCTGGGAACTCTGGCTTATATACTACTCTGAGCAGTGAGAGCCCCGCCCACAGGGAGGAGTCACTGATAGCCTGTTTTTGTTTGGTTAATCGTTTACCCTGCCTAGTGTCACCTGAAACTGATAATGGCCTGTTTTTGTCAGGTTAATAGTTTGCCCTGCCTAGTGACACCTGAAACTGATAATGGCTGGTCTTTGTTAGGTTAATAGTTGGCCCTGCCTAGTGTCAGGTGACAGGTATCAGTTTCAGGTGACACTAGACACTACATCAGTGACTCCTCTCAGTAGGCAGGGCAGAGTAGTATATAAGCCAGAGTTCTCAGACCAGCTCACTGATGATTTTTGGATAGAAGTCGAAACGTCTCAATCTTCAAACAGAGTCCGGATGACAACCCCTGAAACCTTTTCTACGATGGAACACGCCTGGACGAATGAGGGTTTACATCGACATACCTGGTTAACATACAAAACCAACATGACTAGCACGTGCCGGCACCGGTCCAGCCCAAACTACACAGAGGACGACAAAAGAGTCAGCGCTCATCATCGCACATGTTCTTGCCACATAAAACGTATCAGTGCGACGTCTGCTCAATATGGATTTAAGAAAGTATAACAATGATAAATAAAGACAAAAGAACAACAAAAGGACACTTAAAACAAAGGATTACAAAAGACGACTGACCTCTTCCCAAAACGGGACTCGGAAAAATACAGAGGTGGAGCTGGAGGACCAAGACAGCAGCAAATCAAACGCCAGGTCTGCACAACACAACAACCAATCAAAAGGACAATTTTGTGTAATTATACTGTAGTAACATATGACCCGGTTACAGCTACAATGCAGTCGCCCACAGGTTTCACCTAGAGACGCTACCCGACTCGACTTCCAGTAAACCTTCATTTTTCAAAATTTCTTCACAAAATACAGCTTCACAAATGTAAAACTATAATAAATATCTACCACCATACAAAGTCATAATTAGAAAAACACAAGAACCTTCATATTGACTTTAAAAAGGCCAGTTTTGCTCATATAGGACCTTTACGTTCAGTTTCACCTGTGACCTGTAACTGACTGAACACATGCATCTCACAGCCACATCATCTGCTCCTGTCGGCACGGAAACCGGCAGGTCGCGTGGTCGGGGGCAACGCAGCAGGTCATCCGAAATGTTTACCATGGCAACGGGAACCGAGAGGTCACGGCCGAGTGCTGGGAAACAAAACGAGGAGACTGAAAGGTCTGTGTTTGGGGATAATTAGTGGCATTAAATAAACGTACGGGTGTGTTAAATAGACTGGAAGGAAGGGCACCCGATGTAAAAAATGGTGTCAAACATGAATCAAGAGACGAATTAGGTTAATTTGGTCCTCTGATTATTTATTCGGTGTGATTCCTCATTCGCACAGGAGTCGTTTACGGTAGAAAAGGTTCCAGAGGTCGTCATCCGGACACGTTTTAACTTCTATCTAAAATTAATTTGTCAATCTGACGGAAATGGTTTGAGCAGCAGCGTTTAATTCTCCTGAGCTCTGATTGGTCCTGCTCAAAAGGGGGAGGAGCAATGGCAGTCCTAGGAATTTGGGGGCCTAAGGAAAAATTAAGTACAGGCCCCTCCTCATCAAGTGTGAGTTCTGTTGTGTCGCTTGAATTGTTCTTGAAAGGAAGCTTTTTTTGTAGATTTTGTGTTTTTTTTTTTTACATGTGGTGACAGGTTCATGCGTTTGGGGTAGTGGTAGACAACCCAAAAACTCTACGTTTATCTTTAAATACAACATAAAACCTGGCAGAATAAGTAATTAGTCTATGATTATCTTTGTAGCCTTTACAAATTAAAATAAAATCCACCAGAATGACTGAAATTACATGTGGTTTATTGAGGTTTTCTTGACTGAGCACCTCCAAACCCCCTTTTACAGATGACAAGGTTATATCTCATTTTAAAAACAATATAAATATTATGGCCTGCTTCTCTAGAGATCCTGAATCACTTTTTTTGTCCAGTCCGCCTCTGATTTTTAAACGGTTGTGTTTGTTAAATAGTGGACCTCAACCAGAATCTAGTTTAGGGCCCCAAATGCCCGGACTATGACATTTAGCAATATCTAAATATTTACCATATTTGTCTAATACAGTACAGTGATCCCTCGCTCTATCGCGTTTCATCTTTCACGGCTTCGCTGCTTCACGGATTTTTTTTACAGTTCGGATATTTTTACAGTGCATCCACTGAACTTCAGCGCACGCACAAGAACGGGACCCTTTGACGAGTCGTTCGTTGCAGTTCTCAAATATATCGAAAGGTGGCATATCCGTTTATAAAAATCTTCTTGCTCAGAAAAAGAAAGAGCGCCAACAACTACCCATAACCTGCGCCTTCAGTAGAAACAGACGCTACAGCGGAGCGGAGTCAGGACGAAGAGGCACAGACTGTGAAACACGCGAGTGACAATGTTTACAACCTTGTATTACTATATTAAAATTATTGTTTTAAACAAATTTTGAGCTTTAAAACAGGTTTTGATTTTTGGTTTCATTCCATAGTTCAGTATTGCATTGTAAAATAATAAAAAATAAAGCTGTGACTACTTCACGGATTTCACTTTTCGCGTGTTATTTTTGGAACGCAACTCCCGCGATAAACGAGGGATCACTGTATTATCTTTTCTATCATCATGCTATATTTTCGAAGAACCAAAGGTATAAAACCGAGGGCATTACTTTTCTTTGGAGCGCGTGAGTGAACGTACCATAACCCTGTAATCAGCTGGTACCAGTGAAGCTTCCTTCAGCTCCACCTGCTGACCACTATGTGCCTCAATTACCCTCAAATCACCTCCTCTTAGGAGGGTTTCACACATAGACCGTATAAAATCACTGGACATCCAGAGTGTGACATCACCCATAGCGTTTGACTCCAGCCAAATGAAGCCAATCGCAGCTAGCAGTTATAGCGGCTAAAGTGGAGCCAGACTCCATATTTGGACATCAGAGTGCGTATCGTGGCAACCACATGGACCAATCAGGAGCGCGGTTGTTAATGCTTTTATACGGTCTATAGTTTCACATAGACTTGTTTATAATAATTATAGGGCGAAATCCTTGGAAACAGAAAGGTGTTAAAACATGTGTAACATGTATAGTAACTGACTGGAGTAATAAAAAAAAACAGAATATATATATATATATATATATATATATATATATATATATATATATATATATATATATATATATATATATATATATAGCAACAGCACAGATTGTTGGACTAGAATCAGAAGACAAGATGCAACTCTGAGAGCGAACAGAGATTGATAAGTTGCTTTTAAAGTGGTATCATGTATTGAATATAAAGCGTAGACAACAGGACAGAAAATTAGACCATAATGAATGGCCATTCACAGTGAGTTCAAAATGTTTAAGATGTACAAAAAGTACATCAAAAAGGTCAATAATGATATTACACAAATCCAGCCCCCTCAGTTCAGTCCAGTTCATCAATTGCAATCCGTTATTATTTGAGTTCCAAACACGCAAATAGTTCAAAGACTGAGGGAGAATGTTGTAGGATCAGACTGAGGTAGAATGTTGTAATGAGGTGCGAGGCAAAGGAGAGTGAAGGCTACGATGAGCCGCCTACCCGGGCCGACCAGAGCCGGTGCAGTTCAGTGTTGTACACAGAAGTCTTCAGGTCTGGGCTCAAGGCTTAATCCATAGCTCACCAAGGAATGAGAACCTGCCCTGTATAAAACACAGGACCATGGGTTTCAGTCATATTTATCTTGGTGTGTACACAATCTAATGATCAAGTCTATAAATGCAATTAATACCACTAGCTGTCCCATTAACACATAAATATATATCACAGTCTCATTATCTTAAGCAATATAGTGTCATATCAACTATTTGTACAAGTCAGAAAGCTAATGTGATTATTATCATTGACGCTCAAAAAATGGCACAGATCTAACTCCATACATTGAACTGTGCGCTTATCATTCGGCTCATTAAACCACCAACAACTACTCATTCAAGGCTTTAAAATGCCTAATAACATTGTGTGCTTCTTTGTATAAGTTAGAAAAACACTCGACATAAATTGCATAACATTTGAGTAAAAAACACATAAGAGAAAGCCAGGATTAAAACCCAATGCTAACCGCCCATTGAAAACGAATGGAGTCGGCTAGGCTAGCAGTAACGTAAACAAACAACTCACCTTTTCCCCTTAACAGTTCAGAACCAAATCTCACTCCCGACGCGACAAAGACCCGGTGATCAGCGCCTACGATCGAACAACGGGTTTAATAAAGTTGGGGCGTTGTTATGGTAAAATAAGGCCAAATGAGAACTTTAAAACCTACCGGCTTCACACGCTCCTCGCGCAAACGTCGCACCTGCAGACTGATTGGACCCCACAAGTCACGTGAGCGGCGCACCGAACAGGAAGAGAACTGATGGAGCGCGTAAAAAAAATAAAATAAATAAATAAGTAAAAAGAAATGCGTTTTTCACTCGGGCTACAACATGTCTTTAAACTTATTAGTTGAGGTTTATTTATTAGACAAATGTAAAATATCTGTAAAATTAATCATAGAAGTACAAAAATATCATACTCTTATGTGAAAGTTTACAGTGTAACTTCTTTCATTTTTATTTTTAATCAGCTCAGCAATTTTTTTTCCTATTCACCTTATTCCGCCCCGCCCACTTTCTGTAATAAAGGCACTTCCGGTTTAACGAGAACTCACGCAAGTCACGCAAATGATGAACGAGGGAAAAGTCTCACTGCTAAAACATGTAGACAACACATATTTAAAGTAGATTGATTTGAGTAAAATGTTTAATGTACACAAGAAAAAACAAGTCACAACGCACCGATTTCCTGAGGCCTGAAAACGGCTTTTTAGTCGAGTAGAACTTATTTTCTGTTGAACTCGTCTGCCCCGTGTAAACTACAACGGAAACAAGATGGCGGCGCCCACGGCAACTTCCGGAATAAGGTGAATATACGACTCTTTTCACCTCTACTGTCAGGTGTGAAAAACAAACAAACTCTAACCTTTCAGAATGAATCACTAAGACACTATTATTGTGATTTTAAAGCCAGTTGCATTAAATGTTTCCGTACTTGTTTATTATTGGTGCATGTGACTCGTCTGATGTGTGGAGAGCTTTATGATTTGCCTGAAATGTTCCACAGTATGGCATTAAACTTATCTTGTATTTATTCAATACGCTCAATGCACAGCAGCAGTTGTCTAAGCTAACTGTTTCTCACAGCTAATGCTAACTTAAAGAAACAACTGATTATTAAAATGCAAAGTACAGACTGCCTGAATCTTTTATTTATAGATTACTTCCATTTTTACTTTTATTTTATTTGTTTTATTTTAACATTTATTATGCTTCAAAATTAGCATTAGCATTAGCATTAGCATTGACCCACAAACACCTCCAATCATCAACACAGAAGTTCAACAGAAACAGAACTGGACAGGAAGTGCTCAGTAGTACAACAAGCTAGCCATCTTAAAAATAAATGGGCAACTGAAATCCCGTGCACAGAGCCCATTGCAGGTGTTTTTTGTCCCTAAACTAAACTTGAAAATCGTGCATTCTTACTGTGAACGTGCTCGCCTCTCCACAGATCCGACGTGTAGCTTGTCCTCGTCTCCGCAGACACGTTTAATGCAACACTGTGGAACATTCCAGACAAAGCATACGATCTCCAAGACGTGAATGACCCGGAGTGTTTGTACAGTTGTGTTGTTTCTAATTAATAACTTTAAGTGCCTATGACAAGTTGGACACTTATTTGACGAAAATGCAGTGAAGATAAATATGTTTCAAATTGTGCTGAAAAACTTCTCAGATGTCACAGATTTGTTTATTTTACAAATAAAACCACATGTGAGCGCCTTTATTTTGTTGAATTCATGTATAAAGGTTCAAAAAAAGTAATTTGTTTTGTGTAGATTTTGCATAACCTTTGTCTCCCCAGCGTGATATCATCAGTTTGTTTACTTCCTGTAATTCTGAACAGATTTTTCAACTTTTCTCCACAAATAGTTGCTTGATTGGCGTAAAACTATAATTCATATTTGCAACAGGTATTAACACAGTGAATAAAGTCAAAATTAGAAAATCATGAAAACATGTCGCATGCCCTTTTAGTGACAATGAAATAAAACGAGTGTTGACCGGATCACAGTGAGTTCCTTTATTAAGACACTTTCAGGGCCCAAGACTCGCTCCAAAGACAAACATAAACAATTATCACAATAAAAATAAACTAATTAGCTAAGAAAAAATGATAATAGCAAGATATTGTGTCACCTTTTATCCTTTTTATTATTTTATGTAGCTCGAAAATAAATACGTTTTTGAATATTATGAATATTTAAATAGAAAAAGGTGAAATAATATCTATGTTTAATCCCTCAGTCGTCCAGTTAGGATTCAAAGCAAAAGAAGGTGGAATTCTGAAACTAAAATAAATAAAAAATGAATAAACTAAAAATATATGTATTCAAATAAATAAGATAAATAAAATAAAATATTTTTTTGATGATTTGTTAAAAATATATAAGACTACATTTAACATAATCAATGAATATTATTATGAATTATATGTATTTAAATAGTAAAAGGTGAAATAATATCTGTGTTTAATCCCTCGGTCGTCGAAGTTGGATTCGTAGCAAAAAAGGTGAAAATCTGTCAACATAAATAAATAAATAATGAATACAATAAAATAATGAAAATAAATACAATAAATGAAATAAATATAATAACATAAATGCACAAATAAATAGAATATATAGACTATATTAAATGAATAAATAAATAAATAAATATGTTCAGGTTAAACTTCTGCACCATAAAACATTCATGTTGGGGTTCCATCACATTTTGCAAAATCAACGAAAAGAAAATACCTTATCTTTTCATCAAGAATTTTAAACTTCCGTGTTCAAAATCTCATTAAACATTGTCAAATATATGTCAGTCTTTTTACTTTTCTCATATGTTTTACTCCGTCTTGTTCTGTTCATAAATTGCTCCTTGTTTTTGTCAGATCTGTCACTCAGAGTCTGTTAAAGGAGGTCTTGACAAACACAGAGACTGAACACAGACAAATACAGAAAAACAACAGGTTAAACGTAACAGACGAGTTCACGTGACGCCCAAACATCGTTAAGAGCGTGACGTTTAACACGAACTGGACACAGGTCAGAAACATGTCAGAATTTACATGTTTTTGACTTGATTTACGGTTCATATCTCTGTAATCACTGAGTTTATCCACGTGAAACAAAAACAACAAATAAAAACAACTAAGGAGGAGGTATTTAATGAAGCATCACAGCGTAAAAAAAAGTCGTGGCATCATCAGGCGCAATTGTTTTCACTTGAAATTGCACTAACATGACAAATTTGTACATCCAATCCATTAAAAAAGTAGATAAGGTTCAACTTTTGTGGATTTTTTGTTTAGATGTTCAATATTTGTTTCCTTCCCATTGAAAATAATAGGCCCCTGCTTTCTGTCTGATTCCAAAATTTTTCCAATCTCTTGTTTTAATGTTGTTTCAGTCATTTTTTTGATGCTTCAGACCTGGTTTAGTTCTGCCTTTGGGCCAGATCCAGTTTGGACTTGGTTCAGTCAGGACTCTAAAAATAAACATGACATTTGACGACATAAATGCATTTTCATGATTCTTTTCTATTGTGTTTCTATTGTGTTATGGCCTGGTGTTGCATTTATGTAAAACCCACTGACAAATAAATGACAAAAATAACCCTATTTTAAAGTCCATATGACAGTTTAGACAACACTTTTAACAAAAATGTAGTGAACGTTATTATATTTAAGAGTTTACCAAACATTTTGCCAATTTCTCCCACCGTTTTTTTTAAATGTTTATGTCACTTCCTGGTTGAACATGAGCACAAATATGACATAGACAGAACTAACTGTTACCTAGCAACAAGTCTGTAAACAAGGGCCAAAATCCATAGAAATCACACAATAGTTATAATTTGACAACTGATAATACCTGACAACAACTTTATTTTGTTCAATGATGGTTTAAACTGAAAAATGTGTCATTTGTCTATAAAATGTCTCTGTATTTCCAACGGCACGTCGCTTTTTGATGACATCACAGAGGGATTTCACTTACATTTATGTGAGTAAACTACAGGAGAAGTTTTGAATTGATATCTTTAAATTTTAAGATTTTTTCCTGTTCACGTGCAGCGTCTCATCTTAACAAAGTTTCAGAAAAATATTTGAAATAAAGGCCTTGTGGAGCTGATTAGCCCCGAGCAAGCTCTCAAACATTTGATATTATTGTGTTTCTGTCATCTCTGAGAAAAAAATGAGTGGAAATTTTACTTCCGGAACCAAGCGGTGGGCGGTCACTAGCCATGTTTACATGCGCAAAATGTCTTTAATCTGATCATGAATCGGATTAGAATTTTACTGTGTACATGGACCCTGAAAAAAATAATCTGATTACGACACGCGTTTACATCTGTTATACATTTGATCGGAATAAATTATTTTGACATGCGCAGAATTGGCTAACATACCGGAAACAGTAGAAGAAGAACAAACTTCCGTTGTAAACAAACATGGCTGCGTACGTTTTGGCCATGGATGTATTAAATGAACTGGATAAGACACGCCCCCTCTGTCTGTGTCCCAGATTGATTAGTGGTCGTGTGAGGTACTGCAGCCTCTTGGAACCAGCCTTTTTCTAAAATTGCTCATTATAATTGCAGACAGGACTGAATTATTATCGGTATTTAAATAAAATAGAAGGAAATGTTCTTTTCTGCCGTTTCTAAAATCACTGAAATTACCGTTTTTATATGAAGTGGGGGATTGTGGTCACGTGGCGCCCTAAAGCAAAGATGGCAGCCTCCGTTTAAGAAAGTAAAACAAAGATGGCAGCCTCCGTATCAGGAAGTAAATGCGGAAGTAAGACATTTTTTTGGGGTCATGCGCCAATGAGCTCACTCCATAGGGACAAACAGGGTGGCCATCTTGGATTCATCTTCCAGGTTTTATTATAGTTCTATGGTTTTGGCTCGTAACATGTTTCTTGGTTGATTTCACCTCCCGTTCGTGCTGTTTAATACTACTTTAGATATGGAGCTGTATTGTGTGCCTCACGCTCACCATTACCCTCGCTTCACATTAGCTGACGTAACAGACATGCGCAGAGAGGATTCCTTCAACCAAAACATCGGAAGAAGCGTGTACATGCGCATCGATCGGAATAACAATCGGCATAACCCACCCGTCTCAATCGGAATGAGATTTTGATCCGAATGAGTGTAATCGGGTCAGAATATTCCGAATGGCGTGTTTACATTAATCATTTTCATTCCGATTAGGCTTTTAATCCGATAACATGTGTCCATATAAACGTGGCTACTGAGTTGAAGTGAAAATAATTTGTACATATCGCGAAAAATCAGTGAGTTTTTTCCACTCTTCTGAACAAAATATGAATTCTCCTTTTTGCGCTGACACAGAAAACACTGGACTTTCACGTAGACAGGCCATTAATTACAGACATGAACCACAAACCAGGCCAAACATCTCCAATCAAACCCGTCTCCAGCTCAGTTTTAAACCTTCACAGTTTGTAAAATGCGGCGTCGCTTGAACTCAGCCCGTTCAACATTCAGGTTTTCCATCGGCGACACAGTGTTGTGGTCGGAGCTGTGACGACATTCAGCTCCAGGCTAAAATCACACGGATATTTTTGTGAACAGGATATGATTATTGCACTTTCAGAACGTTACAAGCTCAGAAACTCACACCGGCTGCAATTCTTTAGATAATGTCTTCAAAATAAGGTCGATTGTGTATATTTTAACAACATATTAGCATGTTTTTTATCATTTAAAGTATATATTATGTTGTTTACTCTCCTAACTTTTTATTATTTGTCTTTGCTGATGATGTTCACACTATTTTTTAATAAATTTCTGTTTTATTTGCAGGAACTTTCATAAAACATGTTCACAAAAATATCCTTGAACTCATTTAGTCTCGAGTTTTCACAGCTTTTCTTTTTTTTTTTTTTCTTTGTTAAAGTTTCCATAAAAAGCACAAGTCGCCCAGAGGCTGTTCTGAGGAAGTCCATGTTGCATTGTTCATAATAATAACTGTGTTTTTTGTTCCATTGTTCTGCATCAAGGTTTAAAATGTCTCCAAGAGCAAGTGAGATTGTCCTTTCAAAATAAAAGTCTTTACAAAGTTTTGAAAAATAGAGCCGCTCACAGTCACAGTTCCTCATCATCACAGTGTTAGCATCTTTGCTACTTGCTCTTCTAGTAAAATATTCTTCTTTATAGCTCTTCTAAAACTCAAAATATACTGTTTTCTTTTTGATATTTCTGCAAAACATTGATTTAAAGATGCACTATGTAACTTTTTTGGTGCAGGGTCCATCACACACAGACGTTTTATAAGAAGACGCGGAGTTCGACGCTAACGATTAGAGCCAGTCCCCTGTGTTTTTCCTATAGCCGCAAAAAATACAAGTTATGAATAATTAAGACGGTTTGTGCTGCACCAAACTATTTTTACACCACATTTAGATCAAAGTCTCGTTAAAAGTCAGTGTTGAGTGACTGAGAAATCCTGACTCTTTTTTCATATTTGGCGACATGAATTTTTTTGTATGTGGTTGTACTTGGGGGAAAAAAAAGCTTTTGCATCTTTTCATTAGCAGTGTATTTTCACAAGAGAACAGCAGGGGGAGCTCTGTCGCACTTAGTTCAGCGTTTAATGCTTTGCTGCAATGTTCCACAGTACAGAGTTAAATTTCTTGCTTTTAGTCAGAGGTGTTTTTTTGTCGTTATTGTTGCTAAAGCTAATACCTTTAAACACGCATTTTTACTTGTGAGTAGCTCTCCACAGATCTGACCTGTAACTTAGCCTATTGATGTCTGGGGCTCTGCTAAAACATTTAAATACCAATGTTCTGATGAAATTTGTGAAACAGAATCAAAATTGTGAGCTGCTATATTGATTTTTGGTATATTTTAGGAAGTTATTTGTCTGTGCTACAATTATCTGTCTTCTTTAGGGGAAGGAAAGTTTTTTTTTTTTTTGCAAAACATTTTACATATTCACTATTTCGACAATAAACATTGGTGTTTGTTTGTGCAGATTGTGGTTTAACAAAGATATGTCATTGTTAAACTGTATTTGGTTCTTAAATAACGTTTAAATATCGTCAAATATCATAAGAAAAATCTGGATATTATTGTATTGTGAGCCTTTGATTCCCGGCTCTAGCTCGTTTCCATGGAAATAGATGTAAGCCATACTGTGGAATATTCCGTCGAAGCATTAACACCATAGGGACACGCAAGTGGCAGATCTTCAATCAAAACGTTACATAGCGCACCTTATTTGAACGATTAAGTGCTTAATTGAAATTTCAATTGATTATTTCCACGTTTTGCGGTCCACAACCAATATTTTGCGAAAACATAAGCCCACATACATCTATTTTCAAAGTCTTTTCTCTCAGCAGTGAAACCTAAATATTATCAGCACGATCCTCTTGTACTCCTTCCTGAAATTGTGGTTCAAAACTCCGTAGACGACCGCGTTCAAGCAGCTGTTGAAGTACGCCATGAAGTAGCTCGCCGTGAAGAGCCACTCCGGTATCGCCGTCCCCAGCCGCGAGTCCAGCGCCACCGCCAGCCCGATGAAGTTCAGCGGCGCCCAGCACACCGCGAAAAGCACGAAAACCACAAACATCGTCAGGAAGTTCCTCATGTCGTGCGGTTTGATCTTCGCCCGCGTGTCCGGCTTGACTCGGCGGCGGACCTGGATGACCAAAATCCAAATGCGCAAGTAGCAGTAGGTGACGATCCCGATGGGCAGGATGAAATGGACGACGACCACGGTGATGGTGTAGAGCGAGCTGACGGACTGGGCGAAGGTGCAGGAGTAAACTCGCGGGTCGTACTGCAGGGACTCGACGAACCAGTTGGGCACGATGGCGAGGATGGTGAGCACCCAGACGAGCACGACGTAGCACATGGTGTTGGAGTTGGAGAAGAGCTTGTCGTACTTGAGGCTGTGGCAGATGTAGCAGTAGCGGTTGATGGCGATGCCGGTGATGTTGAAGATGGATCCGATCACGCTCAGGCCCATCAGGAAGCCGCTGATCTGGCAGTGGAGGTAACCCGCGATCCAGCCGTCGTTGAAGATGGCCGAGAGGACCAGAGGGTACGGGTACAGCGCCACCACCAGGTCGGCCAGGGCCAGGCTCACAACGAAGGCGTTTCCTGGAAGAAGAGACAGGAAAATGAATGCCATTGAGTTAGAGAAGTAGGCTTTAAGTATCTGCCGATACATGATATCAGCTGATACTTCTGCAGAGACTGAAAAAAGCATTTATTTTCTTAAAACAAGGATAACGTTTGACAAAACAAAATGGGTTATGCAACTATTCTTTATCCTTCAACTGTCAACAGAACAACTTTATGTAACAAAACCACAAATATCATGATGTTCTGGACCAACAGGGACTTGTAAATAGTCTTAATAAATCAATTTAAAGGAACAACCAGGATATCGGCTGAACCGATATTCTGAAGCCGATATCCGATTCAACAGATGTTTCCAAATCAACACCGCTATCAGTGCATCCCTACTGTAAAGGACACATTCTGCATTATTTGTATTGTTTTTGGCCTTTAAATTAGAATCAAAATTAATTAATTTTATTCATTCCCAAGAGGAAATTCTTTTTGTTACAGCTATAAAGATATCAACTTCAAAATTAATTAATTCATTCATTTTCTACCGTTTATTCCCGTCCCCGGGGTCACAGGTGACTGGAGCCTGTCCCAGTGACTTTGGGCCTTAGGCGGGGTACACCCTGGACAGTGGCCAACTCGCAGCAAACACACAGACAAGGACAGACAACCATTCACTCTCACATTCATTCACTACGGGCAATTAAGAGTTTCCAATTAACCTGATTAACAGTCATGTGTTTGGACGGTGGGAGGAACCTGGAGAGAACCCACGGTAACACGGGGAGGACATGCAGACTCCACCCAGAGAGATTGTGTGATGTTAGGGTGGTCCGGGATTCAAACCCACGATGTTGGGTTGGTCCAGGATTCAAACCCACGATCCCCTAGCCGCTCTGCCACCGTGCACCCCTTTAAAACACAAGCTAGCTTGCCCTGATATGCTAATGTAAGCACACAGTTGTACTGATCGTGATTTAAGGCAGAAATGCTCAGAATGCACTACATTTATTTTTGTAGTACCCTTAATTACAACAACAGTTGCCTCGATGGGCCACAGGTGCTGTCCTTGACCTTCTCTCAAGGAAAAACTACAAAAAACCTGAGGGAAAAAATATAAACCTCGGGGAGAACCACAGTGAAGGAGAGATCTACTCCCACGGACGAACAGACTGCAGATGGACCAGGTCTGACACATCCACTTGGACCAGAACCACTCAGAGGAAGGAAGGAGGATCATCTAATGAGGGAGAGTTCCTCCTGACAGATGAGGAACAGTTCAGGTATGTTTTTTTTATGAGAGAACATGGCTAAAAGCTCAAAAATGCATTAGCATAATATGTCTCCTTTAAAGCCTCTAAAGCCTGCGACAGTTCCATACTTTAGCTCCAATGCATTTTCAATGGGAGCGTTAGCTTTAGCCTCCCAACATCACAAACTCTGACAATCCAGGGCTGTTTTAGCGACTGAAACCACTCGAGCTCACGTGAGTAACACCAGAGCCTCGGCAGAAAACCACGTGAGATTGAAGTGCACCCAATGCTCCCTCGACTGGATCTTCCTCCCCCCTTTGTCCTCTCTTCCTCCCCCTCTCTTCCTAACCCCCCCCCCCCCCCCCACCTCTCCCCCTTCACTTTCTCGTGCTGTTAATGTGCTGTTTCCAGTCGTGTTCAGGTCAATGCTGTGTAGAGCTCCTTTAACCACCACTCGATTCTTATTAGGCCAATGTTCTGACTTTATTAGGCCGCTGCCCTTTCACTGCAAAACACTCCACTCACAGAGCAGAGTCTCAGTCAAGAGCCAGAGGTTACAGGTTCAATTCCCTGTCGCTCATTAAGGCCAGACATCAGCTGGACTCAGATCGTCTCATTAGAGCCATTAGAGGCGAGCGGTATAGATTCACTTAAAGAAGAGGAAGTGATCTGACCCTCTTTAAATTAAAAAACAGTGTTAATTTCATCGGCTGTGAAAGAAACACAATAAATGCACAACGGTCCGTCTGAATAAACTGAGATTAAGGCTGCACTGACTTTAAAACTGGGACTAAACCCAAAACTAAACCTGGACTAGAGATCAAAGTCATCAGGACTAAAGTGGGACCAAAGTAGGACGATGTACGCGCCTTAAAATCATTAGATTTAAAGGGCCTATGACAGGTTGAAATACACATTTAACTAAAATGCAGTTAAGATAAATATATTCACATTTCTACTAAAATCTTTACAAATTTAACCCCAGTTTAGCTATATTTTAGGTTTTAAATTTTACTTCCTGGTTGTAAAGTATGACATCACACTAGGAAATTACCATAGCAACCACACTGTGCATTGGTCAAAACTCATATAACGTCACAGATTTTGTTCATTTGACAAAGAAAAACACATGTGAACACCTTTATTTGTTGAATCAAAGTTTAAAGGGTCAAAAAAGTAGTTTATTTGGTGTAAATTATGCATATCCTTTGTCTCCCCAGCGTGATGTCATCAGTTTGTTTACTTCCTGTAATTGTCGACAGATTTTTCAACTTTTCTCCACAAACAGCGACCCGATTGGTGCAAAACTATAATTTGTATTTACACGAAGTATTAACGCACTGAATAAAGTCAAAATTAGAAAATCATAAAAACCTGTCATACGCACTTTAAAGGGGCAGTACCCAATTCTTTTCACACAATAAAAGTAAACTCAGCACAGATATATTATACAAACATCTATTTGGTGAAAAGACCAGCTGTGTGTTGTCTGGTCTAATTAAAGAGCGTTTTATTCTCCGCAAAGCAGGAAGTGAACTGTTAGCATGCTAATGTTTGTTAGCTTCACCACTGTCAGGGCCTGATTTGATACTGTTTTTCAAACTGCTTTTGCCCAGACACTTGATATAGTAACAAGACTTGGGACAAACCAAGTGGTTACTATATGTGTGGTTATTTTTGAGATGGTTCGATTAGATTTACTCTTGGAATATAAACACTTTTCTTGATAATACTTACTCAAAGTTTGGAAAAATTATAAATGTTAGAAAACGGAACAGAAGTCTTAAGGTGTAAGAGGTGTAGTTTGATGATAACTGATCACTTTTATTTTTACTGAGATTTTTACTGTTTTGAAACGTGAAAAACAGAACTAGTTGATGTGCGCTTTGAGAGCCTATTAGGTGGAAAAGCAAAAATCATCATGTTAAAGTCTTCATCATCAGTCACATGTATCATTCACTTTCCTGATACAGTCCCAGCATCAAGAATATTCACAGTGATGAGTGTAGAAGCACTTTTCACCAGGCTCTGAGCGTCATGTACCTTCACACGTAAAGGTAACAAACATTAGCATGCTAACGCCGCACTTCCTGCTTCTCATATAATACAAACGCTGTGGTGTCACTTTCACCCGAATAGATTATTTTACAATATTTTACAACTGTCAAAATCAGGCCCCTTTAAACTCTCTTAAATAGTCAAAATTGGGTAAAACTCCATTGAAACTGATCACTTTTTGAGGCCACAGAACACAAATTAAACACATTTTAAAGAATTAAACAAGTTAAATTAAAGGGCCCATGACAGGTCGGACACTCATTTACCTAAAATGCAGTTAAGATAAATATATTTCAAGTTTTGCTAAAATTCTTTACAAATGTTATCCCGGTTTAGCAGTTTTATGCATTTTAATTTCACTTCCTGGTTGTAAATAATGACATCACACTAGGAAATTACCATAGCAACCACACTGTAAACTGGGCTAAAACTCATCTAATGTCATCAGTTCTTTTACCTGACAAATAAAAATACGTTTGAACTTATTTATTTAGTTGAATTAATGTTTAAAGGGTCAAAAATGTAGTTTATTTTGTGTAAATCATGTATAAAGTTTGTCTCCCCAGTGTGATGTCATCAGTTTGTTTACTTCCTGTAATTTTCAACATATTTTTCAACTTTTCTCCACAAACAGCGACCTGATTGGTATAAAACTATTATATATATTTACAACAAGTATTAATGCACTGAATAAAGTCAAAATTAGAAAATCATAGAAACCTGTCATACGCCCATTAAGGATGTGCCAATTTGGACTGGTGTTCCAAATCTGGCAATAATAAGCATTCTGGCCTCTGAAAGTTGTGAAAAGTGTTTATAAACTCAGCAAATGCATCAGTGAAGTGAGGAATACGTTTGGACCGCTGCAAACCTTTCACAATGAACTAGTTGTGTTTTTCACCTTTTTAAGAGAAACCAGGTACAGTGGGCTTCAAGTCTAGACTGTTTTCTTGATTCATTTGCATTTCAATAAACTCCAGCCCTGCCTCTTGTCTTCACCACGTGTTAAGTGCATTATCTTCCTCTAATCTGCCTCAAACAGGAGACGTCTTCGCTAATTACGCCGTCACTAAGACAAACGATGAACAAATGGAGTGCTGTGTTATCAGGCCTGTACTGTACCCCGGCTTTCAAACACTCCTCATTGAAATTCAGACGCGCCCATCACGGCTCTATCTATCGGATCAGACGTCGGACCTGGAGGGACTCGAGAACTTTTACGGGCCAAAAAGTTATCAAGGACTAAGAGAGGACTAAACCAGGACTAACCATGGACTGATCGATGAGGCCAATCTACAACTGTTTAGAAAGTTGAAATCGTATCTGAATCTTGCTGTACGATTTTTTTAAGGCCAGATCATGATTTCGATTTGATCACGATTCATGTTCACTTTGCATTTTTCTATTGTCTTTAACAGAGCTGCACGATTTAGGAAAAATATATTGTGATTGTTCCGACCAGTGCGATTGTGATTAGATTTGTGATTCATGATTTAATAATAGGATTCTGTTCAAATTGACATTTTAAACAAAATTTTGTCACGTTCAGTTGTGTTTGTCATATTTAAACGCGTATTTGTTACTCTTAAAGGGCCTATGACAGGTTGAAGTACTCATTTTACTAAAACACAGTTAAGATAATTATATTCAAGATTCTGCTAAAAACAAAACAATTTTTATCCCAGTTTGGCAGTTTTTTAGGTTTAAATGTTTACTTCCTGGTTGTAAATCATGACATCACACTGGGGAATTCTGTAACTGTTGCCTAGAAACCATGTCGTACACTGGTAGAAAACTCCTTGAATGTCACAGAAATTATTATTTTACGAATAAAAACATATAGGAACACATTTATTGTGGTGAATTAATGTTTAAAGGATCAGAAAAATGTGTTTCTTGATTGTAAATTGTCCCTCGTGTGTCTCCCTAGTGTGATGTCATCGTGTTTTGGAACTCTGCTCTACTCCCTGTAAATTTCAACATATTTTTCAACTTTTCTTATCAAACTGACACCCGATTAGTGTAAAACTATCATAAATATTCACAACAGGTCTTATTCCACCAAATAAAGTCCAAACTAGAAAATCATAAAAACCTGTCATACGCACTTTAAATGCGTCTTTGTCCATTTTAGTCACGTTTTTGTCGCTTTTAGCCACGTTTTGATGCATTGAGTCGTGTTTGTTGTTTGCAGACGCGTTCTTGTCGCTTTTAAACGCGTTTTTATAGTTTTTTGTCGCACTTTTGTCACTTGTTTCAGGACATGTTTGTACAAATGTTAGCAGTTTTTATTCAAATCAAAGCAAGACATTTTGTTGTTTGTGGAAGAAATGATTGCACTTCAAACATTGCAGCTTTTGCGATTTGGTAATTACATCCATTTAAATTGTGATTTTGTGTGGATTTGGTTTAATTGTGCAGCTCTGGCCTTTAAGAGGTAAATAAAGTCATCTGCTCAGAGGCTTCAGAGGCTAAACAACAGGAGAAAATGTGTGTTTGAACAGACATGTCCAACCACGAAGTAACATTATAAACTTAGTAGAGCTGGGCGATACGGCAAAAAAAGATTATCACGATTTTCTTGGAGCAAATCATGATTTCAATTTGATCACGATTCATGTTCACTTTATATTTTTCTGTTGTCTTTAACAGAGCTGCAGGATTTTTCTGACCAGTGCGAATGTGATTTGATTTTCGATTTACATTTTAATAATAAGATTCTGTTCATATTCACATTTTAAACACAATGTTATCACTTTTTAGTCGTGTTTTTGTCACGTTGAGTTGTGTTTGTCATATTTAAACACATCTTTATCACTTTCAGTTGTGTCTTTGTTGCTTTTAGTCGCATCTTTGTTGTTTGTAGGTGTGTTTTTGTTGCTTTTGAATGCATTTTTATCGCTTTTGTTTGAGCTTTTGTCGCTTATTTCAGAACATGTTTGTACAAATGTTAGCAGTTTTTATTCAGATCAAAGCAAGACATTTTGTTGTTTGTGGAAGAAATTATTGCACTTCAAAAATTGCAGCCTTTGTGATTTGCTAATAACATCCACTATAATTGCGTTTTAGTGTCGATTTGCTTTAATTGTGCAGCCCTGGCCTTTAAGAGGTAAATAAAGTCATCTGCTCAGAGGCTTCAGGGGCTAAACATCAGGAGAAAAAGTATGTTTGAACAGACAGCTGCATTAAGACACAAACAGTCAATCACGACACGACGAGCTCAACATTCCATTTTTATCGCTGCAAATAAACACCTTTTTTCTCATTTCAAGGTTCGAAATCCAGCTCTGCCAGCTTTACTTCTCTGCAAAAAAGCGACGCGTTCTGAAGGTGAATCGTTACAACCTTCGCTCCGTTCAGTCGAATGAATAAAAACACAATCTCCGCTGTACATTCCGTCAGTCCTTGTGGGGAACTGGTCTCCGTAAACCGTAAACATAATCACCTGTAATGTCCACCGCGGTCCTTAAACACGGCGTTTATTTATTTTATCTTCAAACGCAGAGGTTAAAATCGTAAATACGTGTCTCCGTTCGCACCCTCCTGACTTTAATGCACTTAAGTATTCTGCGCTTGACCTTGTTTTGACAGAAAAGACCTTCAGCATCCATTAGGTTTTTATATTCTATGGATATATATTTACGGTTATGGTATTGTTGAGTCCTAATAAATAATTCACGCTTCATCTTTGCTCTGGAATTCCTCGCGCCGTCTGTTTTGTTTCTGTGCCATTCTGTGTTTTGGTACCTCGGCAGTTTTCTTTCTTTATTTATTTATTTTATTATCAACAGTTTCCAAACGACAATAATAAAGAACAAAAAGGAATGAAAAGTCACAAAACGATGAATCAAATGGGCTCAAATCAAATCAAATAATAAGAGAAAATCCATAAAAAAGCAATAGATAAATTTGAATTTTTAGGACAATTTTCAGTCAGATCTTGTTTCCTGAAAAACTAAATAAGAAAATCGTCTTTGTAAAGTTTTTTGTAACTAATATGTTACAAAATGAACCAAGAAATTTAACCTTGGTTCTGTCCATTTTCCATATTTAAATGTTCCAAATATGTGTAATTTTGGCCATTTTTTCACATAAAATGCTGTATTTCTGTAACACATGCTGTAACATGTGTCATTCACCTGTGTTAGTCATGTGCAATATAATTGAACATACTATTAATAGACTTTTACCTCACTATAGTCACTTACTGTATATAACATACACTTAAGACACTTTATTTGCCATTTTTACTATTTATTCTCAGACAGCCACCTACTGTAAATAATAGTGTGCACTTTATACTTTATATTGTATTTTTATTACCATGTTTATTTATCCTATTTTTATTGCATGCACCTATTTCTTTCATTCCTGTCCTAAACTGTTTGTTGCAACAGTGGAATTTCCCCATTGTGGGACAAATAAAGGATCTCTTATCTTATCTTATCTAAAAACATGACATGATGAAAAACTTAAATACATTTTTATTACATTTATGTGACTAAACTACAGGAGAATTTAACATTTATATTTTAAATTAAATACTTTTTTCTGTTAATAGACGTCCAGTCTTTCTTCCGATTTATATTATGATACAGTACAGTTTTATGTTTGTAATAACGACCAGAATAATTTCACATAGATTTCTCTGGGACATTGTAACTTCAAAGGACGTTTTCTTAAAATGCATTTTTCTCCCTCGAGACATAAAGATCAGCCTTAAAGTAGATCCTACACCAAACTGTACAATCTGGACTCAACAAGATTTTGACGAAACAAACAGGATTTATCTAATTCTATGCCTGATTTATTAAAGTCTGAAATTTAAAAAATGAAGCAAAAATATAATTTTTGCCCAATTTTCAGTCAGATCTAGTTTCCTCAAAAACTAAATAAGAAATCCAAAATATTAAAAATATTTGTAAACCTTTTTGTAACTAATATGTTACAAAATGAAGAAATTTAAACCTGCTTCTGTCCATTTTTCAGATTGAAATGTCCCAAATATTGGCCATTTTTACAAATAAAATGCTGTATTTCTATTTAAAAACATGACATGATGAAACGTGTAATACATTTTTTTCTTACATTTATTGTATTTGTAATAACTACCAGAATAATTTCACAAACATCTCAAAACGGACAAAGAAAATTCACTAAATGCAGATTAGAATGATTTGTTTTATGTGTTACCAACTTAATAATAATCTGTGAACAATTTACTCAAACACATTGCATTTTATTACAACAAAAATGGTGGTGAAAAATGCAAAATCATGACATGCTTTTGAGGGCCCCTCCTGCCCTGGGCCCCGGGGGAACCAGCACCTTCCCCCCCTCACTCTTACGCCCCTGTTCGCATTCATCTTTGGCCTTGTTTTGACAGAAAAGACCTCCGGCTTCTTCACAATCAATAAACATTTCATTTAATCCGTGGCGTCGTTTTAAATCGTTAACGTGATCCTCGTGACGTCGGAGCGGAAGTGGATTTTGTGTTCGTGGGCGATCGATGGATAATCAGTCGTAATGTGTTCCGTATTGATTCACAGAAAACACGCCGCGCTTCGTTCCACAGGTTAAGAGAATATTCATGGACCAAAAATATTAAGACAAATGACTGTTTTTTGTTTTGTTTTTTTCTCTTCTGTGCCCTTAAAGCTGGGATTTTCAAACTGCAAAACCAGAAGTAGGTTTTTAAATCTCTCTGACTCGTGTATCGCTCTCACAAAACTTTTGGCGTGTCATTAGAATTTGCTGGCATTACTTTTTTGTCCTGTGCACAGCTTTAAAACAGCTTTTTTCAGACGGCAAAGTGAAACTGGGGAGGACCACCCGATCGCAGCCAATCAGAGCGCTGCGTTTAGCTCTTACTTAAGACAAAATGCTTTATTATTAGACGCAGACAGCGCACAGAGGTCTCATTTTTGTCAGAAAGTGCTGGTTTTGTAAGATACTCTTTGATGGAAAACATAAAATTGACTTATTTACACCCAAAAAAGTCAGGTACCCCAGCTTTAACTCTCATAGATACAAATCTGACAAATGAACAGTACATTTTAGCTCGTGAACATTTTTAATTAGAAGTGTCTGTTGTATTATAAGAAAATGAATCTATATCGAGGAAAACCAGACACAACAACTGTAAGAAATGATTTCCCGAGGTTTTTTTTAAGAAATTGTACTTCTCAGAGCACTTTTCAGACTAAATACTTTGATTGTACTTGAGTAATATTGAGTTTAAAGCTGGGGTACCAGACTTTTTTTGGTAAATTTTGTGTTTTTCCTCAAAGAGTTTCATGTAAAAGCTGCAGTTTGTGACAAAAATGAGACACACTGTCTACATCTAATAATACAGGGTTTTATGCCTCGTCAACCAGGAAGTAAGAGCTGAAAGCAGCGCTCTGATTGGCTGGGCTTGAGTGGTCCGCTCCTGTTTCACTTCATGTCTGAAAAAAGCAGTTTTAAAGTCATTCACACGCCTGAAAATGGATGCTTTTGAACAATATGATGCGCCAACGGGTGCTGGTTTCGCAGAGTGAAAATCAAGTACCTCAGCTTTAAAATAAAACTGCTCTTACTTGAGTAAAAGTTTGAATTCCTCGTCCCGCTGTGAGAAAGTGAACGTTTCATTTTAACAATTTTAAAGGGCACACATTCTGCATTATTTGATTTTTTAATTGGCCTTTAAACTTGTTCTTGTATCTTTACTTGTCATGTCTCATGTTTTAGAACTTATATTAATGCATGTACTAAAAAACACACATGACTTTCTATCAGTCGGGCGTTCCCTCATCAGGATTTGGTGTTGGCGCTCCATCTACTGGCAGCAGCGGGAATAAGAAATGTTTTAAATGAGTCTAGTGATGATTTATGGACTTAATAGCAGCACAGGGGACCTCCGGATCTCGACTTTTTACGGCACGAATCTGGGAAATTTGAAACAGAGTGTTTTCTGAGGCTCAAAAGGAGATAACCTCAAAAACAGGATTAATGACACTATCATGAACGAAGCTAAAAACAACTCCAGGTGTGTTTTAATGACTGAACAATGTTAAAACAGAGTTAAAAGAGAGAAAAAGTCATTTTTTCATAATATTTGCCCTTTAGATTATTTGATTATTTGTGTTTCTTGCACCGCTCCTTCAGATATGATTAAGATTTTCCTAATTTTTGTGATCTGTCTTTTGAAACACCAGCTTTTGTGCATTATTTATTGTATTTTCCTTTCAATTATATAAACTTAAAAATAAAAATCAGAGGTTACATCCAGGCGTTTACATTTAATTACTTTTCCAAGAGCAACCGTTTCCCCAAATACTTTTTTTTTCCTCTGACTTACTTGACGTTTTTGTACTTTAACTAGAGTAATAATATTTTAAACTAACTTTCCTCTTACTTGAGTACAATTGCTCCTTTACTCACCGCTTTATGAGACTTTCCATTTATTAAACTCACAAACACTGACTGTGACATTTGGGTCCATTATTTCACACACGTCAGGATTTACTCGTGACCTTTGTGACCCTTTCAGCCACAACAGCAACAACAGCGAGCGGGAAATCAATGTTTGTGTGAGACGTAAACGCAAACTACATCACCAGATCGTTAGGTTGTTTATTTGTTTCTGTTTTATTTCTATTTCTGAACACTTTTGACTGCTTTCAGTGCATGTTTTGGTTGTTTAAAGGGAAATTATTATGCATTTTTCATATTGTCACATGCTCTTGAGCAGTGGTGGAAAGTAACAAAGTACAAAAATAAACGTACTGTCCTTAAATCAATTTTTTAGGTATCTGTACTTTACTTGAGCATATTTTACTGTAGATACTTTTTACTTTTACTTCACTCCATTTCAGAGCATTTATCTGTACTTTCTGCTCCACTACATTTTTGAACTGGACTGAAAAGTAAAACTATATTTTCTTAAGACCTGCTGAAAAGACTGAGGGGTTTATTTTTAGCACATCTTTTATTTTCAAGTTCCCTTTTAGACACAAATAGCCTGTAGAGAAAAATAACCAGGAAAGTGGCCTAAAACGAACAAAAGTCAACAGAAGAAATTACATCAAAATTACAATTTGATGCTTTAATAGTTCTGCAAACCAAAAATAATTACTTTTTCTTTTTACTCTTAAAGTACATGTTTAAAGGAGTTCTGTAAAACATTTACTAGAGCAGATTTTAAAATGTTTTTTGCTGCTGTATCTGTTTTACTTCAGTAACAAAATTGAGTACTTCATCTGCCACTGCTCTTGAGTATCTAATATTTGCCATCTCATGTTCTGAAACAAAAAGAAAGTATTATTTATAAATGAACAGTTTCTCTGCTGTTTGCCCTGACACGTACTGTGTGTGTGCAGCCACTAGATGGAGCCTAGTGCTATGGGATTGTTAAGTGATGATGTATTTTCTCGCTTCTGGGTCATTTGCATCTGTCGCTGATTATTTTCATGTAATAAAGTAAAACCCGTGTTTTCCCAGCACACACATATTGTAAAAGCAAATGGAAATAAATGGAAGAGCGCCGTTAGCATGCTAGTTGTTGTTAGCTTTACTGTAACGGTAAACTCTGCTCTGAAAGTTGAGGAAAGCTCTTACAAACTCATCAGAGTGAATCATTTGGATGGTTAGACTGAAGTATGTGATTGAGCAATAACTTTGGACAGTTTATGAAGAACTAGCTCTGTTTTTCGTGTTTTTTAGCAACTAAACAGTGTCTAACTACATCGTACTGCACCTTTAAGGACGCCCAGCTGCCTAATTTTTTTCTTTTATATAACTTAACAGTACCATACCTACAACACGTCTCTATCCTGGCCTTTAATCCAGGAGTAAAAATAGCTGATTAACGTTATCACAAATAAAACATGCAACATTAACATTAGCCTAACATAAACTCACATTATCAACTCAAGCCACTTCTGTTTTATTCTTATCTGACAGAAACCAATGAAAGGAAAAGCTTCTCTGTCCTGATTGTATTGATTGCTGATGTATTTGAACAAAACTGAGCCCAGACTGTGGCCCAATGTCAAAAACAAAACAGAATCAGCTGTGAAAATGCTGCAGTTTAGAAGTGAGGAATGCGCTGCATCACATCACACTTAATGATCCCATACATGATTTAGTTGTGTTATCACTTTAAGAGAACGTGCGACATGCTGTTATGAAGCTACAGCAGGAGTGAGCGTGTTTAGAGGCAGAAATGCTCAGAACGAGTCTGTGATGATTTAAGGACTTAAAACAGTGGAATATTCTCAGATGAATGATGCATGAAATCTGAAAAACGACACCGATCGAGGGAGTTCAGCAGGAAGTGTTTTTGACGCTCGGAGGGAGAAGATTTTGTAATGGATAGAAGGGCAGGGCAATATGGCCAAACATTTTTATCATGATATAAGAAGGAAAATTTGCGATAACAGTAAAATTTACGATACAAATGACTCTAGACTAAATACTTAACAATGGCACCGATATTTGACTTGTTTAAAGGTGCTTTTACTCCATTATTTTTTTCATGTAAGAAAGAAAATCACTTCTGCCTCAGCGGTGGCGGACTCACCATTAGGCAACAGGTTACAATTGCCTTGGGCCCCCAGACCTGAAGGGGCCCCATCAACATGCCCTTCCCGATCATCGTAGACTTAAGGCTCTGCTGCTTTTCTCTCAGTATCACAGTAAAATGAAAAACTGCCCAAACCCCCATGTTTAAAGCTGTTTAGAACATGTAGCTGTTGCACATATGATTTTAATTTTCATGAATTTTAATAGTTCACCACATGAAAAAAAGAAAAAACACCAACAAGAAAAAATAAACACCAAAAGCTTCCTATCAAGGACAATTAAAGAGACATGACGGGAAAGTTATAGAAAATCACACTCGATGAGGAGGGGCCTGGACTTAATTTTGCCTTGGGCCCCCAAATTCCTAGGTCCGCCACTGAGCCTCAGTATATGTTGTAAAAGCTTCTATTCGGATCAAAATGATACCGCTGTGTGCCGTCTGTGTGTGATTATAGAGCGTAGAACCTTTAAGGATATGGAATGTATTCAATTGTTATAATATTGCTTCCACTCTTTGCCTCAACATTGATTTTTAATGTGTCACTAGCTGTTAGCGTACACACTTTACCGCAATATCAGATTCACTTCGACGCTACGAGGAGAATCTGCCGCTGTGTACGAGGAATTATATCACGACGTTCCAGATTTCATATTGGCACGAAAGAAAACTACAATAAATCATGAACGATATGATATGGACCAGCTCTAATGGATATTCCTCAAAACATCGTGAATGCAGATAAATGCTACTCTCGGTGTGTTTTTGATGATGGAACATTGTTAGAACTTGGTTTAAAGCTCAAAAAAGTCTCTGTATATGTCCTTTAAAAGCGTCCTGGTCCTGGTTTAGACCTGGTTTCAACTCCACTGTTGGGTCTTGGAATCCAAAAGTCGCAAAACATGTACAGTATTTTTTGCGTATTTCCATCACAATAATCAATCGCGTGTTTGCCTGGTCATGTGATCTCCAGATGAGTTTCTGCGCTCACAAATCGACCTGTTGGAGCCTCATTCTGTCACTCGCGGCTCCTGAGCTTATCTGTTCACGCTTTAGTCCCGAGATCACGGGGAAACGTCCTTGATGCGTCGCGAGGATCCATCTTCTTCCTGTCTGTCTGTATCGATTCGGTCATATATAGTTTAAAAAGGGAGGAGGATGACCATATTTGGACAGTGATAAACTGTCAATTGGATTCTCGTGTTCTCTGATGTGACAGAGGAGTGCCGGTGGTTTACTGAGGTGACGTTTGTGTAATTTATTTGTCATGTCAAACCACCTTGTTGGGCCGGGTCAATACTTGGATGGGAGCGTACCAGTCTGGAGTGATGAAATGGACTGTATCTGGCTAAAATAGTGTGATTAGTTGTACATTTTGCATCTTTTTGGAGTATCTTGGACCATAAATATAATTAAAACAAATAATGTGATTAATAATAACAATATGTGACTTAGCTTAGGGCCTTGAGTTTCAACCAGTGCGCCGGGGAACACTAGCGTGCCTTCAGGTTTTGTCAGGTGTGCCTTGAAAAAATATCCAATGTGAGTCAATATATTAATAAATGCGAATGTAATCGACTAATTTGATATTCTGGAATGCCTTGAGCAACTTCTGCATCAAACAAGAGCGCAAAACCATCACTATTGTCAAATTTAAAGAACTAGACAAGGGCACAGACACTGTTTGCCTTATTATGTACCGTACTTTTTTTACTAAAGGGTCTGATTTGGTAACGTTTTAATAGTAGTTGTTGTTCCGTGGTATCTTTCAAACCCAAAAAGTGCGCCGCGACTCAAAAAAGGTTGAAAAACACTGGCTTAGGGGGTACTCGAGACAAAAAAGGTTGGGAAACACCGCTGTAGACAAAGACCTGCTCTGTGCATTGATTAGACTAAAAGGGCCCTAACCCTGACCCTTGTGGTGCAGGCATAACTATAAAGCAGTGGTTCCTAAACTTTTTCTCCCATGTTTTACCTGTTTATGAGGTCAGCGACCCAATCATTACCATAGCAACCACACTCTCACAAATACAAATACATGTGAACACCTTTTTTGGTTGAATTAATGTATAAAGGGTCAAAAAGTCGTTTCTTCGATGTAAATGATACATAACCTTTGTCTCCCCAGTGTGTCGTCATCAATTTGTTTACTTCATGTCACTTTCTGCAGATTTTTAAACTTTTCTCCACAAACTGATACTGGATTGGTGTA
>CM033630.1:32938612-33080612 GCA_019453435.1 Rhinogobius similis | reverse complement strand
CCCCAGTGTCTTGCTCAAGGGCTCACAGTATTGCATCTAGTCTGTTTATAATAAATGTTTATCATCTTGTTTTTTAAAGGGGGCGTATGCAAAAATGACACGATATGACCCGTTGAGATCGAGACCTCTTTTTCAAGGGTGACCAGGGGCAAAAATCCACTTCGTTTAACCTTGTCACGTCACTGTTTCCTCATTATATGTTTACTCAGAGTTGTATTTTGATTGATTCCTGCCTGTTTGAGTTAATCCTCTATTGACCTACAAACTGAGGCTCGAGTGCTCCCTACCCCCTATCCCCGCCCACATCCTGTACTCAATTGACTTCAAGACTTCAAGTGACATGTAGAGTTCGAAAATGTCACATAGACACTTTAGAAAATAAAAACATGTAAATGTAAATTTATCATGATTTAACTTATCAGTTTTACAGTTTTGAACAGAAAGTCAGTGGAGCTATTCTTTATTGAGCTGTTTAGATCAATATTGCAGTTTACATCGAAATATAAAAAATGGTTCAATATATGGTTCAATACTAAGGACATCATTTCAAGCAACTAAACATCTAACATTTTGTGTAGACAAAGGCAATTTTTCTTCTTCTTGGTCAGTTTGCCCTCTCCTGATATCAGCTTTCACCAGGAAAAAACAAACTAAAAGATCGATTCGATACTTGAAAAAAACTTGATACCATTTTCAGTACAACGGTGCAATAAAGTCATCTTTTTATTGAAAATTTTGAGGTAGAGTATTTCAGATGAACATAATGTAATGCAGTTGTTTTTATGCAGTTATAAAACATGAATATATCTAATATAAGATATCAAATCAAAAAATATGAAACCTTTAAATAAAATGCTATTTCTCATAAATATACAATTTCAATAATATATTAAATGTAAACACTAAACACCAATAATTAACAAAAAGTGCAGCATTTTGTAAACACCTTTCTATCAAAAAGTAACATGAATAATAATTAGGACGTCAAGTGCAAGTGTTGTTCTCAACACTTGCAAGAGACTTGTTGTGATGAAAAAATGATGACATTTGCTCTTGTGACAAACTAGAGTTAGCGGTAAAACTTCAACAAACAAAAAGTTAAACAAAGTGCTGCCTTAGTTTGCAAATGAATGCATCCGAAAATATAATATGACATTCACATTCATTCTACTGGCCTGTTTCATTTGGTCATGCAGGTGCAGGTGCAGACACAGGTGCAGACGCAGGTGCAGACGCAGATACAGGTGCAGACACAGATGCAGGTGCAGACGCAGGTGCAGACGCAGGTGCAGACGCAGGTGCAGACGCAGATACAGACGCAGGTGCAGACGCAGGTGCAGACGCAGGTGCAGACGCAGATACAGGTGCAGATGCAGGTGCAGACGCAGGTGCAGACGCAGGTGCAGACGCAGGTGCAGACGCAGGTGCAGTCGCAGATACAGGTGCAGTCGCAGATACAGGTGCAGACACAGATGCAGGTGCAGACGCAGGTGCAGACGCAGGTGCAGACGCAGGTGCAGACGCAGGTGCAGACGCAGGTGCAGACACAGGTGCAGATGCAGGTGCAGACGCAGGTGCAGACGCAGGTCTTTTAAATGTTTCGTCAAGTTTGTTGTGCTACGTGACTATGTTGCTATTGCCCTGAAGCATGTTTTACACATCAGTGTTCTCTGGATTCATTTGTCAACTAAAACTGGCTGCTATTTTGGCTTGCTCATTCGGATGATTTCCAGTAGCGTGCGCCATAGCACCACCTACCGCTCAGGAGGAGTGTGTGTCAGCGGCAATAGTCAAAGCGTGGAAAGTATTGATACTAGTTTTAGAATCCATTAGTATCTGGTTTGGCTGCAACAAGTTAATCAATTAATCGCATCTAATGGATTATAGAAATATTTGTCAAGTAATGAGATTATCGAGTAATCGTTAACTGATCTATATACTGACTAAAACATTCAGTAACACTTTAGAATAACTCCCCTTCCTTCCTCAGTAAAGCATGAATAAAGACTTAATTAATAGTGAACAAAGAATTTATTAAGAATGATTCAGGCTTATTAACTACTTAACTAATACTCTAACCCAAATTCCTAGCCCTAACCCTAACCTTAATTAAGTAGTTGCTAATCCCGAATAATGCTTAATAAACTTGTTCAATATGAAATAAGTCTTTGTTAATGCTTTATAAAGGAAGGAATAAGAGGAGTTTTTCTAAAGTGTTACCAAACATTCTATGAGCTGAAAGAAGAGGTTTTATTACTACGACAGAGCAGGAACAACACAAAAAACACACAGGAAACATGTCAATTGGGTTGTTCATCTATAAATAATCTCCACCAGGATGTCGTCAAACGCCTTCACTTCAGACTTTATCTTGGTAAAATTCAGTACAATTCTCACATTCAAAGTTCAAAGTATTCAAAGAAATAATCGCTAGACTAAACGAATACCAAAATAATCGTCAGTTACAGCCTGAGTATCTGAGTATAGATTTTTTTGACAACACTATGACAGACAATGAAGACATTATTCTATTTCTATCCTATTCCTTTTGCCGTGTTCCGCCGTAATATATTTTTTCCGATTGTTCTTTTGCCTCGCGTAACAACCTTTATCTTCCTTTATATTATATTCCCCTTCTCATGTCTCGGCCGATAATGCACAACCTAATCCCGGGCCTCTCTTTAACTAGCCACTTGACACATTTCAGGGTTAAACAGCCTCTTCACTCACTTCATCTCCAGACTCATTACAAAACCTACATACAGCACTTCTCCCCGGTTTATTATTCTTTACCCACAATGCACCGCCGGGGCTGGGGGTCACTCCGGTACAGCTGAAAGTCTGCTGATACGGAATGGAACGGGGAATTTGTCCATGTTAAAGGCTGGCTGCTTGGCACTAATGCGAGCGGCGTAAACAGAATTCATGGAGGGCGATGATGGGGTGTGCGCGGGGCAGAGGCGGCCTTGTGCGCGCCGTGCATTATGGGTAGTGCTTGCACAAACATCGCGCGTCTCATTTCGGTGAGTGATATTAACGCAGGCATGGATTTTTTTTGGTGTGTTTTTTTTTTTTTTCTTGGCCACGAGTTGACGATAATGATTTGTTTGATGCGACGTGCAGTGGGGTTTGGGGATTGATTAATGCTAACTTGCTTTTAGGGTCGCATTAGTAGAATGGAAAACACATCTAAAAACAAACATGGTAACTATATTTATTTACTAATATTAACTTGTTTGCATCGGTAAAATAGAAATAAAATATCTAAATACTAAGATTCGAACTGTGTTTATTTAAAATGATCTTGTTTTTATGATTGCGTTGGGAGAATACAAAACACATAAAACAAGCTCATTTTAACTATATTTATTTACCAACATGAACTTGTTTTTAGGATTACAGCGGTAGAATAGAAACAAAAAACATCTAAAAACATTTAAACTGTATTTATTTACTAACATTAGCATGTTTTTAGGACTGCAGAATAAGGAAAAAAACATCTATAAACATTTTTGAAATAAACATTCTTGCTGTAGTTTTTCCAGCATGTAAAACATTCAAAATTGCTTTTAGACTAGAAATTTAAAAAGCTGAAATTCTTTAGTTGCTTATCTTTAAACATTCGTTATTACAATTTTTTTCCCCAAAAATGTTGAAAATGTGAAATTGTTTTTTTTTAAATGTTTTTATTCTTATTTATTTACGAAACATTTGCAAGCAGTTGCTATGATTTGCTTCTAAGGGGAATCCTCTAAAGCGATCTTAGCTCATAGTTTTCTAACCGTTTTTCTGCAATGGTAAGGTTTGTGTGGTTTATGTGACGTTCATGGAGCAGATGGTTGGAGTGAACCTCATGCACACAATGCACTGTCATCGGCCCTGCCAGACTGCCACCATCCATTAGTCATTTCAATACAACAACAAATTGTTCGTCAGCTCTGGATCCATTATACATTCATTCATTTTTAATAGGTTTGATATTAAACTATGTAAAAGCGATCTGCACTGTCTAACGTTTGTAGACGACAACTTCTGAGTGGAAACAAGACTGCACTTATTCATGTTCTGTATTTGTTATTACATCTAAGTACAATAATTCCGTACAGATCCGATGGGTGTTAGTTACTATTAGCCGTCTTTTTTTATTCTATATGTTGTAAATGTTTTTCTTTGTGTGTAATTTATATATTTACCATAGACTTTACTTTAAATTAATTATATACTCACTTGGCTTTTGTGAGCTTGTATCCTTGAACATCTTTGAGTTTGAATGCATCTGTCTTTTTTTCATTTTTTGTAGTATACAGTATAGAGATTCACATTAAAGTTGGAAATTCAATCTCTCCTATTTGGCATTATGTCCTTGAGCAAGGCACTTCAGTCTAATTGCCTTTATGAATATGTTAGTGTGTGATCAGAGAGGCACAGACATGTTTTTGAACTGCTACATTTTTATAATTTATAATAGTTACGTTAAGAATAGTGGAAATTCTGTATCGCGCTGTGAACAAGGACCTCCCGGTGGTTATTCAGTCCTTCTTTAAATTAAGAAATGGCCGCATATAACAAGGTTTACTTCGGTTTAACTCAAGTAAAATACGAACTAAAATTAGGCAAAGATTTGTGTCTGTTTGAGAATAAAACTTGATCGATTTAAGGCATTTAAAGGTGCTGTACCATATTTTTACCTTCTTAAAACGTGAAAATCAGAACTAGCTCATTTTAAACATTTTGCAGCGGTCCAAATGCATTGCTCACTTACCGAATGCATTCCTATTCCTATATCGACTATGCAAATTATTCACAGCAATGAGTTTATAAGCACTTTTCACGACTTTCAGAGCCCAGAGCAGAGTTTACTGTCGCGATAAAGTGAAACAAACATTAGCCTGCTATTAGGAACAGCTCAGAACAATAAAAACCTGAAATATTCTACTCCTTTTTGCCATTTTTCTTTAAAGGCGATAAAAAAACATGTCTAAAAGTGATAAAAAATGACTAAAAGCAACAAAAAACACAACTAAAATCTGTGAAATATGGGACTGAAGGCTTCTAGAGAGAGACTATTCATAAAAAAGTATATTATTGATGAAAATTCGAAGCAGTTTATTTTTATTTTGACATTTTGATTATTATAATAATGCCTCTGTCTTTGTTATAAAAGTCTTGTGTTGTAGAGTCTGTTTAGTTCAGAGAACGACAACAAAATACGAGAGTAATTATTGTTTATAGCCGACTAGTCATGATTATAATTGTTGCAGCTCTGTTTTTGACGCAATAATGTCTGTTGTATTAAAATAATAACCAACAAATACAAAACCGAGGCTAATTTAGCTTGTAAAAGATAGATTTTATTCATTTTTATTTCCCTTTTCAATGTTGGAAGGCAAATGGAAGACTTTGTCACTGTGATACATATTTAGTTTTTTGCCATATCTTCATTGCGATAACGATACTTTTGCGATATATTGTGCAGGGTGGGATACATAAACACGCTACTTCTACCCAATCCTTTTTTTGGTCGCAACCGATACAGTAGGCAAATATATTGATGTATTTACTTAATTTTCCTGAACATATAAACCAAAGTAAACACACTGATCCGTTTATTGCACGACGGGACTGACGATGGGCTCCCTGTCCTCCCCCTCTGTCCACGCACATGACACATACTTGTTACACTTAGCTCGGCCCCGTGCCAGCTCTCATTATCGCCGACATCTATATCGTCTTCAAACCCGCCCTTCGCCCACCCGTCTCTCTTTTCCGCATGTACATCACAGCCCCCCACCCCCAGCACCAGCACCCCCCTCAGCCCACCCCCCTGCGGTGCGTTCACGTGCCTCCCAAAGAGCGGGAGAACACGGCGCTTACATATGTTGTGCGTCTGCCTGTCTTTGTCTGAGAAGTTGTTGGTTCGTGGCTGAGTCGACGTGAGCCCAATGATAATAAGCGGTGGACTTTGGGAGAGGGAGGGGGAGTGAGGGAGAGAGTGGGGGGAGCGTGGAGGGAGGCACGCGCCGAGCAACAGTGACCTCTAGTGGCGCGATGATGATGACGAGGAGGAGGATTTTCTTCATTTCGAGCAATGAATCAATCATATAGTTTTCTTTTACATAAAGACATTAATTAAACATAACAAGAAGAAGAAAGAAAAAAACGTTTTAATAATAAATAAATAGTTTAATACATCAAGTTTTTCTTATTTATCTTTGCTCGAAAGGGAGTGGGATGAAGTAATACTTATTGAATCCCACCAATCTCATAATGTATATGTTAAATATTTTCATATACTTCCTGTACATACATTATTAAGTCATACTGTTAACTATCCAAGTATACACCAAGACAGTGGTTCCCAAAGTGGGGGTCGGGACCTCTCGGGGGGTCGTGGAGGATGAGCTGGGGGTCGCGAGATGATTTCAAGATCTCATTTGAATTAATTAATTAAATCAGTAATTAAAATCAGTATCTTTTAGTGGAATAGGGTCCAATAAGACAATAAACTATTCAAATAACCAATATTAAACCTGATTTAACATGCTTTGACACTTACAATTATTGCTAGTGTCATTTTCATTTTGCTTTGGGGGTCCTGAGACGATTGCATGGCTAATTTGGAGGTCCCGGGCAGAAAAGTTTGGGAACCCCTGCACTAAGATACAGCTTTACAAAAACAAAATTCATTATAATTCCTGTCACACAATATAAATTCCAAGCCACGCTATCAAGTCAAAACTAAGTGATAAAACTGATAATACTCATAATATTCCCTGGCGTACAGTTTTACACACAGGTAAGGTACAGCGCTGGTTGATAATGCTGTAATGGTCAGCTCATGCTCACTTTTATACTGTGAGAATGTAATGTGTTTATGCATACCTTTAAATTTGTGAATGCTTTTGCTTTGTTTGCGCTGGTCCCAAGACTGTTCCATAGTTTTACGCCGCACACAGACACACAAAAACGTTTTCTTGTTGTCCGTATGGTGTCGACTTTAAAACTGTCCACCACTCTCAGCGGATACTTATTTATTTTATTTTTTATTTATTTATTTATTTGATAGGGACAATGCACATTAATGAACATCAGTATAAAACAGATGTAAATATGCCGGATTATAGCTACAAAGCTAATTTTCATCCGTAATCCCTAGGCAGGCAAATACATAAAAAATTACAACATGCAACACAAATACAAGGAAAAGTTGTCTAATGGGTCTAATGAGTCTAATGGTCACATGACTGGTTTGTTTTCAGCCATCGTTTTTGTTGAGTTTTAAAGCTGTTCAGTGTAGGACTCTCCCGTGTTTGCAGAGGAAGACTGTTCCAGAGGTTAGTGGCCCTCACTGAGAGAGTGTTCTGTCCGAAGGTTGCCCTTGCCCTCTCTGCATTCGTTTTTCTGTATTACCAGGAAGAGCATTATTGTTGAGCTGTAGAATATTAAACAAGATCATTCAACTTTAGTAATGTAGACTGTAAGAATTATAAGTCTGGTATTTATTGTGAGTTGTTTTTTTTTTTCAAAAACTGGAACGGGTCTTTTTAGAATGTAGGAATGTGAAGTAATATTATAAAATCAAGGTTAGACTCACCAGTGTTTTATCGATGCTTGCATTTTTGTCTGAATTATTACTAAAATACATGCTGTTCACTCAATATATATTACATTATTCCACCACTTATTATTTTGCCTTAATAAAGCATGACCAAAGACGTGATTCATAATGGACAGATTGTTTACTAAGAATTATTTTGGCTAAGTAACTACTTAATTAAGTGGTTAAGTAGGGCTCTAGTCGACTAAAGAAATTCTTGGTCAAATAAAGACCTTTCCCATCGACCGAAAAGGGGTGTGGCAAAACTATCTCTGTATCTGACCCAAACTACTCTCAAGAAACACAACTGCATGGGAGTTCATGCAAAAAAATAACAATTTATACAGAAAAGTACTAGGACATAGTGTATCTATATGTTAGATATATAGACATTAGATTAAACTCCAAAATCTTTAGCTAACTCACTCCCTATCTTCACGTTTTTGCTGTTTTTGTCATAGAAATCCTTTTAATTGAATTAAAATACTTAGTCGACTAATAAAAATGTTGGCCGATCGACCGATTAATCGACTAAATGACTAAAAGACTAAAAGACTACAGCCCTAGAGTAATAGTTGGGGTTAGGGTATTAATTAAGTAGTCACTACGCCTGAATCATTCTAAGTATTTGTAAGTATTTGTTCATGTTTATTGAGGTCCAAAAAAGTGTAGGTGTTGTACATTAAATTGTCATATGTACAATTTTTACTGAAATATGTAAGTAACAGGTATTTTCTATAATAACTGAAAATTTAAATGTTTTATATGTTTATTTGACCCTACTTTTGCTTCTATTGCAAGCAAGCAAAATGTACTTGCACGCAGCGTAATACAAGTGCTTTACAATCGATAAAATACATAAACAAAATTCCAAACAAATGCAAAAAATGACAATACAACATTTAATCTTTTTTTACTGCATTACTATTAAAAGGTGCACTTTGTAGGATTTACATTTTTCTTTGCTTGGAAAGTTCTACAGTATGACATTAAACTTACCTATCTAGCATTTATTCAACTAAAGTTGGGGGGAAAAAAACCAAAAAACAGTAACAGACCTGTAACGTGGCCCAATGCTGTCACCTGCTTGTCGTCATGGAGATGGATGCCATGCTGTGTCAGGCGTTAAACTTGGGCAATCCAATCTACTTTGACAAGAGCAGGTGGTGAACCCTCCACCAGAAAAGTGGGTAACATTTCGAAGATTCCTCAGTAAACTACTAATTAGGCGTTAATGAGCACTAGTTATTTGTTCATGAATTGTTTAGGCGCTGGAAACGGCTGCTTCTTCTGGAATTTCCCCATTGTGGGACAATTAAAGGATCTCTCATTCTCATTCAACTTATTATACCTTATACATGTTTTTAAGCCAATAACCAAAAACATGCATGTGTTAATAAACAGCATGTACAGAACATCAATAAGCTGCTTATTCTTTTTTTTCAATAATCATTTGATAAATGCTCATAAGTGCCTCATAAGTGTTTATTAATGCATTATAAATAGTTTACTAAGGAACCTTAATCTAAAGCGTTATCGAAAAGTGATATACTGCACCTTTAAAATCAAAATACATTGAAAATCTGTATTGATTTTTGTGCTGTGGATTGTACACATGCCAGACTTAGAGTGTGATGCAGAGTTTCGTTGTAGCTCTGACAATTTGCTGAATGTCCCTTCCCTACATTGTTCAGTTTAATAGAGCCTCACCAACTAAAACGTCCTGATTTTGGGGGGGAAAAAGTGTGTTTGTTTGTTGTTGCTTTTCCTTTTTTTCAAATCCATTGCAAATCAAATCCAGATTGACTTTACATCTTAATCCACTCATGACTTGTTATTTACTTCCTGCCCCCCCCCTCGCCCCCCACTTCCCCCCACATTCCACGTGTCGTCTGGGACTCCCTAATCGTCCAAAATGGCCTCCAAACATCTGACTGCTTATCCCCGTGAAAAAAAATATGCTAATGACTCCGCTAAGCAGCAAATAAAGCATGGCTAGCCCCAATGCTAACTCTTAACGAGATGAGTAGACAGTATTAATTAGCTCACAATTAGCGCACCCCGGTCTCTGACTAGCCACCAGCTGTTTGCCATACAAGATGTTTTTTTTTTTTTTCTTCTTTTGGCTGCGATGTTGGCCAGAGGTAGGTTGACAGGCCTCCTCGCAGGAACAGATGGCAAATGCATGGCTTGTTGGCAATCAGCGCATTTTTAGCTAATGACTTAATTAGCTATGTAAATTGACAAATCAGTGTGGATATTGTCATTTAGTTGAAAAGCTCACCTAAATTAATTAGCGTGATTAAGGCATAGTGGGGTGTACAAGTGGTCGCTGGGGGGGAGGTTTTTTCTTTTCTTTTTCTTTTTTTTTGTAGGATTTTGATGCAGATAAATAAATGCTGTTGAATCAAGTGATTTGAGATGTTCAGAGTGCGTTGTTGACTTGGCGTGTTTGTGTGTTGACATGGGGCGTGCTGTGAAAGATTAAGCATCTCAGAGCATGGATTTTCTGTAATTTGGTGCAAATGGAAAAAAGAAAAACTCAGGGGAAAAAAATTAAATGATTAAGTAAATACGTGCCATGAAAAGTCTGTATGAGTTATTTGGGTGGACAGAATTGGTTCAATCGCTTTCTACTGGGATTACTCACTGTTGTTGTGTCCTTAGGCAAGACACATACCTTTCACGTTTGACAACTCTGACAGTGGTAGAGAGACAGTTCATTGGTGCATGTCTACACTTTCAGGTAAAGTTGGTGCTCATCTGGGCGGTTGATGTAAACATAATGACTCGTTACTACACCAGATACTGAATCGGTTGGATGTGACAGAGGATGATTCCAACATAGATTTGTTTTGTTTTTAATTCAAAGCAGTTACATTCTGTTGTTGGCACGTCACCTGATGATTCCATGGAATAGAAAGTTAAATAGAGATACTGTTGAATATTATTGTCAAAAGAACAACATTTCCATGGCAACAAGCAGGAGGAAGCTCCTCCAGTCCAAGTATAAGTCAGGTTTGTGGAGATGCAAGCTCACTGTAAGGACACATATTTTTATACATATTTAGCACAATAAACCATCCCCAAAAAAAAGCATAGTTTCTAGTATAGTAGTGTCTATTTTAGGCTAAAAAGTTATGTACTGTGTTTTAAGAAAGTATTTTCCCTATTCTGGGGTTGCCAGGGGCACCACCATACGTTGTAATCTTCCTTCCGGTTGTATTAATTTACTTGGGGCAGACGAGCTCAACAGAAAATAAGTTCCACACGGACTACAAAGCTGTTTTCAGGCCGCCCAGGAACTCGGTGTGTTGTTGACTTCTTGTTGTTCATAGACATTGAAAATTTTACACAAATCAATCTACTTTATATTATATTTTAGCTGCAAGACTTTTCCCTCATTCGCCATTTGTATATAAATGTATATGCATAGGCAAATATCACGGGGGGTCCCCCCCCCCCCCTTGTTGCCTAGTGTCCCCCTCTCCCCTCGCAGTGTCCCCCTCCCTCCTCACATACAACTTAATAAAAGTAGCAAATTATTGTAAACCTATCTTTATATCAGTATCCACACAACTCACTGTCATTAAATAAGTCTGAAAGTCTAAAACAGAATCGATCCACCCGTTCTATTCTGACACATTGGTTTAGCCCGTTGCCTGGCAGCGTGCACTGCCGCCTATCGTGCAGCGCCGCCTATCGTGCAGCAGCAGCATAGTACATTTGTCGTCATTTTTCGTGCCGAGGGGCAGAACTTCTTAGTAAATGTTCTCTTAGACCGGCACTCATTTATTTAGCTAATACCACCACAGCCTAATCATACGTATCATTCAGAACTTCAGTTTTCCTCACTATTCACCATAACTTGAAAATCAAGTGGCTTTATTCATTTATTCATTTTAGACTCTCCAGTGTTTCCTCCGAGGGGCCCTCTGTACTGGGAAGCGGTGGTCGGCTGTGGCTGCTGGGCCCTGGCTCATGGGCCCCTGGGGGAGGTTTGGTGTGAGCCTTGTCTCCTCTGGGCCCGAAGTCTGTGTCCTGTCGCTATGGGCGACCTTGCTCCTGGTGCAGACTGCTCCTCCGATGGTGCTTCCTCAACTGGCTTATCTGTACTCAGTCTCCTCCTGTTTGTCAGAGTGTGTGTGTGTGCGTGTCTGAGTGTGCACGTGTGTGAGCATGTGTGTGGGAGCATGTGCACGCTTGTCTTTGTGTGTGTGATTGTCTAGATGGGTTGTTTGGTCATGTGGGTTGGGCGGAGGGGAGGGGGGCTTCGGTGGATTGTGGGCTTGTGGCAATGTTTTTAATGCACTGTAAAGCACTTTGTGTTACATTTTATATGTATGAAAAGCGCTTTATAAATAAAATTTAATTTGATTTGATTTGATTTGATTTGATAACTTTGTGAAATAAAGATGTGTGTAACGTGATTACAGCAATGAAAATCAAGTGGCTAAACTGAAGGGAATACATTGTATTTTTCTTTTTAATCAAATGTATACATATTTTTAATATGTTCATAAGTTAATTTAGCTTGCAATAAGTCGTTTTCTGTGTAAGGAAATGTATGCCTGCATTAGGAAATGAGTGCCTCTGTTGTCTGTCCTCTGGAGAGATCCCGCGGTCCCGGTGCGGCCGGAGCCGCGTGCCCTCAGAGCTGTGCACCCTCAGAGCAGTGCTTTATGAGGCTTGTTTTAGTGCAGAGACAGCTTCCGTCTTTAATCAAGCTCAGCCTCATTTGCGTATCTTGAATAAACCTATTATAATGCATATTCAAACTGTTCAGAGGAACACATGTCCAACACCAAACGTCTCGCACACGGACGTGCCGTGGTCCCGCCCACTTCTCACAGCGCATTCATTCATAGGGTACTTCAACATTCCAATCACCAGCGATTGCTCTGTTTTACTCACGTGGTTCAAAGCGCTGTCCAGCTGTTCATCCACCTGCTCTGTTCATCACGCAGCGAGCACGATCAGAAACGCACATGCACGCACACACGCACCTACACACACACACGCACTAACAGGCACGCACACACGCACACACCTACACGCACGCATGCCTGCACCTACACGCACTCACACACGTACACACACACCTACACACACACACGCACACACACACACACACGCACCTACACACACGCGCGCACTAACAGGCACGCACACACACACCTACACGCACGCACCTACACGCACTCACACATGTACACACACACCTACACACGCACGCACCTACACACGCACACGCATCTACACGCACTCACACACGTACACACACACGATTTGCACAGCTCTGTCCGCTGCGCTCTGGCACTGTCCGCTGCTCGGATACGGGGCCGAGGTGTTTTGGTCTGAACACCCAATCGAATTCATAATTTAAAGGGAACACGCTCAGTGCTTTTTCGTCATTTGGAGATCGATACAATTTTGCGCAATTTCAGCGTGTGCGGGAGTCTGATGTTAATCAGCTGATGCTCTGTGTGCGGTAGAGTGTGCACTACAGTGACTCAAAAGATTGTCAGCGTGGTTTAACTTGTGGGTGAAGGTCTGTACACAGCGGTGGTGGACAGCGCGGTGCATGTTCCACACACAGTGTAAACTGGTTTGCTGGCCCCGCCTCCAGCACAGTTTAATGGCCCAGGTCCCACGGTTCACCACTGGCTCTTGCTTCAGTATTCAAGTATTCAGAATACAGTACCTACCTACATTTGGCAAAGTAATGGAGCACGTTACAAAATACTTTTCAAACCATGTATTCAGTATGCTGTATATACAATACAATACATATACATTGTCCAAATTTCCATCTATTTATTGGTCCCCCCCTTGACCAAACTGTCAAGGGGGAGAGTTTCGCCCCTGAATATATGTTATATGTACAGATATATATAGCTATAGATCTTAGATTTTAGGTTAAATTATTTATATATTTAAATAGACCACCTTAAAGATGAAATTATCCGCTTTGAATCGATATATGAATGGTAAGACTTGATTATTCCTACACTTTAATTAGCCTTATTAAAGCTTCATATTGAGCTTAATAACCTCATATTGAAGTTTATTGGCTTAGTAAGTCAATATTCAATTAATACTCTAACTCCTAGTCTCATAATTAATGAAGCCTGAATTCTTCTTAAGAAAAAGAAGAAGAAGAGAAGAAAATGTGAAAAACGACAAATGATTATTTAAGTTATTATTATTAAAATTAATTACATAAGTAAACAGAATGTGCCAGTCCGACCTGTGCTATACCTCTCCTGTGACGCTCTCAGACCTTCTACAAACCAAATCTGTGCGCTGAACCTCCAGCCAATCCAGCGTGCGTGCAAATGCGGCCCACAGAACGCGCACTCCCCCCACGCAGCGCTGCACCCGCCCCCAAATCAATACTCATCATGTTTCATCAGACTAGCCCCTCGCAGCAGGCCACAGCGGGGAGCCACTGCAATTTGTCCATTATCCAGGGTTATCTGATGTGCTCATGTAAAGGAATGTGAGCAGAAAGCATACAGGCATGTCTTATTTAGCCTTTGTGACACCGGAAAATTCCCTGACCCGTGGAAACCTTTGTGGCTTTTGTTAAGCAGAGGTTGAAATGTGGAAATGCGCGCTCTGATCGATACGGCGGTGGGATAAGATGGATGTATGGCTGTCGTGCCAGTACTTTAAGGTGAATTGAAAAGTGAATATTGTCAGTAGAGATCGCGAGAACTGGCGCGAAGGCGTGAAGCTGTTAAATAAGGTTAAAGACGATAGCTTCAAATTTGAGATTCATAATTTTGAACTATTTGAGCAGCAGGTGTACCAGGTATTTTCAGCTCTGAGAAGGAGACAGGAGTACTCAACGATACATGAATGAAATGAATTAGAATGCCATGAATGTTTAAGTAAATATTTCTAACAAGGCAACAAGCAAACTGGCATAAGTTTATATCTGACTTATCTATATAAAGAAACAAGCAATTCAAATTTGAAGTAAAGACTGCCAGATAGTTTTTGTTTTTAGACTCCAACTTGTTATTTGAATTTGTATTATTGATTTTATTTTTATTTTTTTAATTATGCCTCAAAACGACATTAGCATAGATACATGTATGAAGGAATGCCCACAGTGAGGGAAACAATCCATTCATTTTAATATAGAAGGGCTGCTGTATGTAAGAGCTACAAACACAAGAGTTCAGGAGTTATGCTGTGCCAAATACAGACACAAAGACATAGAGAAGAATAAAGTGGTGCAAATGGCCCACATTTGTAAAGTTATCCAGGAATACTAACGCTGTAAATGTAATTGTTAGCGATTTTAGCTGTTTTAACATTCACAGACCAATCTCCATCAAGACTCGGACTTGTGACTTTTGCATGAATTGGGCTTAAAATAGACATAACTTGTTAGGGAACATATTAGAACAGAAAGAAATGAAAGAATGTGTTTCCTATATAATCAACAGAGTTTTCCACCACGTCCCCGAATGTGATGCACTGTCGGCTGTATCTATTGACCCACAAACACCTCCCTTCATAAACAAAGTGTTTCCTGGCGGAGGGTTCTTCAACTTTTGTCAGTGACATCTAGGGCTGCACAATTAAGCAAATCGAAATTGAAATTTGAATGGACGCAATTATAAAATCGCAAGTCTGCAATCTTTAAAGTACCATAATTTTCCTCTACAAACAAGAAAATGAAAAATTCTGTTTCATTCTGTATAAACATGTCCTGAAATACATTTGACTTTTTGCCTGTTCATAGACTTATTTCTGTCTTTTTATCAATTCCCCTCCGTTTTAAATGTGAACTTTGAGCAGAGCCTTGTATTAAATCATAATTCGCAAATCTAATAGCAATCGCGATTAGATATTTTCCCCGAATCGTCCAGCTCTAGTGACATCCACCCGCAGCTCGTATTTTGAATTTTAACGTTACCCTGCAAAAACCCCACAGACCTGGAATCGGACAGGAAGTAGTGACGCTAACACCGAGAGCTATTGTGCACAGAGCCAAAGCAATAACACCTCCACGGAGCCGAGCAGATGGCCGACCTCCGCCACGAAGTTACACGGCGCACCTTTAAACCTCTACATTCGACTTAACTAAAAAAATAAGTGTAATACGATGACATATTTATTTAACGTCAACCTTTCACCGAGCATGGAGCCCCACGGTGGTGAGCCGGACAGAGCGGCACAGTTAGCCGGAGCTCACGCTTGACTGGCCATGTGTGTCGGTCTGCACACAGCACTGGGACTGATAAGCCCGCCGCAATCACACACACCATATACCTGTGTGTGCTGCGGGCCCGGGACAGGGAAATACAGGGAGCAAACAGGGCCAGATAAATAAAGAGTCATGGCGGGTTCGTCGACAGTCATGCCAAGTCACACTGAACTATATTTTGCATGCGTCTGTTTTCAAATGTGTTGCTCTGTCATGTTAGCCCTGAATGTTATTTATTTTTATGTATGAATTTGTACTGATACCAAGATATTTGAGACGAGCGGTGGAAGAAGTACCTCATTCTGTCATTTGAGTAAAAGTACACATGCAGGAACAAAAAAGTCTGAACTAATCACATTAAAAACTTAACTTTATAATAATAATTGCACCTTTAATTTGCGTTAAAGAATGAGCAAAAACTTTAAGGCAAGAATTCTTAATGAATGTATAGTTTATTAAGCATGATCAAGGATTAGTAACTACTTAATTATTAATTTGACCAAACAATAAATGCAAATACAAATTGAAGTTAGGGTTGGAGTGTTAGCTAAATAGTTACTAAGCCTGAATCATTCCTAATAAACCATTTGTTCTGTATGAATTAAGTCTTTGTTCATGCTTTATTAAGGCAGGAATAAGTGCAGTTACTGTAGTATTAAAGTACGCCTTGACCTTAAAGTAATTCACACATATTTTGAGAACTGTTAAAGTGTCAAATTGTGATCTTGATATAGATTTCTCCTGATTATTGGTCATCAAAAGCAAATGCTCAGTTTGTCTAATCATAGACACTAATTTGTCTAATTTTGTTTGTTCAAAAACGGGACTTGGAACTCTTAAAATGCAGACAAGATGTTTCCATAAACGTGCTAAAAAATAAAAATTCCTCAGGTCCAAAACCATAAGAAAGAATACTTGTACTTTACTTTTACTCAAGTTCAAATACAGTCTGTTGTAGTAGAAAGTACAGATACCTGCTCTTAAATGGAGTAAAAATTAAAAAGCATCCTCTGTAAAATGAATAACTAATTCTTTTACTTAAAGCTAGCATGCCTGATTTTCACACCGTAGTACCGGCAGTAGGTATAAAATCTTTAAATCTGTTTAACTCGTCCCTAGCTTTCACAAATCCTTTGGCACATTGTTGATATTCACATGCAATACTTTTTAGACGTATGCACGGCGTTAGAGGAGCTTTTTTCAAACGGCAAAGTGAAACTAAGGCGGTCCGCACAGCCACAGCCAATCATAGCGATGCGTTCGACCCTTCTTCCCAGGTTGATGAGAAATAATAAGCTTTATTATTAGCCGCAGGCAGCATGCAGTGGCCTAATTTTGTTACAAAGTGCAGCTTTTACAAGATACTCTACAAATTGTACTCATTCACAACAAGAAAGTCTGGTACAGCAGCTTTAATTACAGTACTTTTGCACTCTGTTACTTTCTACCACCGTCTGAGACGCAATCTGTAAATGAATTAAAGTACACTGTTCTTGGATTTGTGTGTTTTTGAAATGTGTTTTGAAAGATATAGAAAATTCTGACTAATAGGCTAACATTGTTCTTGGAAGTCATTCTGAATTCGCAAACTATTTTAAATGCTGCCGCGACCAATTAACGAAAATACGCTTTTGAGCCATTCCCAAATTTGGCTGAGAAACACGGCAAACCCTAACTGTAAAGACGTCAGTTACGAAACTCATCTTGTAAATGTTAATAAGTATTTTGCCCTGTGCTTCAAAGGCGCTTGATTAAATTCTATTCTTTTGCTAAGGACAGAATTATGAGGAGCGGGCGGCATGCATATTCATTTACGTGAAGCAATGCAAATGTTAGCAGGTCTGTGGGGCTGGCTGCGGCGCGCACTTGATATTCACCGAGTGCTTTGGTCTGGAATTAGATGAAACAGATATGCATTCATTGCTTCTCTGCTGATTTCTCACTCATTTGAGCATATTAATTTCTGAATGGGCCCAAGGCTAAACACAGGCAGTCCAAAAACAAGGACGCGCAGCATGTACGCTTTCGTTTTTTATGTAGAGCCTTGGAAGTAAGTTGTTGGAGTAATGTTTACAGGTTATACAAGTTGAACGTGTCTGTTTCAAGGCAAAATTTGAGAAACAAGGCTACACGATAAAGATGTATAGTAGCCCTTTATATAGCTAAACGAAAGCAAAACCATCGCTAACATTTTACACCCAATATACTAGTGTTTTGCACAACTGTGAGAAAAAACAAACTTGGTATTTTTAATGAAAATGTTCCACCATCTAGAGCAGTGATTCCCAACCTATAGTGGTCCTAAAATGGGGCCCCAGGAGCTGAACAGTCCCCAAGTAGGAATTTTATCCCCTTATTTAACCAGAGAGTCCCATTGAGATTCATGGTGCGTTCACACTTGCAGAAACAGCACGTTAAAACTGGGACCAAACGAGGACTAAACACAGAATTAAGGCCAGGGCTAAACCAGGACTAAAACAGGACCAAGTCAAGTCTAGTTCAGAGTTAAACCGGGCTCAAAAGTGTGAAAGAATCCTCAGAATCTCTTTTTTTGGGTGCAAAATATTACATTGTAAAAACAACTCTCTCAAGAAAAACATGAACAATTCTCAATCACCACGATTTTAACAATTTATGAACTAAGTATTCCAAGACTACGGTGCCGAATATGAAAAAGCAGGTTTTTCCAGCTCTGTTAAGCACCAGCAAAGGTTGAAAAGTACTTAGGAATGGGCGAAATTACAAAAAAAAACAAAAAAACTTCACTGAGTTTTATTTCCTGTAATGATCGATAACAATTTATTTTTCAATTTCATTTCAGCCTTTAAAAAAACAACTAAAATGCCTTTCAGTATTATTCCCTGAACATAGACAATACAAATTTTTAATAATTGCCAGCTAACACAAAAAAGTTTCTAATACATAAAAAAAAAACCTCTCGCTTCAGTGCACATGCTTTTACTGCAAGATCGCACTAAAATCGCCATCACAGTTTTGAATAGTCACAATTAGCAAAAGGCTGTAATTATTTCAACTGTTGCCATGTTAAGGTTAACGTTCCCCCTTATCCTCTCTCCATGGAGTCTAATTATGTATTAGGCATGTTCTGAAATGCATGTGATTGTTCTGTTCTGTCTTCTCTCCAATGTGAACGCTCCTGGATGTGTTTTAGAATATGCACTCACTCGCACCTGAATCCTGAGTTCAGAAATAAATCACAAATCTAATCAGAATCGCAATTAGGAAAATAATCTGGAACTTTCAAATAACTGCACCTTAATTTGCCTTAATAAAGCATGAAAAAGACTTAATTCATGATGAACAAATAGTTTATTATTTATTATTCAGTAGTATGAAAAGAGTAGTTTCGCTGTCACAATAACAAAAATTAAATGTGGAAGTGCTTTATTATAAATACACTTTAATTGGCCTTAATAAAGCATGAACAAAGACTTAAAGTGACAAGCTGGACTATTAATTTCACTAAAATGCAGTTCAGATAAATATAAAAACGAAAAACTTGTCACATTTTATCCCTACTTAGCAATGTTTTAGGTTTTTTCTTTTACTTCCTGGTTGTAAATGATGACATCACAGTAGGAAATCACACTGTACACTGGGCCAAAACTCATCTAATGTCAGAGATTTTTAAACATTTTACAAATAGAAATATATGAGAACACCTTTTTTGTTGATTTAATGTATTAAAGGGTCAAAGAAATAGTTTATTTTGTGTAAATTATGCATAACCTTTGTCTCCCTAGACTGATGTCATCTATCTGTTTACTTCCTGTAACTTTCTACAGATTTTTCAACTTTTCTCCACAAACAGCTTCTGGATTGGTGTAAAACCATAATTTATATTTACAACAGGTATTAGAAAATCATGAAAACCTGTCGTACACACTTTAATTCATGAGGTTTAACAGATTAGAGTTAAAAATTGGAGTAGTTACTAAGCCTGAATCATTCTTAGTGAACTTTTTGTTCATGCTTTATTAAGGGCATTAAAACTATAGTTATGAAGTGTAACTGAAAATGTTTTGTAAATTGTGCAGCCCTAATTAATATTGCTATAGATATGAAGGAAAGACTTAATGCAGGGCTGGTTACCGTGTGACCATGTGAAAGACTGTTGTGAACGAGAGTAGGGTTGATAAAAGTATCAAAAATCAGATATTAAGCGATACTAAAACTAGTATCGGATGTAGATACTCATAGCCGCGGGAACTTAATTTTGGAAGGGGGTGCTGTTTTTTTTTTTTCTCCGTGCAGTTACATACGTTTATTTAGGGCCAACTAAGGGTACTCACACAAAAAATAGCGTCAGGACTCATGTAACGTCTGTAGAATGATCAAGATACACAAGAAAAAAGGCACAACACGAAGAATAAATTATTAGACGCTGATCCTGGCTCTGCACGCACACAAGCACACACACACACACACACACACACACACATGAGCAGGTGTCTGTGTGAAATCATGAGCCTCGACTTCTACGCGTGAAAATTACATTCGGTGATGGTCAACAGGGCATGTGCCACAGTAAATAATATCAATGTTTAAAAGTAGGACCCTGTACAGTGTTGTGACAGCGACACGGTGCAACAACGAGCTGTTTACTTCACTTCAGTTCAGTTTCCCCGCGACTTCATCAGTTCACTCACCGCTCAGACGCTCAGATGAAGCAAAGTCCCACCTCCATGAGACGAGGAAACGGGGATTTGTGCCGCTGTCTTTCCGTGTAAACTCCCTTTGGTCCTTGTGCATCGCGTCAAATTCAAACACATGCGGCCTACAACTCCAGCAAAATGGCACATTTAGGTGTCCGCGGTGTAGTTTCACCTCTTAATCCAACCCGGGGTTGTCATTTCCTCGTTTATTTTGTCTCACTTTAGAGAATACACAAACAGCGGTAAACAGCGGTTTGCGCTCAGGTCAGTGCGCCGCGCACCAGCTCAGGTTTAGTTTTCCCTGACTTTAACCTGCAGGCACATAGTTGACTGATAAAACATTTGATAAAAGTAAAAATACCATATTTATTATAACAGAAACTGTGTTGTTTTATAATGTTACCTGGAAAAGATATAGTTTTGCTCAGGGCAAAACCAGCAATGAGCTGCTTACAAGTTCCCATTGAGTTGACCATCCAGCAGGGGGTGCTATTGCCCCTTCTGCACCCGTACTTCCCGCGGCTATGTAGATACTTATTTGAACAAGTACTGATACCAAAATAATGACACTGATAAGACAAAATGTGACCTTTCGTTTTAGAATCTTAGTTTCAGATCTTTAACTTTATCTGAACTAGAAAAAGACCATAATGTTTAGCAAAGAAACATGTTGAAAATGTCTATTATCAAAAACCTTGACCTGAAAAAACATTTCAAAATATTTGTGTGGTATCGAAATGAGTATCAAGAATGGAGTATATGCCTCGGTATCAAAATTTAACTTGAAATTTTAGTATCATGACAACACTAAAAGCTTGTGTTTTCGTGTTTTTTTCCAATGTAAAGAAAACATTAGGACAAACATATTCTTTGTTTAATCTGATTTCTCTCCTTCTTCCAGGACGTGATGGTGGTAGGCGAGCCGACCCTGATGGGGGGCGAGTTCGGGGACGAGGATGAGCGGCTGATCACGCGGCTGGAGAACACGCAGTACGACGCCACCAACGGCCTGGACGACGACGACGACTTCCACAGCTCGCCCGCCCTCGCCAACAACCCGCCCTGGAGCACCAAGCCCCCTAGTGGTCCGGAGGGGAAGGCCGAGAGCACAGCGCCGCAGCCCACTCAATAAAACCACACCGGGGAAATGTAAAACAGTGTTCAACAACTGCAGAATGGGAACTTTTTGGACTCTCCGGTGCGGACGCTACAGGTTTTTGGAAAATGTGGTGCACAAATTGGATATCTTCATTAGTTGAAATGACTAGAATTTGGGGAATCTTTGTTTTTATTGATTTTCTGAAGAAAGTAATAGGTATAGATAAGTCCATGAATAAATAAATATTGCGCTAAGACATTCAAAAGTTTATCGGTAGGTCGATTATTCATTCTCACCACAGTCATCCTGTAGGTTTGTGGGCAAATTTGAGATTTAGAGACGATTTTTAATTAGTTTTAGGACATTTTTTCAATTTTTTTTCTTCTGTCAGTATTATTTGTGTTATAATATCACAATACTAAAATGTCAAACTTGATTTCGATACTGAGTAATAGGTTCAATACCGTTTTCGATATCACAATGATAATAAAATGCTGTTTTTATGCAATAGAATGTAATTTAGCTCAAGATCATTCTAAATTTTTTCAGGAAAAGTTAAATTTGGCCCTGTTTATGTGATCTTTTTCAGTATTTTGTCCATTTTGATTGATTAGTATCAGATTTTTTTTTATTTTTCACAACCATCGTCAGTAGAGATTTCAGCAGATTTCGACCTGTAAGTATAATAGTTACTACACAAGCAGCTACATGTTGCTTGAAAGAAGAAGAAAGAAAGAAAGAAAGAAGAAGAAGTCAGCTTATACTCAACCAGTGAGAAATGCCTTGAAACAACTCATTATATTACTAGTCAGAACTTCTTTTCATTTTCATTCTTGTCTTTTATTCTGAATTCAAGTCATTTCAATCAATGTAGCGTTCCCTTTTTGCAGCGAAAACTACAATTTGAGACTCTGGACGCTAAGATATTTTGGGAGAGATCTGGCACAGCAATACCCACAAAGACACGAGCGCATACAAATGTGTGTGACAATATGTAAAAATATCAACTTTTTTCCTTCTTCAGTGGACAATGGAAGAATAAATTCACTGTTGGATCAATACTGGATTTGTTGAAGTCATTTCGGAAGCCAGTGGGGAGAACACAGAACAACAAAAAGCAAAAACGTCCAAAATGGCAAAAATTGGAACGGCGAGCAGAGAACTTTCTTCAAACGAGAGATTGTTTTTTCGAGGCAATTTAGTTTTTATTGCGAATCCAGTGGGTTTGTTTTCGACCGCCTCTTGCTGCTTATTTCAATTTGCAATTAAGGAGGGAAATAAAAGTCCGCACAACCGGTCCGACCAACTATGGACTCCTTTTTCGAATGAGCTTTTAGAGATTGTTTTACTGCGGCGCATGGTCACACGTGGTGATTTCATGCCAACCGCTTTGATTGTGTTGTAGTCTTATTGCTATTTTCTCTTTACAAACCCCAATCATGTAGTCATTTTTGTGATCCTTGCCTTTTTTTTTTTTTTTTCTTGCTCCCTCCTTTGAAAATTTGGTCCCTTTAAATACGACCTATTCCCAAACTGACGGTGGTAAAGCCTGCATGATTTCGTTCTGTTTGTCATATGTAATTTTCCAAAAAAAAAAAAAATCTGAATTTTTTATCAGTTTGGGAACACTGTTTAAAAAAAGGTTTGTAGCTATGTAAATAAAGTGGAAAAATGAATTGTCCGCTGAGAACAAGTTGGCGATATGGCAGCTGTAGTTTTGCATAGGAGTCGCATTTCTGTTGGATGGTTTGGACGGTGATATTTCTATAATAATTTCGCAAATGTATTTTTTTCTGTGCGCGGAACCAAAGCCACTAATTGAGAGCCAATTTAAGTTTATGTACATTCTGTAATAATAATACTTTTGCAACCTACAGTCCTACACATCCAACAGAAATGCTCGGGCGATATCTGTAATTGTGTTCTTTATCCTTTCTTGATATATTTTCCTGACATGTTTTTGTTGTTTGAAAAAAAAAAATGAGCAAAAAGGACAAACAACGGAGAATCTTTTTACAATTGGACCCTGGATATTTATTTGTGCATTTGTAAGGAAGCTAACACATTTCTAAATATGTTTGAGGCTAGTAATATTAGACACCATTTGTACATTATATAGCAGAGGTGTTCAGTGTCATATCTGATGTCTGGTATGTATGCTTTACCATTATCTGTGCCAATAAACCGTGCTTACGACTTTACTGTTTGGGTTTTACAGAATGCTATAAGGAACGGGAGGCGTGTTTAGAATAGCTGCGGTGCGTACTGTCGTTCTATCACCTCGCCGAGTGATTGGTCGTGGTTGAAAGAGCTGATGGCGCAGATTGGCAGCTTTACGTCCGTTCGTCTACTCCACGGCAGCTTTAACTTGAGAAATAGTTTACCATCAGGTGTGGAAAGAATGAACGAATGTCTTTGATTGTCTAAAAAAAAAAGTTGGGCTGCAACAAGTTAATCTATTAATCGCAACTAATGGATTATAGTAATAGTTACTGATTGGTATAATCGTTTACTGGTCTATGCTCAGACTCTGAAACATGCCACGACATGAGAAAAGAGATTTTATTTGTCAGAGAAAGTCAAAATAACACAAAATGACAATGTGTAATTGTTGTGTTTTAGATGAAAACACTCTTTCATCTATAAATATTCTTCACCAGGACGTCCTCTTGCAGCTTCACTTAAGCTTTATCTGGGTAAAATGACTAAAAATCTCATATTTGCAGGCAGTGTTCTAAACAACTAATCGAATAATCACTAGACTAATTGATTACCAAAATAATCGTTAGTTGCAGCCCTACAAAAAAGCTACATGTACATAAAAACAACAATAAATCAAGAAAATGACTTGGAGACCACTTCATAGTTGTGTATCAGTGTTATCATGTAATGTATCTGGTTTACAAACATTAATATCCACTTAAAGATTATAGATAACGGATTATTTCAAATGACTGGAACATTGTATATGCCTAGCCTAAAAATGAAAAGTATATTTATAGGTATACAATATTTTTCTTGACCTTTGACAGAATGAAGGCTCATCTATTAACAAAGATGTTTTCCACTCAGAGTCTGTTAGGCCTATGTGGGTGCACACAGTAAAGACATAATAGTCGGTGGATATATTTATATGGTTCTTAGTTATTCTTTACAGAGAAATTCTTTTTGGAATATAAGATTCAATCAAATAAATCAATGATCTTTTTGTGTAGTAGATACACTTCAGACACAAATTGCTCCCGTTTCAAGTAACACTTTTATGATTTATGATTTAGTCACCTACAGAGGCATTAGAAAATATTGGGTCTGCAAATAAAGGCCAACTGTAGTTCATGGCCAATGGTTGTTGTTGGGGAAACTCTGAAAGGGCTGCACAAATGGATGGACCTTTAGTGCCCCCAAGTGGACAAACGAGTTAAAGGCAACTCACGCAACATTAACTCTATACATTTATCTGCATAAGATTCTATGTATATTTTTTTATGTTCAGTAAAATATATTTGACAAGCATTAGTACAGTAGACGTAAATGCATTTTATATATATACAAAAAACGAACAAAAAACCCTTAGAAATGTAAGGCTTAATGTTTGTGAACATACTGCATTGAAATAACAATTGAACTTTTTTAACTAATGGGCCACCAATATACAACTTAACAGTATTATAATTTGCACTGTGAAATTATACATGCATAGGTAATTCACAATAACTTCTAAACGAAAATATTTAAAGAAACGTAAACAAACCAGAAAACAAAACAAACGTATTTTGTGGTCGTGATACTTTGAAAAATCTTCATCTTCTTTAATGTCAATTTATATATATTACAAAAAAAAACCTTTGAAACTTGCCGTCATAATAAATTAGTACTATGGTTGACAAAAAAATAAATAAATAAAAATAATCGACTTTTTGAATAAAGTTATCACGACGCCGATGACGTGACGCAGCGCGCACACGACGCACCACGCACGGCGGCAGCTCCAAAGTAAAGATGGCGGACATGACGAGCACGGAGCTGTCAGAGGAGAAAGAGGCTGATGAGCTGCGGAGGAGGCACACTCGGCCGTGGGATGACCGCTCGCACAGGTCCGGAGAAATGCCTCTCACACCCCGGATCCTCCCCGAGACTCTGGGCAACATTAGCGGCACGAACGATGACATTTATGACCAACAGCAGGAGCAACATGAGGAGGATCACTCTCCAGGTAAAACACGGGCAAAAGTCCTTCTGCTCTGGACGCCAACACGTACTGCTCATTAACAACATTATTACAGATTCTCGCTACAGTTTAGGGTCCACGTTTGTAGCTTTCGACCTGAACTGTCTAATTAAACCGATCTCCTGTGATGATGTGTCCCGCAGCTGCAGAAGCGTAATGTTTTGCTGTAGTAAACATCTGCCATGCAATAATTAGCTTCATACAAAGCTAATATACGGCAATTAAAGCTCTGTTAACTTAAGGTGTATCTAAAACAACCGCCTGTGATCAAATTGAGTATACAAGCTATGATAATAATCTGAATAGGCTGTGCTTTATTATGATAAGGTTAAAGTGCATCTGACAGGTTTTGATGTTTTTTTATTTTTATGACTTAGTTTGGTTGGATAGTCCGTGTGGTAAATATTTGCCATAGTTTCACTTCACTAAAGTTTCAGTTTGTGATGAAAAAGTGAATTTAAAATTTACAGGAAGCTCCTATTCTAAAGCAGAATACCTCTGTCTATGTCGGCACTAAGCGACGTTCCATCAAAAGATTCAGGCATAATTTACATACAACGGACACCATAAAATAAATGTGTTATAATGAAGTTTTATTTGTAAAATCATAATTATTGAGTATTTTGTGTGAGTTTGGTCCTTCTTTAAAATATGGTTGCTAGGTAACAGCTGTGGAGTCACCTGTATCACATCTGCTGCTCATGTCCATCCAGGAAGTAACATTTTGAACATCACCAAAATGGTCAAACTTGGGTAAAATAGGCAAAGTCTTTAGTAAAATCTTAAATATAATTATGCAGCGCTTATGTTTAAGTGAAATGTGTCTAGTTCATCCTGCCATATACGCTTTCAGTTTAGCACGTGTATTTTATAAGTGTGTGCACCTAAAAAAGAAAGCCAACGAACTAATAAATTGGACCCTACCTTACCTGAATATTTGTAATTTCTCTAACCTGATATCCGGTGAAAAAAAGCACCATTATAAAATTCCATGACTGTTTAGCAATAATGCCACTAAAAAGGGCACGTAGTTTTATTCTTAACTGTACTTTTCACGTGTTAACGCTACTGTAAATAAAGAAGTGTCCCCAGGTTAAAGTGCATTTGTTGACACACATTGTGGCTGAGGGGGAATAGAACTGCTGGAAGTTCTACAAATACTACTCTGCGGCTACTGTACGGCTACTTTGGCTGCTACTACCAAGGATGGTCTGATATGGATATTTTTGAGCCGATATTTGGCAATACCAATTTTAACACATTTATCTGAAAGTCTACAGGTTCCCATGTTTATTTTAAATTATGACTTACTCTGATGGGATAGATACTGTGATAAATATTTATCATAGTTTTACATCCGTTACAGTTTGTGAAGAAATTTTGAAAAATAAATTACAGGAAGCAGTGCTACATTCTAAAACAGAATCTCTCTGTGATGTCATCAATAGGCGACGTACCATTGAAAATACAGGGAAAATTTACAACCAACTGACACATTTTTCTGACAGTTTAAATGATCATTTAACAAAATCAAGTTGTCATCAGGTATTATATATTGTCCTTCCCTATTGTGTAATTTAAATAGATGTTGGCCTTTGTTTACAGTATGGTTGCTAAGTAACACTCTACCTAGATCATATTTGTGTTCATGTTCAACTAGGAAGAAAGTAACATTATAATCTTTACACAAACTGTCAAACTGGGGACAAAGAGGCAAAATGCTGAGTAAAATCTTAAACTTAATCACTACGTTTTAGTTAAATGTGTGTCTAACTTGTCACATGCACTTTATGCTCACAAATGAACTTTTCACTTTTGTAAAAATGATAACAAAATCTATTTATACAGACATATTTGAAGCCTAACTGTTCTTCCCACATGTGCAAACACAGACTGGAGCAGTGCAGAAAAAAGACTGGTGCCAACTGTCAGCTCAATTTTCAATATCAGATTGATACAGCTCTCAACAATAACCGATAAATCATCCTTAACTGCTACTTCAACTTCTTCTACTACTCCTACTTCTACTGCTCCTGCTACTTGGACTACCATTACTGCTGATTCCCTATTACTACTTACTTATTTTGAGCACGAGTTCATGGAGCAGCTGTTGTCTTTTTGACCTATGTTTAGAGGAGGGCTATATTTACTAACTGTACACTCTGAGGGCATTTTAACCCCAACCCCAATTAACCCTGATGCCCCGTCTTGCTGCGACACATACTTCAACAGTTTGCGCGTCGGTCCACCCTGTTCGTCTTTGTGTTGGGAAAATGGTGTCTGACAATGTTCAGTTGTGGAGTGGAATCATTTTCAAGACAGTTTGGGGTCGTTCAGGGGTTAAAATGCCGCATTGGTTAAAGCTGTTGACACTAATAGTGGTTTTGTCCAGTCAATTAACTTTAATAATCATATGACTACTGTATTTATCAAATATAATAATAGCGTTTGGACAGGTCAGTCGATCAGAATGAGATTTGGTTGAGATTTTGTTGTTTGGACAAAATGCACAATTTTAATGTTGAGTAATTTGTTTATTGTAAAAAATGTGTACAAATAGAGCAGATAAAATACAAAAATTAAGGGTCTATGGTGATATGTCTGCACTTATATTGTCTGTATACCTCCATGAATACATTTAAAGACATTTCTGTTAGCATCATTATCAGGATACTCCCAAAATATAAAGATATTCACTTTCGTCAATATCGACCACCTCCTTAACAGAACACCAAGCAAAGGTTAAAAACGTTTCACATTTGTCTGATAATTCAACTCGACTAATACATTTTAAAGCCATGTTTTAACACATTTCTCTTGGACTGACGTAATATCATATGACTATAATTATCAGAATTCTCTTACGCTGTACACTAGTAAACTAAAGTGCGGTGGAACAACCTGATAAACTACAAGGTCACTTACTTTGGTAAATACAATTACCAATCTGTAGTTTTCCGAACATGTTTTTATGAATGTTAAGTTTATTGTTCAGCATCTTAAAATCTACATCGGTTTAACATTAGACTAACAGAAAATTGTATGATTTTTGTCAACAAAATCCTGCACTCTATTGATATTCAACAACCAAATGAACAATAAATATCAAAATCAATTAAAAAAATATCAGTATATCAGCAGCTAATTTAAGATTAGACGAAATGTAGACGTTACAAAACCAAGACTCAACCTTGTCTGGACTAAAGCAGGTCTAAACTAGGGCTGGGAATCACAGTGTGTGAATTGATATATTGTGTTATTATTGTATTCTGTGATATTTTTAAGAAACCAATACATTTTAACAACAGTTTTCTTTGTTAAACCACTAACTACACAAACAATACGCCCCTTTTAATCATCAAAAGCTTGAAAACATCAAAGTTTTTTCTCTGAGCAAGTAACAAAATTGTAGCTGACTTTGTAATAAAGTGTAAAATATACAAAAAAATATTCTTAGCGATATATCGGGTCAGCAGCCTACAATATCAATACTGTATCATCAAATTTATCATCAATATTATAGCACACCCCTAGTCCAAACTACAGCTAAAATCGGATTTACCAGGACTAAACCATGTCAAATCCAAAATCTTTGTCAGGAACTAAAACAAAACTGCCCCAAGAGGCTCTGACACCAACATTTAATAACCACAGTTACCACAGTCATTGGCACAAACCGAAATAATCATTCATCATTATTTTTTGTTAAATGTTTTTGTTTTTTGTCCTTTTTTCCCAAACTCATCCACTTCCCCGTGCTTTCTGTGGATGTGTGATTGTTCGAGATAAAGGCCCGCTCTCACTGTCTGTTGTCCCTGTGTTCCAGACCCGTCGCTGTCACGCTTCATCGGTACAGAACTCACCAGCGGTTATTTCCTGGAGCACAATGAGGCTAAGTACACAGAGCAGCGGGAGAAGGTGTACACATGCATGCGGATTCCCAAAGAACTGGAGAAGGTACGCCCTAGAGCGGGACACGGGGCAGAACACAACACCCACAACACATTAGACTTTGTGAAATGGTTAAGTCTTGATCAGAAATAGGGCCAACTGTCTCAACTGTCACGTTCACAGTCAATGGAAGGGACGTAGTGTTACCTAAACGTCATGTACTGCAGGGATATTCAACTTTATTTTACAGATGATTTTGTCCTCGAGAAAATGTAATACGAAAGGCTTTAACAGCATCTGCAGAAGTGAACCAGGACTAAACTAGGACTGAACCAGGACTGAACCAGGACTAAAACCAGGACTAAAACCAGGACTGAAACCAGGACTGAAACCAGGACTAAAACCAGGACTGAAACCAGGACTAAAACCAGGACTAAAACCAGGACTAAACTTGGACTAAACTTGGACTAAACTTGGACTAAACTTGGACTAAAACCAGGACTAAAACCAGGACTAAAACCAGGACTAAAACCAGGACTAAACCAGGACTAAAACCAGGACTAAAACCAGGACTAAAACCAGGACTAAAACCAGGACTAAACTTGGACTAAACCAGGACTAAAACCAGGACTAAAACCAGGACTAAACCAGGACTAAAACTAGGACTAAACTAGGACTAAACTTGGACTAAACTAGGACTAAACTTGGACTAAAACCAGGACTAAAACCAGGACTAAAACCAGGACTAAACCAGGACTAAACCAGGACTAAACTTGGACTAAACTTGGACTAAACTTGGACTAAACTTGGACTAAACTTGGACTAAAACCAGGACTAAAACCAGGACTAAAACCAGGACTAAAACCAGGACTAAAAGCAGGACTAAAAGCAGGACTAAAACCAGGACTAAACTTGGACTAAAACCAGGACTAAACTTGGACTAAACCAGGACTAAAACCAGGACTAAAACCAGGACTAAAACCAGGACTAAAACCAGGACTAAACTTGGACTAAAACCAGGACTAAAACCAGGACTAAAACCAGGACTAAACTAGGACTAAACTAGGACTAAACTAGGACTAAACTAGGACTAAACTTGGACTAAAACCAGGACTAAAACCAGGACTAAAACCAGGACTAAAACCAGGACTAAACCAGGACTAAACCAGGACTAAACCAGGACTAAACCAGGACTAAACCCAAGACTAAACCCAAGACTAAACCCAAGACTAAACCCAAGACTAAACCCAAGACTAAACCCAAGACTAAACCCAAGACTAAACCCAAGACTAAACCCAAGACTAAACCCAAGACTAAACCCAAGACTAAACCCAAGACTAAACCCAAGACTAAACCCAAGACTAAACCCAAGACTAAACCCAAGACTAAACCCAAGACTAAACCCAAGACTAAACCCAAGACTAAACCAAGACTAAAACCAGGTCTAAACCAGAACTTAAACCAGGTCTAACCCAATAACAAGAGATAAAATATTTTCTATATTTTTGGAAGATGGGTTGAGCCCGGATCATAACTTTTGGAGTGCCTGATTTGGCCCCCGGGCCTTCAGTTGAATAGCCCTGGTTTACTGCAGTCATCTTTAAAGACACATATTTTGCATTCTTTGTGTCGTTATTGTTCCTTAAACATGATTTTTAGCATATTTACTTTGGCGGCTCATGTTTTAGAACTTCAAATAATGTATAAACTGAAAGCATTTATTACTTTTTACCATTCATATTCCCTCATCGATATTTGTGTTTGTACTCCATCTAGTCGCAGCAGAGGGAATTACCACAGTGAAATAAATGAAAAAATTGATGCTGTTGTGATGAACATGATTTCAGGCAGAAATACTAACAAATCTGGAGATGATTTATGGACTTAAAAACAGCATAGAACATCTCTGTTCTCTACTTTTAATGTCACACGAGGGACAGGATTCATTAAACAAACGTGAATGAAACAAAATAGAACTGCATATGTGTTTGTGATGAGGGAACAATGTTAAAACATGGTTAAAAGATTGATTGTTTGATTTAGCATAATAATGTGTCCTTTTAAAGTTTAGAATGGTTCCCATATTCCCTAATAGTGCTATAATTGTTTGAAGAGTAATTTCATCATTTTGGCTTCACTGAAATGGAGCAAAGCATCATGGTCTATGCAGTTTGTAGTTAGGTTTTTTTTGTTTTTTGTTTTTTTTACTTTCCTGATGAAAACCAAAGTGTGTGTGTGAGTGCAGCATTAATGAGTGTGTCCTACTAGAAGAAACATACATAGAAATAAAAGAAAGAAAAACAGAAATGACACTTATTAAAAACACATATTTCCTTTGTAAATAAACAATATTCAAAAACTAGCCATTGCTTCATCGATTTGGTGCAACAAAAAAACGATGAATAATATAATAGCAAAGTATTAACATACACAATTGTTATCTCACACATAAGACAACTATTCATTTGAGCCTAATCCATGGATTTAAGTGTAAACATCCATACATTACATTATGAACGTGATAATGTGCTGGTTGTGTTTTTGTTATTCTCTTAAAGGCCCCTAGATGGCAGTATTTACACATGAGCCTTATTTTGTCTGCAGGAAATGAACTTAGTTATTACAATTCACCAAATACTATGAATAAATACAAACAACATTCAATACATTTGGATGTAATAATGAAGGTCTTAGTTGTAAGGGAAATTAATGTAGAAGAACTGCATCCTTTTCCTGTGTAAACGCAAGCAAAAGAGCAAATAATGAAATGTCCCGCAGTCACACGGCCTCCACCAATCACACGCCAGTGCTCCTCTTCTCTGTTTAACTGTGATGTGTAGAGTTAGTTTAGACAGAAGACTCAGTGAGGGGATGTTTATGATTATTGCGTCCGACATTCAGGTAAGGATCAGTCCTCGTGTGATTATAAAAGAGGTTTTCTTATGTTACAATTTATCAGGAGTCTTTTGATTTATGTAATTGTATTTTCAAACTGGTTAAAAAAAAATATATATATATATATACACACAAAATATATACAAAACGATTGACTAAAGCAGTAGGTTTCCTTTCTTAAGTGTAGTGAAAGACATTTTTTGCTTCTAATCTCGGTTAAATTTGGGTATTTATTGATTTATTGATTGCCATATCAATTGTCACTGTGTTATCAATGACTTAAAGGGCTTGTATCCATTTTTTTCATATATAATCAAGTACAGCACCTTTTTAATACATTATAAGATCCTAGTACAGCATCCATTTTTCAAGGCACGTAGCACACAGTAAAATACTTCTCATGATAAATTGGGTTATTTCACAAAGAAGCCGTGGGGATAAAGTAAACACATTTGACCCAGGCCCCAGTTTGGACCCCATTAATTCTTGATCTAAAATGCGTTATTTTGGTGCCACTTTGAGGTAATAAATAGAGGAGTAACTAAATGGACCATGATCCTTTGCTGCATTTTATTTCCATCAGCATGAATATATTACGTTAGATAATGGTTGCGAGGCTTGTCAGTGCATTTTTACGGAGCAGATAATGTCATGTTTGTGTGTTTGCTTTGTTTTGGGGCTGATTGTTTTGCCTGTGTGTTTTAGCTGATGCTGTTTGGCTTCTTCCTGTGCATGGACGCCTTCCTGTACGCGTTCACCCTGCTGCCCCTCAGGGTGCTGCTGGCCGCGCTCCGCCTCCTCACACTGCCCTGCTGTGGCTTTAGGTAACACTCACTATTCACAACTCTTATACATATTCATTTGGCGAATGTCAAACAGAAACAAGAAATTACATTCTTTTTATGTATGAATGGGCCAGGTCAAATTACTACAGTGAATTGTCAGGTTTTGTGGAGTGCAAGATTCTGAACTTTGTGCTTTTTTAGAGGATTAGGTTTAACATGTAATGATTGCTGTTGACTACCATAAATATATATTTTTGTAGCATATTTTGTGTAGTAATAACAGTAACATAAGGAGCCATATTATTAAAATACTATAAAATTGCTGTGAAAGTGAAATCTTATGTAGTAACCTTTTAAAGGAGACATATTATGCCTTTTTCAGATGCTTATGTCTACGTGACATTTTAGAACCCTGCATGCACGACTTGGAGTCTTCAGTTCTTTGATCACAACTACAAAAATCACAATTAAGTACGGCGATGTGGGCGGGGATAGGGGGATGGTGATAATGAAAGCATGTAACTACAGTTCTGTGATTCCCTTCTGACTCCCTGAGGCGGTGTTTCAAGCACTCAATGATCCTCATATTGCACAATGATGATCACTGATTGCTTGAAGCTCCGGCTCTGGTCAGAAGGGATGAAAAACAACAGGAATATTCTAAACCCTCAAACCTCAAATGCAAAAAAAGAGGATGGGGAGAGAAGAGGATGGATCAATTAATCAAAATACAACTTTCAGTAAGATAATGATGAGAGAACACTGCTGGAATAAGGTTAAAAGCTCATTAAAGTTGATTTTTCATAATATGTCCCCTTTAATAATGATTCAATTGAGCGATGTAATAGAAGTCACAGTGGTTCAGAGTGAATTCATGAGGTAATGTGGTGGCCTGCTCGCACACAGTCCACAGCAGTACCGTGTGCAGGTGTTGTTCCCACTTGTGTCTCTTGTCTCTCGCCTGTTGCAGCCGCACACACGTCTGTCCGTACTGCCACAGAACCAGGTAGGCCTCCTCGCTCTCTGCTCCGTCACGTCACAGCTCTTTCATTTAGGAGCCATCATTCGTTCCTCTGTTTATTCATTTACTTTATTTTTTTCGGAAACAGCATCTCCGAGTATCATTGTTTTGTGGTCTTGTTTTACGCCATAGGTTTGCCATTATTCTTCAAAACATCGTGATGGTCTTTGTAAGTCGACAGCGAGGTTTGGAAATTGATCCTGAATTTGATCCTGAATTCTGTGCTGTTTTATTACGTTTTGGATCATGATTCGTGTATTGCAAGTCAATTCTTAACGTAACAAAACAATGAATTAACTTCTCAGTAACTGTTTTGGATATGTTCTTTTAAATATGACCCAAAGGAAATGTAGGTTTCCTTGCATTAAAAAAAACAACAACAACACAGAACCTCTTAATGTGAATTTCATTGTCAATATTTCAATAATTATTCTTAAATCCTGAAAAGAAAAAAGGCACTAGATTGGGACAGTGTGCTGGGAAAGGGTACAAAAATGTTCTCATGATTTTGTAAACGGAAGATACTCCTCATTCTTTACTGGGGATGCTAGATTATGGCAAAAATTATTATCACAATTATTTGGCGCACAATTGAAATCATAATTATTTCGAAACACTTACTTCTGTTCTGTCAAAATGATTCTGTAGAGGAAGTAGAATATATTGTATTAATAATGTTTTAGAAAAGTGCCTTTGCTCGAGGCTTTGAGGCAGGAGGAGTGCACTTCTGAACAGACCGCAATTAATTATATTTTATATTGAAATCACAATTTTATATGTATATATGACTAATTGCACAGCCTTGTTTTTCACCATGACATGAACATATGTAAATAAATGCAACACCGAACTGAGAAAATGATCACATTAGTCACAGTTCTGTTTATAGAAGCGTCAGTCACAGCTTGATCACAGGCAAGAATCCTTTTCACAAGATTTAATGATACAAGTGGAAATTTCTTTCATTTATTTATTTATTTTTTTACAAACCTGCTGATCTATGTGCATAAAGTCCATCCACAAACTACAAGTCTATAGGATGACAACAGAAACTGACAACTGATTTCCTTGTGAATGTTTTATTCATTATCCAAATGGAAATAAAGACAATTCTTAACCTTACCACTAGAACGAGCTCCAGCCTCATACATATATCTTCCTTAGTGCTGCAGATAAACAGTATTTCACATTAATCTTGTGTTTTTTAAGCGCAATCGATGCCTTAAGAGGTTGTCTAGGCTCATTTGTATATGATTGTCTAAACCACAAAAAGCTAATTATTTTTCTTTTCCTTTTTTAGGTCAATCTCTGCGTAGTGGTCCAATCAATGTCTTTTATTATGCTCATAATAAACCCCAGATGTGAATGTCCTCCAGTGCGATGATCAGCTGCTCTGCTCTTATTCACCAAACACACACTTGATCAAGCACATTTAGTCGCTTTGTTCTTTTGTCGAGCAAAATTGTAGCCACTTATGATATTCTTAGTTTCTTTTGTATAATTTCAGCATCCTTCAGTTTCAGAGTAATGAAAACCGGGCTGTTATCGGCGCAATTAACAATTCAGAGCTTTATATTCTATCTTCTGAATCGTCAAAAGTTCTCCAAATGTCAACTATAAACAGGAAACTGAAACACATGAATAGCATTTACAAAAGTGATGAGCGTTATTAACATTTGGGGTTGTAATTTATTGTTTATATCCTGCACTTTGGCCAGAGTGTTTGGTCACAGTCATATACTAGACTCCGTGCCAGTTTTACTGTTGTGTGAGATCTATTCTAGATCTGGCTGCAAGATTAATCGCAAACGACTTGAAATTGCAACGGACACAATTAGCAAATCGGAAAGACTGTAATTTTTTAATTACCGGTAATTTTGTCCGCAAGCAGCCAATGATCCTGTTTTTCTGTATAATAACTGCTAACCCTGTAGTTTAGATTGGTACAAACATGTTCTGAAATACATGTGATTCTTTTATTAGTGTGTCAGAGTTCATAGGCCTGTTTCAGCCTTTGTCAATTAATGTGGACATGTTTAAAATGTGAACTTTGAACAGAATCCTATTATTTAAACACACTATGCAAATGTCATCGGAATAACAATGCTCCCCTGAAAAATCGCAATAGATTCTGCCCTAATTCTCTGCTCTAAAAAATGTTGAATAAATGTCTTTCCTCATTGTGGTTAAAAGCTAAAAAAAAATTTGATTTAAAGATGGGCAGATTTTCAAAATATTGATAATTTTCAGGGTATCCGCAGGGTGTTCAAAAGTTTTAAAAGTCCATAAATAAATTCTGGTTAATTTAAGGACTTTAAAGAATTTAAAGAAAATTTACCTTTTTGGAGTGTCCTGAGCAACGCAAAACCATTACTATTGACAAATTTAAAGAACCAGACAGTGGCATAGACATTATTTGACTCTTTATATATATATATATATATATATATATATATATATATATAATATATTATTTTTTTTTTTTTTACTAAATAGTCTGATTTGGTAATGTTTTAGAAGTAAATGGTGTGCTGTGGTATCTATTAAACCCCAGAAGTGTGCCTTGGCTCAAAAAAGGTTGAAAAACACTGATATTGTTTATAATAATATATTAAGGATATAAAGTGATATTTCTGCACATCTGTGGGTCATTCCATGTTGTTTGATACCTTAACCTCAAGTAATACATGTATAGATGTACATAGATGTAATATATGTATAAATGTTTTTACACATTTTTGTTAACATAATATTATCCCCATATTGTTTTGGAGATACTAAAAAAAAAAGTAGATTTTATTTTGTGTCAATATTGCTTAGTTGCAGACACATTCATGGCTTTCAGTTACATGACATCTGGTTGTTTTGAAGAACATTTTGAGGACTTTTGACCGTTCCCAAAGTATATTATTTTGATTTACTGAATTGTTAATACGGTAACAATTCACATTTTTCATCACCATGAAACTCACCGATAAGTTGCAGCCCTTGTTGTTTATGTATTGCATGACAAGCACAGAACCACCATTTAGATTCCATACAATCACTGTCCGTGTGGAAACATGGTTTAAAGTACATTTCATCTGTGTAAATGTGTTGTTTCAGTGGGACGCGCCTGCTGCAGCCGGCCCAGGTGTGTGACATGCTCAAAGGCCTGATCCTGGTCCTCTGTTACTCCATGATGCACTACGTGGACTACGCCATGATGTACCACCTGATCCGCGGCCAGTCCGTCATCAAGCTCTACCTCATCTACAACATGCTGGAGGTAAGCCCCGTTATCTGGATCGAAATGACTACGACTAACTACTGTTAACAAGGACGAAAACGAACATAAAGACGTCTTGAATAGTTAAATAAATGGATCAGCTTAAGTGTTTAAACCTCGGCAGGTATTGGTGATTTGAATGAAGAGAAGGCGCATGATTTTATTTTTTATTACATTTCCTTGAAAACTGTGACTGTGTCAGGAGGTCTGCCTTGGACAGGTTCAGGTGCTTCTTGTGGGCAAGATTTTTCTATGTTAGACTCCACCTGTCCTCCACGCTTCACTGTGGAGTCCCTCAGGGGCCAGTTCTCGCACCGGTTCTGTTTGTACTTTATATTCTCCCGCAAAGCCGGAAGTTAGTTTTTAAGCAAATTTACGTGGTACTCAGGAATAATGGCAGCAGGGGCCCCCTGACACTCCACCTCCAGTGTGTGAGTGAAGTCAAGGAAAGGTTGGCTCATATTTTTTTAGATCTTAATGAGTGCAACATGGAAATTGTGGCGTTTGCCCCTACGGACCTCAGTTGCAGTGCACTTTACACAGGAATCAGCCAAAATGCACTTTATATCCTGTACTTAGTCCAGAATTTAGCAATACGCCTCTTAACAAAGAGGAAAAAGCACAATCGCATAACCCTTCTTGTGTCTTTGCACCAGCTGGTCATTTTTTTGTTTATTTTACAATTTTATTCTTTTCAAGCTTTGAATGGACTGGCTCCACAGTGCACAACATCTCAGACCTTATTTAAATTTACTCACCAGAGCAACATTTTGGAAATGATCTTGATTTTAAATTTGCAAATAAAGTTGGTTTTCATGACAAAGAAAAGGAAATCATAATTTATCATAACTGTGCTGCAGAGGGTAGAAGTTGATTTGGCAATTGATTGGTTGATTGGTTGAGAGCCAAAGATAACGACCTATGATGGGTTGACAGGAAGAGGCGACGAGAAGGAGGAACTAGATTGAAGTTGTTGATTTCATACCAAAATTGAATTAATGCTGCGTTCCAGTTGTCCTCGGAGGTCGAATTTTCTGAGAATTCACGCTGGAACACTGTTACATCTTGGAATTTGAGCTGATTTGAGCATTTCCTTGGTTTGAAATACCTGTTCTGATTTTTTACTATGTATAAACTGTTATATACTGCTCATTGTTTTTCCGTCTGAACAACTGGAACACACAAACTCTGCGAAAACTGAAACACAGCACAATTCTTTGGACTTCTGCCCATTTAGAGGATATAACATTTTGTTGTGACTTGTTCATTGGCACTGTTAGATTTTCATCAGTATTAAACCCATGAATAACAAAAAATGTGTGATGGCAGAACAATAACTGCATTTCTAAAAGTCTTCCTGCCTCCAGGTGGCAGACCGGCTCTTCTCCTCCTTCGGTCAGGACGTCCTGGATGCTCTGTACTGGACGGCCACAGAACCCAAAGCACGAAAGAGGGACAACATCGGAGTCATCCCTCATTTTATCATGGCCGTCGTCTATGTCTGTATCCTTCAGATCGCAGCGAATGTTACAAAGCTTCTTATTATCATATTTTATTTAGGACAGATGAGTTGTCGAGGAGCAGCAGAGGATTAGTAACAAGTGATACCCTGACCTACAATAAAAACTATTCACATTCACGCTACTTTTTTGAACTGTTCTACTATAGAACACAATGTCTTTACTTAATTTAAAGTACAAGCTAAGCGAATAGTTCAATAGCTATGGATACTTTAGAGATCCCAAAGGAAATTAAAATTCAAAGTTGACTTTTTTTGAGCTTTTAACCATATATATAACCGTTATAACATTGTTCCCTCATCAAAAAACATTCCTGGAGTTGTATTTAGCTTCATTCATGCTAGTTTGATGAATCCTGTTTAGTAAGTCCTCTGAGATCTTTTTTTAGGGCTGTTTTTGAATCTATAAATTACTGCTAGACCCTTGAGTATTTGTGCTGCCAAATCAAGTTTATTGCAACTGCGTATAAACTGCCGCAACCTAGGTTTGTTCATCCCCCTGTGTGTAATCCCCTCTGCTCCTCAGTAGATGGAGCTCTAACCCAATTCTAAATGTTTAAAGGCCAGTAACACTACAAATAAAGCATAATATTTGTCATTTCAAAAAGGAACTCTATATAGACTGGTATTAATCACTTCAAAAATGCAAAGCTTGAGTAGAACAGACTTTGTAAAGCAGTGGTGCAGCCAGCAGCGCTTCTTGAATGGGATTTTTCCTCAGTGTTGTCCAGTTCTCCACGCCATCCTCATCATGGTGCACGCCTCCACGCTCAACGTCGCCTTCAACTCCCACAACAAGTCCCTGCTCACCATCATGATGTCCAACAACGTCAGTACACACACAACCACCGCACGCAGAGAGGAACACCTAGAGGAGGTTAAAGAATATAAGAATCAGGCTCTAGTTAGTTGTGCTAGAGTTAAATTGTTTCAACATTTCTGGCTGGGTTACATATTTGTTTTTAACTTCAAGAAGAAAAACATCTGTCAATGGATTAAGTAAATCATTGTTAATAAATAGGTTACAAGAATTTTCCAGGAACCACAGAAATGTATTGAAACTTATTACAAAAAACATAAATATTTAAATATTGGTTTTGACTGAATATGCACATGAGGTAAAATAATATATATATTTTACTACTCAAGAAATTTTTTTTGCTCATATAGATTATTAACTTCGCTTAAATACTGTATAAGCTATGCAAATTCACAAATCCAAAGTATTCTGTTAACCACAAATGAAATAAAATCCGCTTTCAATATCTGCATGAGGCTGATGAAACTGTTCTGCAGTAGCTGCAATAGGATTTTCTTCTAAATAATATATAACTTATGTTAATCGTTGTCCTGTTTTTGATTTCAGTTTGTGGAGATTAAAGCTAATGTTTTCAAGAAATTTGGGAAGAACAATTTATTCCAGATGTCAAACAGTGGTAAGACGCCAACAGCTTTTTGTACGTAGTTTATGTGAAGGAGTTAGAGGTTGAACTGAGGTCTTTTGTGCAGATATTAAAGAAAGGTTCACCAGCTACATCCTGCTCCTCATTGTGGTCCTGAGGAATATGGAGCAGATGGCGTGGAACATGGGTAACTTTTTACTGTTATGACTTATTTTGTATTTTTTTTTTATTTTTTTTTTACAAAGTACATATATGTATATGTACATGTATACACATATGTAGGGAAAACACAAAAAGCAGTATTATCCAAGGAAGACAAAAGAGAGAGAAAATACAAGGAATGTGATGAATCAGTTCTTTTTTTTTTTTTTTTAAGAACTTGTTTTATTTGTTATGTTAGAAAATAAAGACAAACAGGACAGGACACAGAACCTGAACAGACAGAAACAAAAAGAATTCCCCTTATGTAAATGTCTCATTTGTCCCTCTGTCCGGTAAATTTGTCCAGTTCCATATTTATAGCTTAAGAAGAATGTAAATATCCAAAGTTATTTCAGTCCAGTCTTTGACTGTTGGTTCTGTCCTTGTCATCAATTTTGTTGTTTTTATTGCATGTTTTGCTGCAGCCAAAAGTACATTTCAGAGTATCTATCTACTGTTACCATTGTTGGTGTTTTGTGTCTTGGATACATACATTTACTTTACAAAATCTTTTTTAATAGATTTAGTTTTTAAGGGACTTGCTGTAATTTTCCAAACACTTCTGATGAATTGCTGTCATTTTGTCTGAATATTGTCATCAAGATAATCACAAGAAATATCGAGACATTCACCCACCCCTCAAGCATGCCTGAATTGTTTACCAGTGGATAAATTACTGCCTTGTCTTACTCTGCTACATTTATTTATTGTAATATCCGAAGTAGTCAAATTGACAAGACAACATACTGCACGTTTAAACACCTGCTGACTTTCGTAGGTCACCTGTGGAAGTTGATCCCGACCATCGTGATGGTGGTCATCTCTGAGGTGGCTGTGGACATTATCAAACACGCTTTCATCACCAAATTCAACAACATCCGTGCAGAAGTAAGTAGCTTCATCATCATCATCTTCATCTTCATCCTGGTCATTCTGTGTAATCATCCATCAAACAGCTGGTGTGAGCACTGCACCAGATGAGTCAGACTCTTACGCAGCGATGGAGAGAGAACTCAACATTTATACAGCTACATGGCTAAAAAGGTTCTCTGTACAAGCCCAAGCTGTGTACACAAATTTGTACTCAAGTATACAAGTATGCATGAAATATACTTCTCTTTTTTTTTCTTTCACTATTTTAGTATCAGTCTTTTGTACACAACTTGATTAATTAACAGGTAAAAGCTTGTTTTGAATTTGTGGGTATTGAAAAGATAGAGCAGTGAGAGACTATGTAGTTCTGCTCTCCTTAACTAATGAATGCAAATGAAAGAAATTACTATTACATGGTCAAAATTATATTCAAGTAGAAGAACAGGTTTACAAAAAACCTGCTCAAAAAAAGTACAATTACCCCAAAATATCGACTCAATTACAGTAAAGTGAGTATTTGTAATCTGTTACTTTCCACTCCTGCATTTGCATAATGTTTTTCCTCCCTGTGTTTCCCCAGGTGTACAGTGAATACAGAGCCAACCTGGCCTTCGATCTCCTCAGCAGCCGACAGAAAAACGTACGACTCGATTGTGTTTTCTTATATAAGCCACAGTTAGACAGCTATGAAAAATAAACCCCAAAAAAACATAATATAGTAGGGGCTGAGGCTAAGGCTATGTTCTCACTGCAGGTGCTGAGGCTCAATTCCGTTTATTTTTCCAAATCTGATTTTTTTTGGAGAAGCAATTCACTTTTTTTTTGCTGGAATGTTCCACAGTATGATATAAACTCATCTATCTTTCATTTATCCTGTGGAAGAAGTTTTTGTTGCTCAAAAAATGCTTGGTTTTATGCCATCTGCAATGTTTTATACCCACCAGCAAACTACATTTTTAAATTGTGTTATATTCCTGACATTTCCAGCAAAAAAGTCTGCAGTCTGTGTGTTCAGACTGCAGTCACGTTGCAAAATATCTGATTCAGTAGCACAAATGAAAGTGATATGGGTCGCATTTGAAAAAAATCTGATTGAGGTTGTAAAAAAATTTATCCAGGTCACATTTGGGGGAAAAAAAATCAGAAAAGACACACAAAAAAAGTTAGATAAGCATGATCATTTAAGTAAATTAATCTAACTATGTTTAAAACCCCCAAATGAATGTAAGTGACTTTTGCACATACTGACTTATTTGTGTCTGCAGGCTTACAGAGACTACAGTGACTCAGTGGCCCGCAGGATGGGCTTCATTCCCCTGCCCTCAGCCGTTCTGGTACGAGACCCTGGACTACTTTATTTCTAACTTTTGAAAAAGAATCATTATCAACTCTGTGTGTGGCTCTGATTGTGCAGCTTGTCCGGGTGGTCATGACGTCAGTGAAAGTTCAAGGAGCCCTAGCGTACACCTGTGTGTTCCTCTTGTATCTGGGGTAAGTACTTGGAAAAAAACTGAAAGAAATTATTTAGTTTGTGCGGTTGTGTTCAAAATCCGCAATACAACAGCGGCTCAGATAGTGCTAGCAGTGATTATGGAAGGTTTTGTGGCTCGATCCCAGCTCTGACGAGTGCATACAGTTGTTGTTGTTGTGTCTCTCGGCAAGACGCTTTGTCCTCTTCGCCTATGAAGAATGAAAATGTGAGAGTGACTGGTCGGAGAGACTACTGGTGTAGACCTGACTGTCACGATAACACATTTTGAAGTGCGAGGTAGGGGGTGGACGACCTGCAAAATGACATTAGGGGCACAGAGAAAATAGATGACATTCAAACACAATTTTATACGTTATGCAGTACATGAACTCCTCTGACCGAGAGCTGCACAATCCACAGAACATATAGGCATTGCGCATAATTGGATACAAACAATTACACAAGCCCTACATGACCTTAAAGCTGGGATGCCTGATTTTCAAACTGCAGAACCGGAAGTAGTGTTTACATCTATCGAACTCGCCTCTCGCTCTCACATACTCTTATGTCTTATTTGGTCAGTGTTAAAACAGCTTTTTTCAAATAACGAAATGAAACTGGGGAGGAGCACCCAAGCGCAGCCAATCAGAGCTCTGCTTTCAACTCTTACTTTGAGACAAAATACTTTATTATTAGACGCAGACAGCACGAAGAGTCTCATTTCTGTCAGAAAGTGCTGCTTTTACAAGATACTCTTACACAAAATGTACTAAATTACACCCAAAAAAACACAGCTTTAAATACAGTTTCTATTACACTCTTCCAAAATGGCTTAAAAGTGCAGTTAATATTAAATGTAAAAAACAATGTCAATTCATTTTGCAAAACAGAACACTAAGTATTATTGTACTGCTATAATTTACCTTGAATGAATTTAAATAGATGCACAGGTCAAGTTTCCAAAAGGTAGAAACTATGTAAATGTGTCTGCCATTTGTAAACGTTTATGCACATTAATGGCTGTGAGGTTGTATTATGAACGTTCTTCCCTTTTTCCATCAGCACCAAAGCATGCATTAACAATTCTGATCCCAACACCGGCTTTTCCTGCAACACATATGTAGATGTAACATAAAGCCACATAGAAAGTCAATGTGACAACTGTTTTATTATGTCAGTGTCTAGCTTACGTATACATTGCTGCTGTCCTCCTTTCCGTAATTCATGCCCAACATAACTGAAGCGGTGGTGCATGCAGCTTTATTCACGTGCAAGATTATCATTTAAGTATATCGTACGTATAAGTATAAACAATATATCGTCCCAGCCCCCTTTCTATGGACGTTTGGTATGTCCAGCCACAAACTGAACGGTTTAGGCGTTCGATCTCGAGCTCTGTGCAGATCTATATATAGTGTGCTCTGTAATAATTATTTACATAACTATAATACAAGGTTCTTTTTATGACTTTGGCTAATTGGCTAATACATATATTTCCTGCGTCTCCACTACGATAAATGCATGTCTTTATCTACATTGATTTCATGCTTGTCCACTCCTTCCCCTTGACTTCACCCTCACACACTACGCACACACCGCACACCCAGGATCAGTTACATAAGCATCAGCCGCGTCCCTCACGTTTGCACAAGCCGCCGATCGCCTGCTCATGCGGCCGTGTCCCATTGGGTTTGCACCATTGAAGAGTTCCCTCGGGGGGGGGAGAGCGACAACACGGCGTCGTCATCTCCGCTGCCATCTCCAGGCCGCCCCGTGAAGCCAGGGCTTTAAAAATAGATTCTGTGCAACACCCTGTCAGAGCGAGCACTGCTCCATAGACCCAAAAGTGTCCGCCCGCCTCTCGTCACATATGGAAGCCGAGCCACGAGCGCATCAACATCCTGGGCCCGCGATCGGACGGCGGCAGCAGCAGCAGCGAGGAGTGTGAGATGGAGCTGGAGATTCATTATTCCACAAGCTCAATGCCACAAACATTTTTTGGGAGGGGGATTTTATGTGTTGTTTACTTTATTTCATATTTTCTTACACATTCAGTATAGACTCAGTATTTATTGATTTTTCTCCACCGTTGTGCTGAAACGTAGAACTTAATAAAGTAAACAAACGTTACCAATAATTAGAAAAAAGATATGTGTAAGATAAGTATGTAAATGCAATTAAGAGACATACAAAAACATTAAGAAATTAATAAAAATTTTAAAAAAATAATAAAGTTAATTCAAGCAGTTCATGGTCTTTCAGTTACATAATTGTTTGCCTTTTGTTTACAATTGTTTTGCCCAGTTGAGACAGATGCAACAGTATTCACTCCACTACAATTGCCTTTATTTGTTTTAGTGCATAGATCGTTTTACGCATATTTAAATGTCTTTTTGTGTGTTCTTATTTTCATTTGATTTACACGTTTACTGGTTTACTTTAAGTCTATTTGTCGTATCTCTTTTACACATTCTACTCAATGGGCTCTGCACAACAGCGCCTGGCTAGCTTAATAGATCCATGGGCTAGTCCAGTACTTCCTGTCTAATGCTATCTCTATGGGATTTCTGATAAATCAGTCTAAAATCAGGCAGTGAACAATGAGTTGTGGTGAATGTTAAAGACTTTACAAAACAGGTGAACACTTTCCCAAAGGGCATGCTCCAAAGGGCATGATCCGCACTCTTGTAGTAAAGGCCGGTTTGACGCTAACGGTGTTCACGCAGTTGGTGAACGAGGGAAAAATCTTTTGCTAACACATTATATAAAGTAGATTGATTTGTCTAAAATGTTTAATGTGCACATGCAAAAACAAGTCGGCAACGCACCGACTTCCGGGGCGGTCTGAAACGGCTTTTTAGTCCATGTAGAACTTATTTTCTGTTGAGCTCGTCTGCCCCATGTAAACTAATACAACAGAAAAAGATGGCGGCGCCCACGACAACTTACGAAATGGGGTGAATAAAAAAGAAAATAGAAATAGAAAAGGAAGAAGTGTGCCATTAGCATGCTAATGTTTGTTAGCTTTACCGGGATGGTCTGTGACACTTAGGACTCAGAGACTGGTGAAAAGTGCTTATAAACTCATCTCACTGAATATTTAGGATGCTGCGACTGCATTAGGAAAGTGAGCCATACATGTGACTGATGTGAAGACTTTAACATTAACTAGTTCTGTTTTTCCTGTTTCAAAACGGTAAGAACAGGTACAGGGCCTTTAATGCAGTTATTCTAAAGATCCAAAGAAGGGATTGCTCCCCTCCCCCATTGGTATTCTTAATGGTACATTTTCTAGAAACATGTTTACATGTAAGCCCTGGAAACATGCTGATGAAGATAGGATTATTTGTATTATGCAACTTCAGCGTGATGTTCATGAAAAATAATTATCCCAGTTTGTTCCAGTTGCATCAAAACAAATTAAATGTTAGGTGGATCTTGCAAATTAAATGCAGTGAAGGGAAATAATATATTCCCATTATCATTATCCAGTCTTATTTTACCAGCACTGAAAGGAAAGACAGCACCATGTAGCTTTTTATTTATATGATACATTTCTCACTCTCTCCTTTTTATCACCATATCGCCCAGGCCTAATGCTAAGCACCTAAAAAAAACAAATAACATAGTGCGTCTCCTTTAAGAAACAGGAAATATTCTAACCATAACTTTGCGACATTAGTGTTATGAATAAGCTGGAAAACAACGTGTCTATCTTTACCAAATGCACTGTGGAAAATCTCTTCAGACGCTGCTGGAAAACCGCAAGTTAGTCAGCGCTTGGGTTCAGAAGTCTATAGTCTGTGACATTTACGACACAGTGAATACCCTTTTGTGTCGTTGTTTATGAACAGCATGAGTGGAACGCGTTGTGCTCACGATCTCCTGTCGTCGCAGGCTCCTCACGCTCAAGGTGCTGAACAGTATCGTGCTGCTGGGCAAGTCCTGCGTTCTGATCAAGAGAGCCAACATGGAGGACAAACTGTACGACCAACCGGCAGCTTCTGAGAGCACCACCAGCACCAGCACGCAAGCGCCCAGCAGCACGGAGCCGGCGCCATGTTCCACACCCACAGGTAGTCTGCACAACCATCACTTTTTATTCAGTTCATTTATGTTTCGCTTCGAATACCAGCGACCTTTGCTTTGAATACGCAACTTTATACCTTCATATATTTTGCAAGCATTTAAAGCAACAACAGTTTTGCCGCAAACCATACAGAATCATTAAAAGATCAAATGTTAATGTCGGCTGCTAAATAACGTAAAATATACAGTAGATTTATGAATTATTTTGGGAGCAAGTTATGACATTCGTGAACTTGAAATGTTTCTGTCTTTTTGAAATTATAATTTGTAGACAAACTTAAAAAAAAAAAAAAAAACTCTTTCTCTTTCAATGTTAACAAACTCCAACACATCACATCATGTAACAAAAAATTAACGTGTAACTACCACACAGCACACAGCGCAGAAAAGGAAATTTAAGAAAACAAAAGGAAAAATTAAGAAAACAAACAACCATATTTAAAACTAAACAGGAAGAAAGATTATATATCAGAAAGTAAATATTCCATTTCCTGTTGTGCCCAGATAATTTGTTAGTATTTATTGCAGTCGTTTTTTTCGTCTCAATTAATTGTGTTCTTAAAATTATGATATTGTTTTAGCTTTAAAATAAAAATCTTCCCCAACAAGATGATAATTTTCAGAAAGGTGTAGAGCAGTAAAGAGTTAGTTAGCTTTTGTGTTGTATTAGAGACTATTCTTTGGAGCTGCATCAGATTTTTTGCCCCCACATTAAAAACTACATTTAGTTCACAGTGTAATGCACATGAAGAACCAGATATACTCACTACACAGTATGGTAGAGCAGAATAATGGCAACATATTGAATTGTAATTTTTCGTACAATCATTGCAATTTGTGTTTTTGATTCCTCTTGAAATCTGTTCATATTTTAAACACGTCAAGGAGCATTAAAAGACACATATTATGCAAATGTTGAACTTTCTATAACATTGTTCCCTCGTCAAAAACATACCTGGAGTTGTATTTAGCTTCCGGCTTCACGCTTGTTTCATTAATCCCGTTTACTTGCTCAGAACCTGCTTTCAAATTTCCCAGATTTATGACTTCAAAGGTATCCGGAGGTCTCCTGTTCTGTTTTTAAGTTCATACATCATCACCCGACTCATTCTGAGCATTTCTGGACACGATATTTTATTATGCACAGGAAATGATGTTACTTAAATGATTGGGTTTCAGTAATTGCAACTATTCAAAGTTTGATCCGTTTGAGATGTATCTTGCAGCTCTACATCGTGCAGACTCTGTTCAACGGCTTCAGTAATTTTCCCTTCGCTCAAACAATAAGTAGATGTTTTCTTTACCTTGAAATTAGTAAAAATGGAAGACCAATTGGATCCTGTGGGTTTTGTGCAAGCGTGTCATTTCTCCACATGAAGTGAAGCCGCCCTCCACAGCAGACAGTCCCACATTGACAGGAGAGGCGCTGCTTTCCTCCACAGCTGTGTTCCCAGTGGGAGCGTGCTGTGCAGAGATCCTGATGGTGCACTCTCTGTATCGTGTGGCATCAAACATCAAAGCTCCACCAAGGCCTTTCAAATGCATCTCTGCTCACACAGCGACACGGCTACAGGCGTAAGACGGCACGCTTCCACTCTCACTGATGACGGCTCTGAGCGCGGGCTGCACTCTACAATTATGGCTTCTATCATTTGGTTTGAAATGAATGGACATTTTAATCTTTAAAATTGGATGGTGTTGATGATGGTCCATCAAATATCAACAGTTTCCTTCCCCAACAGATAGGTTTCAACAAGACTCGTTAGGTTCTTGTAGAGACAGGCTGATATATCGGTTGGCTGATATAGCAGGCCGATATTACACTTTACACATTTAACTTATTCTGCCTCAAATATCCAGCACAGGCTAATATTTAGTGTGGGCTAACAAAGTACTTAAAAAAGCATTGTCTTTCTTTTAAACATATTAGGCAAAATCCACTTAAATGAGCTTTTAACCTTGTTACATTTACATCATTTTCTCAAAGTTGTGTTTTTATTGATCGCTGCATGTTTGAGTTAATCCTGTGAACTGAGGCTCACATGCTCACATGCTTTCACCTACCCCCTATCCCTGCCCACATCTCTCAACATAGTTGTAATTATCTGAAAAATGAAGACTCCAGGTGACATGTTTTGAGTTTTTTTTTATTTTTTTAATGAAAATTAGCCCTACATATCGGCCAAAAATATCAGCAGAGGTTATTGGGGCTAGGAAGCTAGCTAACTTAAATAAAGTCAAAAGCTTGGGACAGCAGAACAGGAAGTTGCTCCACAAAAAAAAAATAATAATAAAAAAAAGGGGTTTACTAAACGCAGATTACATCTGGGTTGATGAGGGGAAAAAAAACATATTGGTCAGTCTGTACTTAGTAAGGCAGCAACCAAAATGAATGGGAGAAATCATGAGAAATAATTAAGATACCAGTTTACAAAATGATTTAAGGGGGACTGTCTCACTTTTCTGGTTGAGATAAGAAAATGGCCGAAAAGTTACAAAATGTACCTTTTAACCTGCATAAAAGTTAGTTATTGATTAGAGACAGATAGTTGTTTGGATGGCTTTGTTTCCAGGTCAGAACTAGGATTTATAGTGTATTACATTATTTTACACTGTTTCAGCTCCAGACACTTTATTTCCAGACATCTGCTCATGTTTTCAGCGCACAGTAACACTTGTATCTGTGCAGTAACACTCACATAACAGTAGAAATGCCATCTGTGATACTCCCTGTTTATCCTGAGGGCGGACAAGACTTATGAACACTGCGCTTCAGCATATGGTGGATAAGTTTTATTAAAGCATACACATGTTCCACTCACAAACTACTGAACCCAAATGACTCCATCAGCTCTGCAACAGTACGCAACATGACAGGCACATGAAGCTCCAGCCAAAACTTAGATTAGATTAGCCTTTATTAAAGGGGTCTTATCTTCCCGTTTCGCTTTCATTTAGTAACTTTTACGAATGTGAAAACACCGCTAGCATGTCGCGCTTGCCTCCGCTAACAGGTACAACGGACTATCACACGGAGCCTGATATTCACTCAGATTAACTTGCGTGTGTGAGCCATCGTGTGTGACCGTAGCTGTTACGACTTCATCACGTCTTGCAGTGTGACATCCATAAATCTTAAAAGACAAAACAAAAATCATGCAGTGGACACCCAGCTTAAGATAATGTTTGTTCTCCATATATATTACATTTGACGGCATTAAAAATGTTGAAATGCAGCATTAAAAAACATTACATTTGATTTGCAGATACCAGTATCAGACCGGGACACCACCACAGACAGTAGACATTCCAAACACCACACATTCACAAAACCAACATCAAGTACAAACATCAACCCAGCAAATCAGACATGTCCAAACTCAGGCCCGGGGGCCAAATGCGGCCCTCAGACCAATTTTTCTTGGCCCTTAGGCTTCCTGGTGAACTGGCCCACATTGTCCTGATAAGTACTATTTACAGCACATTTCAGATTTTCTACAATTCTAACCTAAATAACTAACATTTTGGTGCAATACAGACCTGATATTAAGGCACTGAGACTGAATGTAGATGTGGTGGTGCTTAAAACATCAGATAAATGCAGCTTTTTTAACGTTTCGCGATTGATTTGTGGCCCTCCGCTTGGTCTATATTTCAATATGTGGCCCTCGATGGAAAAAGTTTGGACACCCCTGCAGCAAATCCTGTATTGTAGTGATTATGTATATCGTCTGCAAGAGCTATTGAATTTTATGGCAAATTAAATTGGAAGAAGAATTGGAAAAAAAAACGAGTAAAATACAGCAAAAACCACTGACCTGACTGAAAATACAAATAAATGATAATTAACTGTAATTTTTCACACATTTGTATAAAGTAAAGTCTTTTATGCTTCATTTTACAGTTATTCCAGATTTATGACATATTTGAACTGCAACAAAGACATTTACAGACACAAAAATCAAATCATACTGTATTATTGATGTTGGGATACTTAAAAAAAGCCATATTATTTTTTTTATTATTTTTTCAATATTCCCCATCCCTAGATTGCACTGCTGAAATCAACAAAAAGCCTTATGAAAGGTTGTCCACTAATCAGCAGGCCTGTTACTTCAAACTGCTTCGTCTAATAAATGTACAGAATTAGAGTCTGTAAATAGTCTGTGTTTCGAGTTTGTGGAAATAAAAGCAGCAGATGATTGTGTTGCCTTAAAACACAGCGCTGTCTCTCAGGGCGGCCTTGATAATGGAACACTCGTTCTCTTTGATATGAATAATTCTCTTTGATTGAGTTGGCTTTTGGAACACTCTCAAGTTTATAGACTTTGATGACGTTTCTCTTCAATATTTAACTTAGTTTGTACGTGGCTAAAAGCTAAAACTATCTGTATTCACGATTCAGTCAGTGCAGTGAGTTTTTGTTCAGGACCACAGACAGCGCTCGCCACAATCAGGTTTCAAGTATAAGATTTTTTTCAGCTGATAATATACTTAGTTGTTCAATTGTACAAAAATGGAATGGATACTGCCTTATAATTGGAGATCATCTGTTTTACCTTGATGCAGATTATTTTAAGTCAGACATTTTATTAACGAACACACAAGTCAGAACAATTGTTAGACCATATGTAATATGATATATCAGATATATAAGAGCTGCATGATTTGAGGAAAAATATTTAATTGTAATTTTTCTGACCATTTTTTGGTTGTGATTGTGATTAGATTTGTGATTTATGTTTTAATTGGATTCTGTTCAAAGTTCACATTTTAAACACAACCAGGAGAATTGACAAAAAGACTGAAATATGAACTAATCAGAATTAATAAAACAATCACGTTTTTCAGAATGTTGCTTTTAGTGGCGCTTTTGACGCTTTTAGTTGCCCCTTTGTCGCTTTTAGTGGCGCTTTTGATGCTTTCAGTTGCGCTTTTGTTGCTTTTAGTCACTTGTTGCTTCTAGTTGCTTTTTACTTCTGTTCAGTTGCATTTTTGTTGTTTTTGTTGCGCTTTTGTCTCTTTTAGTTACATTTTTGTTGCTTTTGGTAACGCTGTTGTTGCTTTTAGTTGCTTTTTTGTTTTTAGTCACATTTTTGTCGCTTTTAATCATGTTTTGTTGCACTTTTGATGCTTTTAGACACATTTTTATAGCTCCTAGTTGTGCTTTTGCCACTTTTAGCCACACTTCTGACGCTTCGAGTTGCCTTTTTTAAATTTTTTTTTTAGTCATGCTTTTGTCTCTTTCAGTTGTGTTTTTGATGATTTTAGTCGCATTTTTGTCACTTAGTTATGTTTGTGTCGCGCTTTTGACACTTTGACACATTGTTATAGCTTTTACTTGTGCGTTTGTCATGCTTTTGATACTTTTAATAGAATTTTTGATGCTTTTAGTTGCATTTTTGTCATGTTTTTCTCGCTTGTTTCAGAACATGTTTAAACAAATCTAAACTACAGGGTTAGCCGTTTTTATGTAGAATAAAACTGGATATTTTGTTGTTTGTGGTGGAAACAGTGCAATTAAAGAGTGCAGCCTTTGCGAGTTGCTAATTGTGTCCCTTCAAATAGCAATTCGATTCAGTTTCGACTTATTGTGCAGCCCTAAACTATTGAAATTGTCTTCGTTTTGTATCAAAATCAAGTTCAACATTTGAGACATATTTACAAATTCATAATGTGACGGACTGTAACAGAGTTTTGAGTGAAGTTGCCTCACATTTAACCCCTCGATGTCGCCTGTTCTCCGCAGCCGAATCCATGGAGGAGCACATCCCAGCCGCCCCTCCCAAGCCTCCCATCCCCATTTTCTCCCAGCCCACCCCCCGGACCGACCTGTTCCCCAGTCCGCGCATCGAGGTGTGCTCCGCCGCCGCCACCACCACCAGCCCCGCCGCCGGCCCCGACAACCGCCCCTCCACCCCGCCTCCGGAGCCGGAACAGCCCATCCCCTCGCTGTCCAAAGAGGAGGAGGGGGAACCAGGTGCCGACTCAGAACTCAGACAGAGGACTTCCAAAAAAGAGCTACTGGAGATAGACCGCTTTACCATCTGTGGGAGCCGCATCGACTAAACCGCCGACGGCATTTAAGGACAAAATGTAGCGCTTAACCACTCAGGGACAAGAGCCAGCAGCAATTACACTATTTATTATGGACAATATCGACTATAATTTAACTTATTTCGGAGGATGACGCTGCTGAACTGAAGTTATGAGAGAGAAGTGTGGAAATGTATGTGTGAATGTGTTAGAAGCCCGTTTTACATAGATTTAAGTGGTTGGTTGGTGGTGTTTTGGACCAGCAAAATACAACAATTAACTTGACATTGATTTATAGCAGACTATTTTAAACTAGGCAGTTTGCTTTTGCTTTACCTGCGCAATACTATTTTATCAAGGCTTAAAAGTTGAATATATGACAAAGGGAACAAACGTCATTCCTTAAATATCGTTTTTCATATTTATTGCTTCCCTAATGCCAAGAAGTTTGTCTTACACTTCATTAAATAAATAAAAACTAAATAAATGTTGACTAAAAGGAGCATGTTTTTCTAGGCATTTTTGAGCAATGAAAATAACTGCAAAATGGATCAGCTTAAGGCCAGACTGTGGAACATTCCTGATAAAGCAATAACATCCAATTAATCTCCATGTTAATTTTGTCGAGTTACTTTTTTGTCTTTGTTTTTGTAAATGTTTTTTACAAAAACTAAACAAAAAGTAATCACAATAACTAAAAAGATGATATTTATGTACATTTTCCTCAAATAAAACTATGACTAAAAGTAGATTTTTTTTTGTTGATTAAAAGTCGAACTAAACTAAACAAAAGTAACAAAAAGAACAATCCCAGAGCTCCAAACCAGACTGTAAACTCTACATCCTAAGAACACATCTGAACACGTCCCATGATCCAATACAATGCATTTTATTGTATTAAAATAAAAAATAAAACATATTTTCTGGTCGATTTAAACTATCATGGATTTAGTCGACTAAATTAGCATGACATTTTCATTGATTAAAACTAAACTAAAACTGAAAATCTTGACTAGAACTAACAATCATTTAGACAAAAGACTAAAACTAAATTGAAATTAACACTGCCATAGAGACAAGCAGGTATTTACTAAATGATTGGGTTTGTGTGTATAACTTAAAGGGCCCATGACAAGTTGAGCTACTAATTTTATTTATTTATAAAACACAGTTAAGATAATTTACATAAAATTTGCCATTTCAGTTTAGCTATTTTCGTTAAATTTTTACTTCATGGTTGTAAATCATGACATTGCACTGGGAAATTCTGCAACTGTTACCTAGCAACCATTTTCTACACTGAGCCAAAACTCCTCTAATGTCATAGAAATTATTATTTGCCAAATAAAAATACACGAGAGCAGCTTTATTTTGTTATTTAAAGGACCAGAAAATTACGTTTCAACTGAGTACACGTTTTGAATGGAGTCTCCCCAGTGTGATGTCATCATATTTTACAATTTTGCTCTAATTCCTGTAATTTTCTACACATTTTTCACAAAGTAGTACCATTTATATTTTCAACATGTATTATCCAATCAAATAAAGTCAAAACTAGGAAGTCATAAAAACCTGTCCTACGCACTTGAACTGTGCTTCACGTCCTCTTCAGTGAAACAAAAACCTTCCCCATTCCATAAAGGTGACGTATAGAATGACCAAAATATGCCGCTACGAAATAATCTGTGTAGAAAGGGCTGAGTGTGTGTGTGAGAGTTCATCCACAGGGACAGGGACATGTTCTTTGTAGTTCAACAGACTTCAATTCATGCTAGAAAAAACATGTTTCCACTAATTCTCATGAGAAAGTAGTGCCATTTTGAAGGACAGGATTTTTAGTCTGATTGGTACCCACTGTTTGCTGAGCACTGCTTCAGAACCTCAAATCGTAAGGTTTAACATTGTTTTACAACTTTTCAACTGCCATTTCAGAGCAACCAGACAGCGCCGGGCTCCGTTGCCTAGTGACTGCTCTTATACTGTAGAAATAGCAGATTACACCAACCCAGAGCGCGAGTGCATCCAGCTTTAAAATGTTCAGTTGCTGAGTTTGTTGTGCATTAACAATCATCTCAAATAATAGCTGAAACTGAAGGACACATATTCTGCTACAGTGATTTTTTTTTTTGAGCTTTTAACTGTGTTCTAACATCGTTCCATCATCAAAAACATACCCGGAGTTGCGTTTAGCTGCATTCACGCTAGTTTGATGAATGCAGGTTAGAAAATCTTCTCTCCTCCCGCCGTCAAAAACACTCCAAGCTGAACTACCTCCATCGATGACGTTTCTCCAGTAACCGACGTCACTTATCGGAGAATCTTCTGCTGTTTCTAAATCCTTAAATCGTTGTCAGACTGAGAATTTCTGTCGTCTTGACGCTATCACTGCTACTGCTAGGCTTATTATTTATTAGCATCCCTCGGAGTCCCTTGAGTAATAACATATCGCAGTCAGTAGATGGCGCCTATTCTCAGTAAGTGCCGTGGGAAACAGCAGAAGTACAGATGTTCGCTAAAGGTACTCAAGAGCATGTTTAAAGGCGAATAACAATATAAAAAATGCATTATATTTGTCCTTTAACACTGAAACAGGGCAACAAGTCGTGCTACTGAACGGGATAACAATATGAGGCGGTGCATTAAAACACCGCAGAATACGTCTGAAGAAAATCCTTATAATTAAAGATGCACTATTCACTTTTTTGCCACTTTCCGCCACCTGCTCGTCTCCGTCGAAATGGTATTGCTTTGCCTGGAATGTTCCACAGTATGGCTTTAAACGCATCTATCTTGCGTTCAATCACAAGTGTCATTTCTTAAAGGGGCTGTACCTGATTTTTACTGAACTATTCCATGTTTACGATTTTTTGCATGTAATGAATTAAAGTTAGTTTTGTCACAGCACGGATTTATTGTAAAAGCATCTAAAAAATGAGACCTCAATGTTTGCTCTGCATCTGTTTATAGAGCGCTTTATCCTACGAGAAGCAGGAAGTGCAGCGTTAGCATGCTAATGTTTGTTAGCTTTAGTACTCTGGGCTCAAAAACTGATGAAAAGTGCTTCTAAACTCAAGGAGGTGAATATTTAGGATGCTGGGACTGCATTAGGAAAGTGACAGATACATGTGACTGATGTAAACAATAAAACAATAATAATAATAAACAATAAAAATCAAGCACTGCCCCTTTAAAAAAAGACTTGAAAAAGGCATTCATGAACCTGGCGGTGTCACCTGCTTGGAGATATAGATGAGTTAAATGCCTTACTGTGGAATATTCTTGACAAAGCAATGACATCTCTGGAGAGGAGCAGGTACCAAGCCCCTCAGATCAAATCAACCCCAACTCAAGCAATCATCACTGAACGAAACCCTACGCTCTGAACTAACATATTTTCAAATCCTACTCCTTAAAAGCCTGTCTATGAATATGACATTTTGAATTGTGGTGCAGTAAAGAGATTACGGCTTTGAGCTGCGACAGGCATTGTTTACACAGAACACTCAGCCTTGTAGAGTGTGATAAGAAATACAGACGCTTTTATCGGTGTGTAGTTCATCTCCATTACATTTGTGCTCAGAATGTTTCCACTGAACAAAACATGATCTTAGCATTAATGTTTACAATTGAGTGATAGGAGCAATATATCTCTACAAGAATGCCTTTACACAATATTTAACCCCATGTACACTTATTTTCAGCTGTATTTCTAACAGTAGTTTACGGTAGCACTTTGCAATGCCAAAATAATGATCATATGTCTTTATTATAGGTGCTAAAATGCCAAAAGTTTTGTTTGCCATCCATTTGTGTTTACTAAACTCATTAGAATGTTGCATGGCAGCAAGTGCATTTGAGGTCACATCGGTGGACGACAAAATTCTGCAAAAGTGCCCTGGGTCAACAAATCTGAGAAAAAAAGCTGGGATTTGTGAATTTGAGTTGTAATTATTTAACGGATAAGTGCCAGATGTATTTCACTGCAGTCAAAATATTACTCCATCTCTCCTTAAATACAATCCACTAGGTATTATTTTCATTGATAATATCTGTACAAGATGGAAACGAAAAGAAAATTAAGCTTCAGAACCAATATATCTGTTTTTATAATTGTACTCTTCAAATTCTGAATTAGATTTTAGATTGTTTTTTTTCTAGGATGAGGGACACTTTTAGATCGATAACTTGTTTTGTCTAATGTTGTGAATCTAAATTTAAAGGTGCACTGTGTAACTTTTCTGATGGAGGGTCTGCCACCTGCTGGTCGAGATGTTAATGTTTTGCATTAAGGTTACACAGTGCACCTTTAAAATGTAACAAATGTAAATTAGAAAATAGAACTGTATTCAGGCCCGTTGATAGAATTCTGGTGGCCCAGGAAAAAAGGCTTCACATGGGCCCCCCTTAAAGTGCTTATGACAGGTTGGAGTAACTAAAATAACTAAATAATATAATAACTAAATAACTAAAATACAGCTAAACTTTAGAAGAAAAAAAAATTAACACATTTTGTCTCGGTTTAGCTTTTTTTTTTGGTTCGTAATTTTACTTCCTGGTTGTAAATTATGACATCACAGTAGGAAATGACCTTGAAACCACACTTTACACTAATGACACATATATATTCTTAATTGACAAATAAAAAATATGTATATGAGCACCTTTATTTTGTTAAATTAATGTATAAAGGGTGAAAAAAAAAGTCTTTTTGTGTAAATTGTGCATAACCTTTGGATAGTCTCCCTAGTGTGATGTCATCAATTTGTTTTTACTTCCTGTAATTCTTTTGAACTTTTCTCCACAAACGCCGACTTGATTAGTGTCAAACTATAATTTATATTTACAACATCTACTCAAAATAAAGTTTCAAATAATAAAAACCTGTCATACGCACTTACATGTAAATTAATCCCGCCCCTAGAACCGCCCCTTTTGCCCCCCTTTGTCTACTTCCCTGCGTACAATTATTTTTGCAAATGTTTAAAATAATAATTAATGAAATGTATTGGTTCTTTTCTGTCATAATTTAAAATCTAATTATTTATTTAACAATGTACTGTCGATAAGAAAATGTTAATAATGTGAAGTATATTTGCATTTCCAGTTGTGACATGAGCGGCGGTTCTGTTTTTGGAGCCGTGATGTGGAGTGACATTCTTTACATAAAAAGTGTGGTCCTGGAGTCATGCACTTTCTATGACGTTGCTGGATCTCATTTTGTTTTTATGGGGTTGTATTGGCAGCGTTCCTCTGCAAGTTCTCACACACTGCCTGCTCTCTATCAGTTTGGTTTACTTTGTATTGAATTATTTACATTTATATTGTGTATAATATTCTTTATTTGGATTAATTAAAGTTGGTTTGTTAAAAATCGTGTTTGTTCTTCTAGAAACGTTAATGAATCCTGCTGATAAACCCTTTAACAAAAACATTCTGAATTCCAGAACAGAGGCAAAAGTGACGTGGAACATTATGTGATTTCAATGGAGAAACTTTGATTCACCTCAGACTATCACAAAATATGAAAACTCAAGATGGGTTTGGCAAAGTAAAACCACCTGGATACTGAAAATGTGAGTGATCAAAGCCAGATTTAAACACACTTAGCATTCACACTTAGCATCATATTAGCATTTTGGTGAAGGCAAAATCATGACTTTTAGGTTTTGCTGTTCAAACACTTGCAGAAATGTTGATCCCATTCTATTTTTCATTTTATCAAAAGGATTCTACTTGTATATAACACAGATGTAACACAAATAATACTTTTTTTGACGCTCAAAATGAGACAAAGGAGACGATGGAGCGATGACATTGACCTGCACAACATTTCCACGGCAACGGAGTCTGAAGGAAGACGTCCGTGACCCCTGATCTTCAGAAATCAGGATGAGAAGGCAAGATGCTCAAATATTTACTTTTTTTATTGCAACTAGTATCTTTTCCATCCTTTTTTATCCTTTGCACTTCTACCCTGGTTATGCAAAAATGTGGCTTAAAAGTTTGTTATTGAAACTTAAAATGATTAGTACTTAGGTCTGTCATTTAGTTCTTGCAGAATGTGTCATTGTCTACATCATTTTGCCTTCAGTTGCCGCCATTCCAGAATTTTGAACATTCTGATGAAAGAACATTATAAAGGGCTCTATTATTTGACAAATTATGCTCGGTCTTGTCTTTGAACTAGAACTACTTACCTGACTGCACAGGAGTTGACATTCCTCACATTTTTTCTGCTACACAGCAGCCACTTTACATTGGTGGCAATGCTAGTGACTGTTTATTATTTATGTATTTATTTTATTATATATGTTTTGTATTAAATAACATAAAAAGGAACACAGAGATAGTATACGAACATTTTTACATAATCCTAATCATGTAGTCCGGGATAATGATTCAATTTGGTCTAAAAACTCTATTAAAAATGTGTACATTTGTAAATGTAATTTTCTCCATTTTCCGAATGTCAGTTATAATGTCGGTCCAGTCCTTGATTGTTGGTTAATTTTGTATCATCCATGTATTTGTGATTATCTTATTTCTCGCCACCAAAAGTGTTCTCCAAAGGTATCCATTTATTGTGTCCATGGCAGGAGTTTGAGGCCCAGATACATATTTCTGAAGTCCAGTGGGATGACGGTGCTGAAAACAGTCTGCAGTGTTCTGTAATATTTATGAACAAACCCCCCCCCCAAAAAAATCCCAAAACATAAAATAATGGTTGGCCGTTTGGCAAATGTTTATTTTTGACAATATTTAATTTCACGATTGAGGTGGGGTTAGGATTTGGTTAAGGTTAGGGTTTTAGGACAGGTTTACCAGCTGGGTATTGGTAGGTTCTTCTTCCAGACCACATGGGGGATTTTTCTGCATGTTTTCCCTGTGACTGGATGGCTATTTTTATTTCCCCCACCAATACTTAAATCATATAGTTCCATCATCTTGCAGACGCGTATTCCTGTCAGGATAATTACTAAATCGACTTATCGTTCAATATAAGATAAACAAAGCAATACAGTCCCGATCAAAAGTTTAAGACCAGTTGAATAAATGGCAAAAGTCACATTTTGCATGGTTGAATCATAACAAGGTTCCAAGTAGAGCTCCACTATGTAACAACAAATCGGAGTGATACACAAAAAAAAGTTTGAGTTGACATTTTATTGAAAACAACAATTAAACTAAATAGTCAGTTCTGCAGTAGATCAAAGGTTTAGGACCACATGCCTTTAAAGCCCAAATATGCACAAAATGCAGATTCTTGTGTCATTTTCATATTCACACTGTCATGACGTTCTGATGGCAAAGGATCCGATTGGCTGTCCGTCAAGACACTGGGCGATCCTTGACCCAAATTAAGGCGGTTACTGGAGCCAACTGCAGCCCAATAACCATCAGACACATCTGTGACTGATGGACTTCAAAAACAAAGTCTTCAAAGGCTTCGTCTCCTTGAACGCCAAAGAAATGCAGCTTGGACATTACAAGAGACACAAACAGTTTTATCATTGATGAGAAAAAATGTAAGCTTGATGGTCTTGATGGTTTCCAACATTACTGGCACGACAAGCAGATCCACCTGAGATTCTACGCACCACAGCGAGGGGGCGCAAACACATTTTTGAAGTGATCAACTATAACTGCTACTCATTACTGAGTTCATGTTTGGGACTTTGTTTTGAGGGGGTTTCTGGTTGTTTTTGAGGTGTGGTCTTAAACGTTTGATCAGCTGCAAAGTTTAACTGTTTTCAGTAAAATGTTTACGCAAACTTTTCTTTTTGTTTCACTCCCATTTCTCTGTGTTTATTGAAGCTCTACCTGGAACCTTGTTAAAATCCAACCATGCAAATGTGACTTTGCATGGTCGGATCTTTAAATGCAAAAGTCTCATTTTGCATGGTTGGATCTTAAGGCTCTTAGGTTCCAACTACACATAATGTGACCTTTGCCATTTATTCAACTGGTCCTAAACCTTTCATCCGGACTGTATATTTGGGGCTCAATATTTATCTGTGCACTTCGAGGAACCTTTTCTTCGTTTTTTCAATACAATTTGAGCTGTGGAGAGTGAAATAAGCAACTTTTATGACTCATTATCAACACCAACTAACTAAAAAAGGGTTTCATTGTGCTATATTGGACATTTTTTGGGTGGGATTGTGGCTGTCAGTGGCTTGAAGTACTTTCAACATTATCGTTCATTGTGATATTTTCTGTAGCAGTATATCCCGCTCCATAATCTGTTATCGTGACGGGCCTACTGACGCATTGTCCCATGTGGTATTAAAGTATGGGTTAAATGACAGTGACGAGCGCTGTGTGGGACGGGTGGTGCTGTGTGGGATGGGCGGTGCTGTTAATCCTGTGGGGTTTAGACCGGAGCTCGACCTCACCTGTCCCAGAGAACTGCACTCAGAATATCCACACATTCTTAGAGTCGTAAGCTCCTTATGATCCAGACAGAGATAGTGGAGACAGCCCACAGCTCCGAGCAGCACAAAGGCACTTTTACCTCCAGGAACAAGTGTGCAGGATGGATCAGGGGTTCACTGGCACCGAGCAAGGGCCCACACCGGAGGAGATGTTCTGGGACCTCCCGTAGTAAATATGCATGATAAACTGGAGCTGGAAGACAATTTGAATATCTACTGTGTTAAATGGACTAAAACCAGCCCGGGCCCAGACTAAACTGACTGAGGGTGCGTCCGTGTAGCAAAGGGGTACGAAAACGATACCTTTCCATTTAGCGTCATTATTGTAATGTTCACGATTCAAATGAGGGTGCAAACACTTTTAAATCAGGGTGCAATATTCCCTTTTGCATGCCTGTAAACCTGGATCTGGCGAAAACTAAGCTTTTACAACAAGTTCACGTCATTTTCTAATACTGGGGAGGCCACAATAGCTACATTTGCAGCAGGTAATGTCAGAATGGATGGAGCTAAACAGGCCTGATCACTGTTTGGTTTCGGAAGTAAATCAATTTTTCCCATAGAGATCAAATGTTTGAAAATTTGCTCGGGGCTAATGAGCTCTGTGTTAAGTAATGAGCACAATACCTGCCTGTTTATGAGACTTGATATACCGCTAAATTATTAAAACATTTCACAGGATTTTAAGTTTTACATGTGTTTTTTGGACTGAAAACAACCGTGTTATGGACATTAGATACTACTTGCTTAGCCTCCGCCGTGCCTTTAAACTCATTTGAATTTTTTAAAAGTCTATGACAGAAATTTATGAGAAATTTACTTCCGGAACCATGGCGAAATTTGAAGTGTTGAAATCAGTTTCCCATAGGGTTTTTAAAAAATATTATTTCATACACTTAATCTTGTAAAATAGACTATTTATATGTCATCTGAATATTTAAATTTCCTGAACTTACGGCGACTGGAGACAAAAAGGTAAACGATATAGTATAATACACTTTCAATATTTATGTATCAAGCTATTGGTTTAATAATATAGATTTTCGGATGTAGAAATATCAATTAGCTTGGTTTTCTATTGCAAAAGAAAACCAAAGTAATTCGTCAAATTTGTGTTTGAGCTTTCTGTGATCAAGTATGTACATATCTAATGAAAAAGTCAATTTCTGTAAGTATATGTCCAGTAAAAAGTCACGAAAAATGCTAAAAGTCTAACACAAATTAGTATTAAATAAACAAAAAATGTCAAACACAATAGTAAATCTGTTTAAACCAGGCTCTGATATCACTCACATGTATTTGAGTTGATTTTTCATATTCTGTGACATTCTGAGGTTAATCCAACTTTCTCCATTGAAATGATGGTCCATGTCACTTTTGCCTCCATTCCAGACTTTAGAATGCATTTCTTTCATGTCTAATTTGTTGTAAATAATCTATAAATCATAAAAGATCAAACCCACCCACATGCCTAATCACATCTATAGTTCACTCCATCTCGTCTTGATAACAACATGAAAGAAATCCTCTTTTTTCAGCCCAATATAACATGCACTGACATTTCGGCTTCCCCACTGTAATAACCGCCAGTACAGACCACCGGGCCGTCCCATCTTCAAAGTCCCCCCACATAAAGGGCTCCTGTGTGGAGGAGCCGGGGCCCCCATCTGCCCCATATACCACACAACAACAGCCTCCTTTGTGACAGGCAGCGGGTAGAAGAGGAACGCCCACCTGCACACCGCTCGGCCAATGGGAGCGCTCCGTCGGGCTGCGGCTCAGGTAGTCTGCCCTCGGCTCTGAGTGGAGGTCAAAGGTCGTGAGGACGGTGCATTACGTGTCGCGCTCACCGGTGGGTTTGGTAATGGTGGGGTTGGAAGTTACTGGGAAGTGAAAGAGCATATGTTAAAGGGGACATATTAACAGCATATGTTAAAGGGGACATATTATGCACAATCAACTTTAATGAGCTTTTAAACTTTTTACAACAGTGTTTACTCATAATTACTGTACTCAAAGTTCTATTTTGATTGGCTGATGTATGCTTGAGTAATCCTGTATCGTCTTGTAACTAAGGCTTGAATGCTCAGAAAAGTCCTGTTGTCATCTGTCCCTGTACGTAATTGTGATTATTAGAAAAATTAAGACTCACAGTGAATGTCACGTAGCCACTTAAAAATAACATGAAAATGACAATCCGCTGCTTGTTATGGTGAAATATCATTATGAAGAGGCGGGGCTTATCAGTCAGGAAGTTTATAGTCTTTATTCTAATTATGACCCTATCTAGTTTGGTGGGATGGTACCTTGTTAAACATCTATTGCACTTTGTAAAGATATTTTGAAAAATAACACTTTAAAATGACAGGAAGTGGTGCTGAGTGCAAAAATGGAATCCCTCTGTGATGTCATCAATAAGCGACGTGACGCTTATATATATAGGGACGATTTATACACAACTGACATATTTTTCTGACAGTTTAAACCATTCATTCATTCATTCATTCATTTTCTACCGCTTATTCCCGTTAGGGGTCGCGGGTGACTGGAGCCTATCCCAGTGACTTTGGGCCTTAGGCGGGGTACACCCTGGACAGTGGCCAACTCGTCGCAGCTGACACAGAGAGACAGACAAGGACAGACAACCATTCACTCTCACATTCATACACTAGGGACAATTTAGAGTTACCAATTAACCTGTACAGTCATGTCTTTGGACGGTGGGAGGAAGCCGGAGAACCCGGAGAGAACCCACGGTAACACGAGGAGGACATGCAGACTCCACCCAGAGAGATCGTGTGATGTTAGGGTGGTTCAGAATTCGAAACCACGATGTTGGGGTGGTGCGGGATTCGAACCCACGATCTCCTTATTGAGAGGCAGAAGCTCTAGCCGCTCTGCCACCGTGCACCCAGTTTAAACCATCATTCTACAAAATAAAGGTTATCATGGTATTTTTATAAATAAATAAATTCCTAACTATTATGTAATTTATATATTTTAGCCCTTGTTTACACTATGGTTGCTAGCTAACAGTTGTGGAATTAGCTCTACCTGTGTCATATGTGTTGTTCATGTCAAAACAGGAAGTAAACTAAACTAATAAACTTTAAAAAAAAAAAGTTAGTGAAATGTTTAGTCTAATATGTCATATGTACTTAAGCCATTTTAGACCAATATTGCAGTTTACAAAGAACAAAGTGTAAATGTAAAAATGTTGATCTACTTATGTTATAGTTCAATACAAAATTAAATAAAATAAAAAAAGCATAATATGTCTCCTTTAAATTGGATAGACAATGGTAGACTATTATTTCCTCTGGGTTTAATAAATGTGTCTGCTCAGTGCGTAGAGGATAATTATACAACTCCTTTCAGTTAAGTGGAGCAGACAAGAGCATTAGCCATTAAAACCAATATAGCCAATTAACAATTACAATTAACAAGGTCTGTGGTTTTAAAGTGGAGACTAAATCACTTCCGGTTCAATTGCAAAGCAGATGAGTGCCATTAAAACAAAAGGCATTGGAGGCTTGCAGTTTACTCTTTTTGTAGCAATGTATTCAAAAGACAAATGTATTAAGCATTGGAAATAAAGAAAGAATAAACTGGACATTATTTTCACTGATATCTGTAGAAGATGGTAAGAAAATATAAATAATCTTTAATTTTTCTTCAATTATAAATGAGATTGTGGATGAATTAATGGGTTTCAGCTTCTTGTTGTGCCACATTTTGAGGACTGAAGATATTTTGCTTTGAGTTGTTAATTGCCATGGAAACGGCCCTAATTTCTCATCATTCTGAAACCCATAGATTACAAAAAAAAGGAAATTGTTGTTATATTGTCATATGTAGAGGTAATTCAACAATTGTTACCAAAAAACCAAAACCCAATAATTTACTAATAATAATTAACAATGAATAGTAAGGAATTGACAAATAATAATACCTGTTAAGAGCTTTATTTTGTTAAATGTTTTTTTTTAAACAGTTAGAAAATTGTCACTATATTGCATGTTGATGTTGTCTGTTTTAGAACTCGGCATGAACTTTTATTTTTCAAAATTTCTATGAGAAATATAGTCAGAATCAGAAAAATGTGAGAACCTCATATAGGTCATACAGGTATAGACTTTAAGTATTTTCTTTATATTGTATTATTATTATTATTATTATTATTCATTTATTTATTTTGCTGACTTGATTAATTCGATTTGATCTTATTTTAGACTTTCTCTAATAAACAAAACCTTTCTTCCACGGCGTCCAGCAGGAGGAGCCCTTCCCTCCTCGTCGGCGCGCGCCCCCGTGACTCCGCGCGCTCCCGTGGCCCCAGCGCACGCTCACGCAGTCGCCGGAGACGCTGAAGTGTAGAGGAGAAGACAAGTGCACTCCTTCACTCACTCACATCCAATCTATGTGGCACCGAGCAGCGCCGCGGAGCGAACACCGAGCGTCCTCACCACAACTGCCCGCTTCTGAGCCTCTGAGCGCGGCGGGGGAAACGATGCTCACGGCGGGGGTTTTCTCCTCAGGCAGCACCACGTAACGAGCCGCTGCTGACGGGACTTTTCTTCTCTTTTTTTTTTTTTTTGCATCACGATCTGTTTTACGCGCAATTTCGAGATCCAAACCCGCGCGTCAATTCTTCGGGGTGCACTTTTACGCACGAGTGGAGCGAGGATGGACGCGATGTGGAGGTTAGGCGTGGTGTTGGTGGTGTCTGGACTGGTTCGCGGGGAACTCGAATCGGAGACGGACTCGCGGAGACTTCCACCGCCGGAAAAGTTGGATTTCGGCTACGTTCCCGCGGGAGTTTACGAGACGCTGGCCCATTACGAACCGGGACCGATCGGGATTCTGTTTCAGCTGGTGCACGCTTTTCTCCACGTGGTGCAGCCAAATCCGTTTCCACACGGTAAGAGTTGATATGATCTTTAATTTGTATTATTTTATTGGCTGTTTTGGTTGATGGAGATGTTGTGGATTAAATGGACAAGGCTTTTTGGGTGAAAAATAGTGCACTTGACCTTGGTTGTGTTCACATGCACGTCAAAAATCTGTTCGTTATCTGATTTCTGGAGTTATCAGACTACTTCTTTCTGATTGTTCACACCTGTGCAGGTTTTGACATGGAAAATTAAGCAAAGTAATGTGGCAAAAACGTAAGAAAACATTTGTTAATTTTAATTTAACTGTACTTTGTCTCCCAAATTCAACTGTATGTTCACGTGCACACTAAAATCTAATTATTATCATCAGATAATAATTAGATTTTAGTGTGCACTTGACCTTTAAGATTGTTCAACTGACATGCAAACAGCAAAATCTAGTGTGTAAAGAGATTAATTATGATCAGAAGGAAATCAAATCATTTTGCTGGTTACATTGAATTTAAATAATGTTTTAACTCCCGAAATCTCATTATAATCATATTTCGAGTGTGCATTGATTAACTGTTGTGTGTCACCAGGTGTTTCTGATGATCAGATTTCTTTTGTGGATGTAAACACACACCAAAATCCGATGTCATTATTATCTCACCTGATTGTTCGAAGCACCTGATTGTCTACTTGTATACGCCTTGTAATTTTACCTTGTGGATTTGCGTTACGACAAGATAAATGCGCACAAATATTTATGCACCAGACCAAAATCAGTTTTTACTTGTTGCAGTCATTCTGTTGTTCATAATTGAAACGAGGCTATTACACTATCAATTAATCAATGAAAGCTGCCAATTAAGTGTATTGTTAAAGGGCCTATGACAGGTTGGACTACTCATTTGACGATAATGCAGTTAAGATAAATATATTTCAAAGTTTGCTAAAATAAGTTACAAATTTTATCCCAATTTAGCTATTTTTTTAGGTTTTTCATTTGTAAATGATGACATCACACTGGGAAATTACCATAGCAGATTTTTTGATTTAACAACTAAAAATACACATGAACACCTTATTTTGTTGAATTCATGTTTAAATAGTCAAAAAAAGTATTTTATTTTGTGTAAAGTATGCATAACCTTTGTCTCCCTAGTGTGATGTCATCAGTTTGTTTATTTAATGCAACTTACTATACATTTTTTCCATTTTTCTCCACAATTGGTTGGTGACTGGTGTAAAACTATCATTTATATTTACAACAGGTATTAATACACCAAACAAAGTCAAAATTAGAATATGATAAAAACCTGTCATAGGCACTTTAATGTGAATGAATAATAATATTTTCCATTGGATCTAATTGCCCATTTTCTACAAAAGAAACCATTGATTCCTTCATTATGACTCTACTCTAAAGCTGGTTTGAAGCCCTTGTGCGGCTAACCAAACCAGATGAATCAAGTGGAGGATTTTGGGCATTAACTGGGACATATAATCGTAATAATTGATATTCTGCCAGAATAAGAATGATATTCGGAGAGTGAGACAAACAGAGGTAACTTGAGATAAAAAAGATTGGGGACCACGACTGGGCAGACTTTAAACATTGCAAGTTGTACTATTTGACATTTGGGGCTTTGTGGAATACGGTTAGCTTTGGGAAAGTGGTATAACTCCATTCATCAGCTCTGCAACCAACTGTCTATTGTCAATTATGTAATCTGGAGTCACCCCAATACTGAAAGTGTGCCTAAAATGCCAACATTTGTCTCATCTTGTCGTTAAATGTCTAGTGCTGGGAGCTTGACTCTCCTATTATCTTATCTGACTGACTATTGACAATTAGGGATGTAACAAATCATCCAACTCTGTGCGATATCACAATATGCATCTCACGGTACGATATTGTGTTGTGGTGTTTTGAAGAGGCTTACAGAATTGTGGGTTTTCTTTTTAAATGTCCCCATGTCTTGTCTTCACATTCTCTCTGAAATCGAGCAAATGATCTCAGTCGTCTTCGTAGTTTCCTCTGTTCCTCGAGCTGTTTGCTGCGACCAAACGATGCATTTAATCAGACAAGCTTGTAATTCAGTGTACTGTGACAGCGGTCCATCTCATTAAGACTTTTGACGATACAATAACTCAGTTTTTCGGCTGAAAACTGGTTAATTGATTGATTGCAGCTAATTGATTCCAGAGGTCATGTCCAAAATGTTGTGATTGAATAATTGTTTTCTGGACTACACATAGACTACAAACATGTCATGGGCTGAGAGTAGAGGTTTTATGATTAATTCAACATTGAAATGACTTCAAGATTAGTAAAATAGTAAAAAAGTTGGTCTGTGTTTTTTATTAAATACTCTATGCTCTCTCCTCTCTTTTATTAAATACACTATGCAGGGATTAATCGACTAATCGTGACTAGTCAACTATAAAAAAACAACTGACTATAATAATTGATAATCGACTAATCGTTAACTGAACTAAACAGACTTGCATGTCAGAAGACCTTTTATAACAAAGACGGTGACATTAAAACATCAAGCGCATTTTCATCAATAAAACACTTTATTCATAAATATTCTCTCTCTAGAAGTCGTCAGTTATATATTTCAACTTTTTATTTGGCTGATGTAATATGTATATATTTAAAAAGTCCAAATATACAATAGAAATGGATAGAAATAGAAGATAAATAATCGTTTGACTTGTGGTCTAATCAAAAAAATAATTCCTGACTAATCATCTACTAAAGTGATCATTAGTGACAGCTTTAATGGTGAACATTTAATAAAAAAAACATTTTTGCAGCAGATCGAGTTGTGTGGACCGACCTTTTTACTATTTTATATGTACCTTTTGTTTCTGCACACTGCCTTTTCAGGACGGATGTGCGTGTCTCACTTTTCTTAAGAAACATTTGTAACATTGAATTTGATGAAAACCCGTTTTTGTTTGTTTTTGTATGTGTAGTTTAACTGAATCTGGGTCAAATTTAGTAAAAATCTCATATTTACAGAACTTTAACAACTAAACGATTAATCGAAAGAATAACTGATTTACAAAATTATCTGTGGCTCTTTCCACCGCCCATCAGTTCTAACCTCATCTGAGCACGCTGCCATTGTGTCCCTGGGCAAGACACTTCTCATTGCACTCCTTACTCCAGTTTGTTTACAGTATGCGTAGCTGGAGACGCTAAGGGAATCTGGCAGTTAAACATTTACATTGCACGACAGGGTTTAAGCTCCTGACAAAAAAGGATCATAGAAGAAAGAATGAAAAAAATAATGTTTAAAAAATTCCTACAGAACTCCTACATTCACAAATCAACCTTTTCCATCCAAAAACCCCCTGTCCGTCAGTGTGTCCAAAATGAGCATCTTGCCATATCTGTTTTCAATGGGGACATTTTGCAGATTAGCCGCGCCGGCGAGTCACCTTGTTAATGACCTAATCCCATAATCCTTTGCCCCATATGTTGTTGGCCCTTTAAAGTTCTAGTATGTCACCAGCGCCAGCCTCTAATCCTCTGCCCATTGAGAGAAACGGGAATCCGGCTGGAAATAAAATGGTGCGCATGTGTCCACTGCGCTGTTTGTCATCTTTGGTCCCGCGCCTTTAGGGATTTCACTATTAATTTTGGGTTCATCAGCAACATGTCAGCAAAGGTCAGGAGTATTTATAGCAACGTGAAGATTGTGCAATGACAAATTCAATAGGCTTTTGTCTGCCTGCTCCATTGGAATGAATAGGATACAACACACTGCAAAAAAAGAAGAAAAAAAATAGAATTACTGCATGATTTAAATCGTTTGAATTCAGGATTATGAAATAAAATAAGATAAGAGATCCTTTATTTGTCCCACAATGGGGAAATTCCACTGTTGCAACACACAGTTTAGGACAGGAATTAATGAAATAGGTGCATGCAATAAAAATAGGATAAATATAATACTTTCCTAACCAGTCCTGGTAGGAATGGGCGATATGGTGATAAAAATCTAATCGTGAGCTCGTCCCTGTGACAATCTGCAATTTTTGTGAAATCGTGGTATTGAGTAGATGACTTTATTTATCTCTTAAAGGCTGCACAATTCAACCAAATCGACACAAAATCGCAATTTTAATGGACGCAATTAATGGATGTAATTTCCACGATTTGTACAAACAAGCGAAAAAAACATGACCAAAAGCGATACAAATTCATTCAAAAGCGACAAAAACGCACCTAGAAACTAAAAATGCAACTCAGTGCACCACAATGTGACTAAAAGCCACAAAAACATGAATAAAAACGACAAAAACTTAACTAAAAGTGACAAAAACATGATATGACAGGAGACTGGATGTCAGAGGCAGGAGAAGTTTATTTACCATAAGGAAGACACAGCACAGTGAAGACTTTTATTGTCAATAAATACATATTTTATTTAACATATATTTCATAGGCTATTCATCTTATTCTGCCCCGCCCACTTTTTGCCAGATACGGACTTTTGTTGTAAACGCACTTCCGTTTGACGAGAACTCCGTTAAAGCTAATGACGAACGAGGGAAAAGTCTTGCCGCTAAAATGTTACATAAAGTAGATTGATTTGTGTAAAATGTTTAATGAACACGAGCAACAACAAGTCAACAACGCACCGATTTCCTGGTCAGTCTGAAAACGACTTTTTAGTCCATGTAGAACTTATTTTATGTTGAGCTCGTCTGCTCCATGTAAACTAATATAACAGAAACAAGACGGCGGCGCGTACGGCAACTTCCGGAATAAGGTGAATAATGAAATTGGTGGATACTATTTCATTTACTCTTGTTTTAGCCCTTAGTGGTCTTTCAAGCCAAGACGACTTTTGTGTTCTAGGGTTGAACGCTTTTGGTAAAATACCTAATTGTGATTTATATGACAAACATTTCAATGAGCTCATGCACAGCAGCAGTTGGCCTTTATCATCGCTAATGCTAAACTTTATTAAAACATAAAAATATAATGAAGCAACCAAGTTTAAATGAAAAACTTTCTTATTGCATTAGCTTTAGCATTGACTCCCTTAATCAACACAGATGTGTTGCCGGTGAAGTATTCATCTCATGTGTAAAGTCTTTAACATGTTGTTAAAGACAGGACGTACTAGCATTAACACTGAGCTAGCCAGGCGCTGTTGTGCACGTAGCCCATTGTGATCAGTTATGGGATTTATGTTTTAACAGTTGGATTATTTTAAGTGCACAGGAGCATAAACATTTGAGAGAAAATTCAAATGTTCTGAAATGCATTCCATTCTTGTATTTGTTGAGCAATTCATATGTCTAAAGAAAAAAATAAAGTAAGCAGGATATGTTGTTGTTTGAAAAGGACTTAAAGTGTGTATGACAGGTTTTAATCATTTTCTAATTTTGTATAGGTACAGGTATTAATGCCTGTTGTAAATATAATGATAGTTTTACACCAATAAAGTGGAAAAAAAATCTAGTTTAAAAAGTTATGCATAATTTACACAAAAGAAACTACTTTTTTGACCCTTCAAACATTAATTCAACCAAATAAAAGTTGAATATGTGTTTTTATTTGTCAAATAAAAATCTCTGACATTAGATGAGTTTTTGCCCAAAGTACAGGATGGTTACTTGGTAATTTCCTTGTGTGATGTCATAATTTACAACCGGGAAGTAAAATCAAAAACCTAAAAAATTGCTAAACTTTGATAAAATTTGTAAAGTATTTAGAAAACTCTAAAACACAGTTTTAAGATGAATATATTTCAGTCAAAAGTGTCAAAACTGTGTTGTGTGAAACTTCTGAACTCTTTTATTTAGCTGACAGCACTATCATACGTGTTTCTGTTGATTTAAAAGGAGGATGTGGCTTTCAGTGATGCCGTTGCTTTGGTTACGTCTTCCCAGATCAGAGAAAATATTCCTTAAAAGTGCCCTCTTCTGCGCTTGTCCTTGGTTGTAAATCATTTGAAGTGTTTTGTTCAGTGCTTTTAGTCCACAGTACATGTCCGTCTCTGAAGAGCAAAGACTCAATTCTTTCTAATGTGATGAAACACAACAGTCACAGTGAATTTTGCTCACAGCCAGGTGTTTCCAGATAATTTGTTGGTCCTTTTTTCACTTTGGGAAATGGTTGGCTCTCCATTTTTTTAATTTTCCATTTCAACATGTAAAAGGAATGATGAGCAAGTACATGGACTGGACCTTGAATTAATACTTTTAAGACGTAGCAGGTACTCGTTTTTAGGTGGTTTTCTTGTCTTATTTTATCTTTAATAGAACACTGAACATTGGTGTAAGCCCTGTTGAATTGCTATTAACCTTTGGATAATGCAGTGGCCTTGATGGTATTCTGGTCTGATCAGAGAGAGTGTTTGCACCGGATAAAACATAAAACATTTCCCTCGTTGTCCTTGTCTGGTTTCAAATTATTCATTTCAGAAATAACCCCAATGTATAAATCTTATGAAGAGACAAGGACATGGCGTTCTGTTGGAAACTCACATACACATCCCGATGGTAAGCACAAAATTTAGTTTGAAAAACTGTCAAAGTGCATACTATTCACATGGAAATATGAGTTGTTGTAGAAACCGTGGCTGTCAAGTGCTTTGGGACTGACTATTATTCATAAATACTGAACTGAGATTAGTAAGGCACAGAAATGATTGTGATCATGATAATATTGTGATATTCGAATATACTTTTTTAAAAAACAACTAATGTTCGTGCCTTAATGTATAATACAAACTTTGTCAAAATGAGAACTTAACATAGACAAAACCGACACAAAGTGTATTGAGTATTGCATTAACCAGCATTGCGAAACTTTTGTGATGTATTGTTCAGCCCTAGCACAGACTCTTCAACAACAAAAATGATCAAGCAACAAAACAAAGCTTTTGATTTCCTATCATTTCATATTAAGAGGAAAGTTATATTTTAAGTTCCCAAATTGTATATATATATTTTTTTAAAAATCCTGAAAAACTACAAATTACACTACACTGCACTACTTTCCAATGACAAACAACAAAAATGAGCAAAAAAAACAAAATGAAAACTTAACACAGACAAACCCAACATTAAATTAAGGATAATTTAAGGAAAATATGAATAAAACCAGCCTTTTTCAACAGTTTTTCTTTTACAAACAGTACAGTTCTGTCAGATGGTGGACCTGAGAATTGCCTTAAACAGTATTGCGATATTGATACTTTTGCGATATATTGTTCAGCCCTAGCACAAACAGTCTTCAACACCGACATCCCATTCAATTTTAAAACTATGTATCTCGGATGTAAAACTCCAACAATGGAAACAATCGATGGATACCTGTGGAATGTACTTTGAGCTGCAGCAAAAAAAGGCAATAACAAGGAAATGGATGAGAGGAACGGAGCCAACTGTCAAGGACTGAACTGAAATTACATTAAATTCAAAGACTAACTTTTCAATTTGAAAACTGACAAATTTGCCCGACATTGGGGGCATATACCAGACTGACTTAGACTACCCTTTTCGCTCTGTTTCTTGTTTTATTTTATTTTTGCATATTATAATTGGCTTAGTAGTAATGTGACTCCTTGTATTAAACCCGTTTGCATTCACAGTTTGTCAAATGTTACTGCTGCGTTCTGATTTACACGATCGTGCTCTCGGGATGGGGGCAGTTTGGGACACATTTCTCCGTGGGACGGTTGCTAACGGGAAGCTCAGGTTTAGTAACTTTCCAACATTTGCAGTGTCGTGTCCCGCGGCAGCTGTAGGTGCGGTCCCAGGAGGAGAGGAACTGACTAATGAGGACACGTTTCTGGAGGGACTGGTATGATGACTACGCACAGGTCCCAGCAGGCGCTCACCGAACACAGGCCCACCTGCTAATTAAAAGACCTCTGACTAAAACAAGTCCTTTTTTCTCGGAGATGTAGAATTCACTGAGTTGTGTTTATTATAGATGTTACAGAATGAATAATTAATAGTTTGGTAACACTTTAGAATAACTCCCCTTATTCCTGCCTTAGTAAAGCATGAATAAAGACTTATTTCATACTGAACAAATAGTTTATTAAGCATGATTCAGGATTAGTAACTACTTAATTAACGTTAGCGTTAGGGCCAGGAATTTGGGTTAGAATATTAAGTAGTTAATAAGCCTGAATCATTCTTAATAAATTCTTTGTTCACTATTAAGTCTTTTTTCATGCTTTACTAAGGCAGGAATAAGGGGCGTTATTCTAAAGTGTTACCAATAATTTTAACAGCAGCAAAAGTGAATGGATTGTTTACGTCGATATGAATTGCAATTAAATCGAAATGGACAAATCGCAAAGACTGCTATAATTTACTCCACAAATATCCTGTCTTCTTCTGCGTAAAAACTGCCTGCTCTTCATTATAGATCTGCACAAACATGTTCTGGAATATATCGGTTCACGCTAGACACGTGAGCTGTAAGCAGCCGGCAGCCATCTTGATTCTAGTCCTAGTGTAAACAAATGTAAACTCCAAATGAAATCTGCTGTCAGCTTTGGTTCTGACAATTATACATCAACAAATTACAAAAGTATAGCTGCATTTTAAAACGCAAATGTGGCTTTGTTGCTCTGTAGAAAATTCCAGCGGAGGAATACTGTGGGCACACTGATGCTTTTACTGTCCTTGGAGCTGCCCAGTATCACACGAGAATATCTATCTGCACAGGATTCGTCGGGATGTTTTATTTTGTACCCGTGTTTACTGCGAGCGCTCCCTTTGCTTATCGCGGAAACTTTTATTCCGAGTCCGATGGAGACGACTTTGGGTTACGCGCTCAAGAAGCAGCTTTAGAGCAAAACTCGCAGATAAACTGTTGTGAGCAGACTTCACGCTGCGTCCCTGCAGAGAATAGTGTACTATCCTATGTGTACAGTACAATCCCTGTCACAGAAACATGATGCACAAATAAAACTGGTGAAAATGTCAGCTCACAGTGTAAAGAGAATAGCCCCAAACCAGCCTCTACATAAAATATGAATTGCCTTTTAAATAAATCGTGAAATTGTTGTATTGTGATTCACTGTTTGTCGCTTTAATGCATCGGTCTGTTCAAACATACTTTCTTTTTCTGATACTTTTTCTCCTGTTGTTTAGCCTCTGAAGCCTCTGAGCAGATGACTTTATTTAAAGGCCAGGGCTGCACAGTTAAACCAAATCCACACAAAATTGCAAATTTAATGGATGCAGTTAGCAAATTACAAAGGGTGCAACGTGTTCTAAAACAAGCGACCAACGTGTGACTAAAAGCGATGATAATGTATTCAAGAGCGATAAAAATGCGTTCAAAAGCAACAAAAACGCACCTACAAACATCTAATGCAACTCAATGCTCCAAAACGCGACCAAGTGTCAAAAATGTGACCACAAATGACAAAGGCACGATTTGAAGTGACAAAGACACGTTAAAAAATGACACACACAATCAAACGTGACAAAAACACGACAAAACGGTGACACAATTGTGTTTTAAAAATGTGTATTCGAACTGAACCCCATTGTTAAAAAATCACAAATCTAATCACACTGGTCAGAAAAATCACATTTAGATATTTTTCCTAAATCATGCCGCTCTGTTATAGGCAATAGAAAAATACAACTCGTGATAAAATCGAAATCATGATCTGGCCCCAAGAAAATGATAATAACTTTTTGCCATATCGCCCAGCCCTGTTATCAATGCTACGCCATGCAGTTTTTCCACATTTTATATGAAAAATGTATGGTAAACATTAAGATAAACCTCTGAATCGTAGTCGAACACCCTTAGATTCCTATCCCAGTGTCAGTCGATTGCCAGTCTGCCATTCCCTATTATTAATTCCATCAAATAAGACAGTAAATTTGTCACTGTGTCGTCTCTAATTATAACTTGAAGTCTTTTGTTGTGTGTCTTTATAAAGTGATGACTGACACACTGCTGTCAGTCCTGTATGTACAACCACAAATGTCCATCACTGACTCCCACACAACCAGCTCCAGGGCTTTTTATACACCACATTTTCACAGGATATGAACACTTAATAACACAACAAAATGCTACTATTTTTTTCTTTCTTTTTACATTAACACAAACAACACTTAAGACTTGTTTTATTCATGGATGTTTGACGGATCTTTTAATAGGCTGCTTACCTTTGCTTGAGCTGTTAAAATATTGATAGTTTACTTTTTTCCAGGCAAAAAAGTGACAAATCTAATCTGACAGACGTGGGTTTTAAACGTTTGAGTAATATTAGTCCATAAATATTTCTGTGTCAGTTGAGGTAAAGTGTATATGACGGGTTCTTAAAATGTTGTTATTAAGACCTAGTTTGGTGGGAGGGCACCTGTGGCAATTATTTATGAAGTTGCAGTTTGTGAACAAATTGAGAAAAAATAAAGGAAGGAAAGAAAAAGAATCCCTCTGTGATGTCATCAAAAAGCGACGTGCCATTGAAAACACAAAGACAATTTAAACACAACTGTCACAATTTTTTGACAGTTTAAACGGTCATTCAACAAAATAAAGTTGTTATCAGGTATTATTATTTGTCAAATCATAAGTATTGTATTATTTATGTGGGTTTTGGCCCTTGTTTTCAAAATGGTTGCTAGGTAACAGTTGTAGCATTACCTCATATGTCATATTTGCTGCCACTATGTCCAACCAGGAAGTAACATTATAAACATGATGAAAAGTAAAATCTTAAATATAATCATGTTCACTACGTTTTAGTGAAATGTGAAGTAGTTAACCGAGTGTCTGAATTACTGTGAATGAGTGCACTAGGGCTATAGTCGACTAAAGACATGTCCTACTGACCGATTAATCGACTAAAAGGGGGTGTAGCAAAAATATATCAAAACTATTGTATTGTATGATGTATTTCCACGTATCTAACCCACACTGCACAAAAAAGACAACAGCAGCAGAAGAATTCCTGCGAAAACAACTATTTTTTACAGATACAGTACTTGGAAACGGTGTGTTTTTATGCTGGACTCCAAAATCTTCAGCAAACTCACTCCACATCTTCTTGTTTTTGCCATGTATAACCTTAAAGTCTAAATAAATAATTGACTAATAAAAATGTTGGTCGAGTAAGACACCATCGACCGATTAATCAACTAAACGACTAAAGGTATACAGCCCTAGAGTGCATTATAAACTCCGCTAAAGGGTGCAGGACTGTGTAGTGCAGGTGGACATTCAGACACAGCCACAGAGTACTCCTCTTCTTTTCTTAAGCAGCAACTTAAGCAGCTAATGTTTTCAGCTTGATTTACACTGCTTGACTGCTCAGTGCAGCGACAGATGGAGTCCATGTGCTCCTGCTAAAGTACTGGATGTGAAACTGTCCCAAGGTTAAGGACTCAAATCGTTTCAAAATGAATAAAGCGCTGCACATAAGTCGATTGTAACAGTTGTGTTTTGAATGTTAGCACGCTCGACTAAGAACTGCCTCTTACAGTGTCCTGACATCAGCTCCAGTCCTGACCACTGAACCAGAAGATTTCACATTCAGTCTACATTTGTCTTTTACAACTCTCTCCAAATGGCACAAAACAACTGAATGAATATTACTGGATCAGGGAATTTCGATTAGTTTATATTGGTTTACTCTGACCCGGATTATTTGAGTTACAAAAACACCTACTATTTTCGGTAAATTACTTTGAATACATTGTTTTTGTTTGACAAGAAGCAAAAATACAAATATGCGTAATGCAAAAGTACATAAGGCGGCAGTAGCTCAGTTTGCAGAGTGATCGTCCTCTGATTCGAAGGTTGGGGGTTCGAATCCCGCTCTCGATCCAATTGGCAGAGTGGTCCACAGGTTGGCGGTCCGATTCCAGCTCTATCAGATGGTGTCTGGTGTGTGAATGGGTGAGTTGTTCCTTGATGTAAAGCGCTTTGAATGCCTTGAAAATAGAAAAGCACTATGGTTTAACAGAAATGAACATCAAACAAATCAAGAGGCACCAAAAAGTATAAAAGCTGCACTGACAAAATTAGACCACTGTCAATCTAGAGTGGGCAATATATAAAAATGTTGATAATATCGTGAATGTTATTTTGATGATATGCAAAATTTGAATATGGAGTATAGCGGTAATAGTTTAAAAAAGTTACAAAAAGAGCTGAAAAAACCCCAAAAAAATGCACGTTGTAAACTTTCAAATAAGGCGGTAAGGTGATGTCTCTGCACTTTTCTGATTCATTTTATTGATGTTTCACATTTGTCTCGTAATTAAACCTCAGCTAATACATTTAACATATTTCTGTTGGTTTTAGATCATAGTTGTCTTAATTCGTTATCGAGATACTCCAAAAACATTGCGATATTCCTTTTTATCAATACGACCCAACCCTACGCGCATCTTTGTCTTATAATAAAGCATTTATTCCTCGTCAACCCGTAAGTAAAGGCCGAAAACCGCGCTCTGATTGGCTGAGCTTGGGCGGACCACCACAGTTTCACTTTGCCGTCCGAAAATAAAGCCATGGATGTGCCTTAAAACGAATGCATGTGAATATTAACGATGTGCCAAAGCATTTGTGAGCGCGAAGAACTAGTTGGACTGATTTTTTTTTCTTTCTTTTCTACTTCCGGTTTTGCGATCTGAAAATTAGGTACTTCTACTTTAAGAAAAAAGAGTTTGCAGGCTAACTAAAACTCATTTTAGAAACCAACCAACCAGATGTGATGGAAATGTTTAGTTTGTTTAGTTGATCTCACACCCAGGGAGCCAACCATGGATGTATTAAAAGAACTGGATAAGGCACGCCCCCTCTGTCTGTGGTCCCAGATTGATTAGTGGCCGTGCGAGGTACTGCAGCCTCTTGGAACCAGCCTTTTTCTAAAATTGCACATTATAATTGCAGACAGTACTGAATTATTATCGGCATTTAAATAAAATAGAAGGAAATGTTCTTTTCTACCGTTTCTAAAATCACCGAAATTACCGCTTTTATATTAAGTGACGTCACCGCAAACATGTGCGAGTCACGTGAACGAGCACGTCGGACGATACAAACAGAAGCACGTGGAAAAGGCTCGACTAGCGACACCTGTAAGTTGCATTTTATTTCATTTCAGACGCTTTCACGTGTGTCTAATATGAAGAACACAATTACAATCACACAAGCTAACGTTAACACAAAAACTTGCAGCTGCGTGGTCGTTCACGTCGCTCAAAGCATCATGGGGGATTGTCGTCATGTGGCGCCCTAAAGCAAAGATGGCAGCCTCCGTATCAGGAAGTAAAGCAAAGATGGCCACCTCCGTATCAGGAAGTAAAGCAAAGATGTCAGCCTCTGTATCAGGAAGTAAAGCAAAGATGTCAGCCTCCGTATCAGGAAGTAAATGCGGAAGTAAGAAACTTTTTGGGGTCATGCGCCAATGAGCACACTCCATAGGGATAAACAGGGCGCCATTTTGGATTCATCTTCCAGGTTTTATTATAGTTCTATGGAGCCAACATGTAGCTGTTAGCGTCAAAATGCTAATAGTTCAGCTTAAATGTTCTGTCCACTTCCCAGCATTCCCAGTACAGGGCGATAGTACTTTAGCGCTTCATAATTGATACCCATTATTTTATCACGTAATACTACTGCAAAGGTGTCAGAATTCATTTCCTTCTTACAAGGTTAAGAGAACAATGTCAGATTATGTGGTCATTTGACTTAATCAGTTCGACACATTACGCAGACTGCCGCAGACGGGGGGAGGGCTCATTATCCACTGGTCGCCGTTGCTTATTTGTGCAGTAATGAATGTAATGTAATTATGAAGCCGCTCGTCAAATGCCAACAGTCTGTAAACAGGATTAGAGCTCATTAGACAAAACATTATCCACATTATGTTGACAAATCCCAATGAGGAGAAAGTCATTTGTTGCTGACATCACAAACGATGCGACGTTCCAAGTCTGCTGCGTCCGTGTATTCTGTGTGTTCGACCGACTGACAGTATGCCAAATGCAGTGTTTCTGGTCGCTGGACTGTTCTGGTGAAGGGGCGGAGCTTGAAAGTAGGGCGATTAGTCGTATTTATGATCGGGATTTCAACGATTAACTCTATTCAAGTACAAACATGTTGTAATACAATGAATTGCTGTCTGTTCAGAGTTATGAGTGCACTCCTTTGACCTCAAAACCTGGAGCAAAGGCACTTTTCTAAAACATTGCTCGTAAAATATATTCAGTATGTTAGGGCTGTAGTCGACTAAATAAATTCTTGGTCGACTAAAGACCAGCCCTATCGACTAATTGATCGACTGAAAGGGGGTGTGGCAAAATATATCTAACCTATGAAGTCTGGCCATGTTTCTGACCCAAACTGCACTCAGTACACCACAACTGCACCAGTATTCATGCCAAAACAACTATTTATGCAGAAAAGTACTAATAAACAGTGTAGTTTGATTAAACTCATGATTCGCTCCAAAATCTTCAGCTCACTCACATCTTCTCATGTTTGCCGTTTTTGCCATTCAACCATCTTAGAAGAGCTCATGTGCTAATAAGGGCTTGAGATAAGTAATATTTATCTTAATTAAGTATATTTTTACCATCTTAAAATAAGACGTGCCAATGCAGTTTTTCCCCTCCGATTTCAAGCGTAGTAGCTTTTTTCTTTTCTTTTTCTTCGGTTTTACTTATTTTAAGTAAAGCAAGACATTTTATGCTTGTTCCATTGACAATTTTTTTTTTTTTTTTTTTTTTTAAGACAGTCAGAAAATCCTCAAATCAAGATAAATAACACTTAATTCAAATACTTAATCATTTATTATTATATATATATTATATATATATCTAGATAAAGTAATTGGTTGACTAATAAAAACGTTGGTCGACTATGACACCGTCGAGCGATTAATCGACTAAAGGATTACAGCCCTACAGTATATATTTTATTTACAAAATAATTTTGACAATAATTCAATAAAAATTTGTTCAAAAGTGTCAAAAACGCGCCAACAAACAACAAATGTGACTCAATGCACCAAAACATGACTAAAAGCATCAAAAACTCGACTGAAAACAACAAAGACGTGATTAAAAGTGACAAAAATGCGTTTAAATATGACAAACACAACTGAAAGCGACCAAAACAAAACTGCTTAAAATGTGAATTTGAACAGAATCCTATTATTAAAACATAAATCACAAATCTAATCACAATCGCGCTGGTCGGAAAAATCACAATTAGATGTTTTTCCTAAATCGTGCAGCTCTATTAAAGACAATAGAAAAATACGAAGTGAAAACAAATCGAGAATAAAGCCGAAATGATGATCTGACCCCAAGAAAATTGTGGTAATATTTTTTTGTCCCATCGCCCAGCCGTAATTGCAACCTCTACTTCGACATGTATAACTATTCTTGTTCTATCTGGGTCTAAAAGGTTCTACTCCTCACTGTCAGCATTTGTTGAAGCCCCCAAAAGTAATCATCGCTGCAGAGACCTTACACCCTGGATATGAATTCCTATAAGTTACTGCGGTAAGATCGCAGCTGGAGGCCTTTACTTGTTCTCCGTGAGGTGATGAATAAAATGCCCTTCAAAACAAGAGCTATATGGTCTCTCCAGCTCTCCGCGTGCTGCTGTTGTGTCCTTGGGCCAAACACGCTTTAACACAAGTGCGGCAGTGCTGTTGACCCTGCCTTGACTTGCCATTATTCACACACAGCACGCTCTGAACACGAGAAATGAGTCATAAACGTGTCAGTGAAAGCCTTCTTTATCGGTCAAAGCCTGGAGTGTCTGGCCTTTGACGTCGAGGACGAAGAGGAGGCTGAGGAGGCGGGTGGTTCTGCTGCTGCGCCGGGAACGTGATGGAAAAGAGTAGAAAAAATTGGTGGAAAACGTCTGTTAATTATGAGAGCGCAAATGTAAACCAACCGTTCTTCTAAAGTCGATCTGCACTTTGCGTGTGAGCGTGAAAACCAGCGGGAAAAAGTCAGTCGTGAAGAAGTTACCAACAATTAGGAGTTGGCAAAACAGAAAGTTTTCGATCATATTGTGAATGTTGTGTTTTGAAGACATGCACCTTTTGAAAATGCTACAAAAAAGAGCTGATTAAAAATAAAAATGAAAAGAGTGAATACTGTGATATTTTTGCGCTTTTGTGGTTAATTTCGCAGACATTTCACATTTAATCTAAACGAATACATTTAAAGACGTGTGTGGTTTCTGAAGCTTTTGGTCGACGTGTCAGTTAGTAGAAGAAGACTCGTGGACGCTAGCTTCTCTATATTAAAGGACATTTATTACAGAGAGCAGTGAGGCTGTAATCCTTCAGTCGTTTGGTCGATGAATTCGATGGTGTCTTAGTCGACCAAGATTTTTATCGGACGACTAATCATTTTACAAAGATTCAAATTATATATGTAGCAAAAACAAGACGCTATGGAGTGAATTAGCTGCAGATTTTTGGAGTCTAACATTTAAATACTCTGTTTGCTTGTACTTGAATTCCTGTGCAGTTGTGATCCTTTGAGTGACGTTTGGGTCAGATACTTGGAGATACTTTATAGTTTTGATATCATTTTGCCACACCCCCATTTAGTCGACTAATCGGTCGCTGGGGCAGGTTTTTAGTCGGCCAAGAATTCCTTTAGTCGACTACAGCCCTAGAGAGCAGTAGCACATACAGGCAGCCAATGTTCACCTGAGCGTCCCACTGCAGCCAAATCTAGATCTCTCCGATTCAAGTGTAACACACCTTTACATATGGTAGGACAACTGGAAATCCACTCCCGATCGTTTCTCTCTTTGTAGTCACACGACCTGATCTTCTGACTTGTGATCATGATGACCCCTTCTTCCTTTTGGTCCCACAGTCTAGAGGTGACTGAATCAACTCTTATCTCCGCAGTTGTCTCTCACAATAGATACTTCACGTGTTTTAACACATTTCTGTTGGATTGACGATCCGAGAGAATCGTATTAAGCAATATTGCCCACCCCTATTACCCACAGTGCAATGTAGCGTGGTATAGAAATAAATAGTTCGCTATGAAAAGTAAAAGAAGAAATAATATATACCTATATCATATTCTTCCATTGAAATATTTTATTAGTGTATGATCATTGTGACCAAAGCAATTAATTTTAAAGTTAAATCAAGTGTTTTGGATCAACATAAAGACAGCAACGCGGTTTTCAACCCAGAAGTAAGCAGATTTTGTTTTAATTAAGTAATTTTTGGTCAATATTGTGATTTGAAATGTCCAAAGCATGACTTCATGATCCAGGACAGCGCAATAAGTGGTCTTTAAGTGTCGTCTGATCGCAGGCCAGAGCTGTCGGTCTTAAATGTCTCTTCTGTTAAAATGATGCAGGTCTGACTTCTCGTTGGTGAAAGCGGTGTAACCTTTGAGTGCAGAGTTCAGATGTCGTGTTGGTGAAGGGTTGAAATGTCAGGCCCATGTGAACCTGTCCAGACTGACCATCGGTCCTGTCTCCAAAAGGCTCAGAGATACTGGAGTAGAATACTAATACCTCTTACAATGCCAATGTAGAAAAGCCACAGTGTTGTAGATGTTGGTTGCACTTTTTAACCCATTGTAAGAAGTTATGATTGTGTCAGGCTTGATCTATTGCACCTACGCCGAAGCAAGTTCCTACGTTTGTGAATTTCACTGACAATGGCAATAAACAATTTCTGATTCTGATTGTGTTCACTATAGTATTTATCGTAATTGTGTGATCTGTGATGTCAGGCTGTACCTGATATTCTGAACGTGAAAGGAGGAAGTAAGCCAATTTCTTTCTTTTTTTTAAATTTTATAACCAGTTTCTAGCTCTTTTTCACATCTCCAGTGTTATTCCTATTAGGGCTGGGAGATAGATCGATTTGGGGTTCAGTTCGATTTGTCTGGAAGAAAATCGATTTTATTTCCCCCTTTTATTTCCTTGATATTCTTTAGCTTTTGTACTTTTATTTCTTTTCCTTTTACTGTCTTCATCAAAAAGCCAACGTTTTAATTAAACTGGATTTATTTACTGCTCTACAGGTTGTAATAGCAACGATTTATATAAAAAAGGTTATTTAAAAAAATTCAGTAGTTTGCAACATGGGAAAAAGATATGTAAACGTTATTGAATTTCAAATTTTTGAAGGAAAATTTATTTTTTAATCAAAATTGCCCAACTCTGATTCAAATGCATGCATTTTTGTAGAACTTTTTGTATAACCAACATCACACAGCTCACACTGGATACAGTTAGACATTTTTTTTTTTTTTTTCAGTACTTTAACGATACCTGCTTTTCGGTACCGGTTCCTGAACAGTTCTTCACTTGTATGACGTAAAGAACCTTAGAACTCAAAACCAACGCAAACAACTGAGCCAGAGCCACAGCTGCTCCGCGCTGCTCACTGGACCTACACGCGCTTGACTTTAAGTTTCGTTTTCTCCATATACGATATTTTGTATCAAAAGCAGTGATGTACACTACACTGAGTGCTGAGTGTTTATCTGAGTGAAAAGGAGGAGAAAATTTGAGAATATTTTAGTTTTCCTGCAACTTCACACAGACTCCACAACATTTTTACTCAGACGATCCACGCTGGATTTAACCACACCACTTTTACTGTGAGATTACACTCAGACCTGGACCAAACAGGTGATTTGGGTGAAGTTTGCATCCCTTCGGTTTCAATTTCACGAGGACACTGCAGATGTGGACTTATTATGCAGCACAACACGCAGACTTTAGACACAAAGCACTGGAGACTGTATTTTCTGGTGGAAATTGGAGCAACTCTGGACCTGCTGCTTCTTCATCTTTCTGTTACCGTAAGATGAGACACTGCGCTTTGTTTGAACACGGACAACTAACTAACGTAGCCCACCATTTGTGCTTTTTGTTCGTCCTTCTTCACGGACCTTTTCCATCGGTTACTTGGAACACACCAATTAACCACAATTAACCTCATTTCCTTTCAGGTTTACAAATGAAAAAAAATTTGCTGCTTTCACAATATTCTCTCTGGGAGGAAAAAACCATCATAAAAAGGTGTTCTTGAAATTATGATTTGACCAAACATGAACGCAACCTGTTAAAACCCCGGCCGCACTCTCAGTATGTTTGCAAATCTAAACTATGAACGATAGAGTCACTGTCTCCTTTCCCGTCGTACTGTAAAACCGCATACATTATGAAATCCCTCCTCGTCTAAATGTTTGCCCGCTGTCACACTCGCTCACGTCTCCACTCTCCGGCGGGGCGAGGGGCGGGGGGGAGGCTCGGAGTAGCCTGGAGCCCTATGTCAGCTGATTGGCCCATATGAGCAGTGAGTGAGGGCCCCAGACGGAACAGAACAGTCCGGGAATATAGATCAAGCATACAGTGTCTGTGTTCTATCAGGAACCTTGGAATTCTTTTCACGTTTGACAGAAATGATCGGCTTATAACGTGTCAAATTACAAAATGTGGGCAGACGTCGGTTGGTTGAGTGATTTGATTGACAGGTGGGAGAAGAATATGACGGCTAATGATCAGTGAAGCCTGCCCGACGCTTCAGAGGGAGTGAGCGAGTTGGGCTCAGAAGCTTGTCATTGTAATTACATTCAGTCACAATAATTACTGTATCGACTGCATCGTTCAATAAATCGTTCAATAAATGACAGATTCAGGGGCTCAGTGTTTATCGTTTGTACATTTTCTTTTTGTAATACAATAATCTTTGAGCTGATGGTTGAATAAGTAACGTAAATGGTGCATTATAGACTAGGGCTGTAACCAACAAATATTTTAGTTGTTGATTATAGTTGGGGATTGTTTTTTTTTTCAATCAGTCGACTAGTCAAACAGTTATATCTATTTTATATTTAAATACGTTATTAGACAAATAAAGGTTGAAATATGCTGACTGAAGACTTCTAGATAGAGAATAGTTATAAATGAAGTGTATTATTGATGAAAATATGCAATAATCTATTCTTTTTTGACATTTTGATGCATTAATATCACATCTTTGTGGTGTGTGTCTTACAGTCTGTTTAGTTCAGTTAATGATTAATGATCAGAACTTATTTATAATGAGAATGTCTTTATAAGTCACATTTTAAACAATTTTAATAACTATTGTGATATTATCGTTAATTGCAATTTATTTTGGCCATGATAATCGGGACACAAATTTCAATATCATCATTGCACACTCCTGAGTTCATGCTGTTTACTGGCCAACCATGTGTTTCTCTGATTGGCTCGTCCACCTGTCAATTGCGCTCAGGAGAAACTGAGGGAGATAAAACCTGACTACATGTTTCTGTGCTGAATAGGAAAGCCTTCAGTCTTGGCTGGCATGCCTTAATGTTAAATCTTAGAAAAGTGCTCTTGTAGCTCTCTTTAGTCACATGTAGCGTGTTTTCCACCCGAGCCTCTGCCTCCTCGGCTTTGTGACAGAAGATCACACCGTATAATGAATACACAAAGAATTATTGTAGCGCTTAAATCTGGGCCTGCAGCTCGGCTCTTGTGAATGGGGATCAGAATAGCCTTTAGCCACGTCTTGTTACTCTTGGAACACAGCCACAAATCTGGGATTAGTTTTCCCGTGGGCCGGACAGATAAGAGGCGAGTGCAAATCAAGCGCTCCCACTCACAAGCAAGAAAATGCAAATGGTAAGTTAAATAACAAATAATGAATGAATCATGTGAAGGTCAGGACCACTTAGAATAGATTTGTGGAATTGGCTGTGCCAAAAACTGGTATTTAAGCACTTGAGACTTTGTATTTCAGAGAGAGTGAGTCATGGAATGCTCACTATTGTACTTTGATTTTGTTTCAGTTTATTAATCAAGATTGTTTTAATTACATGACATTCCTGTGAAATACCTAAATATTAAGATTTCGCTTTGTTCAGTGTCCCCAAGTCATTTTTTTGTTTGATGTTTTGATGTCCAACAATAGCTTCAATCTGCGAAGTTTTACCAGGTCTTCTCATTGGCACAAATTTAACTGTTACATTAGAATAAACGCCCAATATGGATTTTTGTAGCTGATATCAATGCTCCAGAGACTCTGGAAATGATTAGGGTTATTCAGACTTTTATGTGGCTATTTATTAAGCTCATCACATGGTTTGATTTGAGTTAATAATATGCATGTAAATGCTATGCATTTGCACTTTTATACCTTTATAAAATAAAGTTACATTTTTATATGGTAACTCTGCATTGAATCATTTGACTCGATAAACCAAAAAGGGCCTTAAGTGATAAAAATGCACTTTAATAACATCTAAACACCTTAACACCCATAAAGGACGTCAGAGTGTGATCCTACTGCTGTGCACTTGTAACCCCTGAACTTTGACCTAGGCTGCCTCCGTTTGCTTTAGCTAAAGACGCTCACTATGCTAAAGACGTAGTTAGCGCTGTGATCAAACATCATTGTGGATTGTCAAACTCTGTGACTAGATTCAAGAGTTTCTGGCATTTAGTTTAAGTTAAGTCTACTAACCCATAACAGAGTGGCGGGTCGTTTTTGCTCATGGTTGATGTCTCGCAAGACTCCAAAATCAGCCGATATAATTGGCAAAACGATTAACTGGTGAGGCACTAATTAGAGAAATAATGTTTAGCCCTGTGACGAGTTGGCCACTGTCCAGGGTGTAAAGTCACTGGATAAGCTCCAGTCACCCGCGAATCCCAAACAGAACCAAGCCATAGAGAATGAATGAATGATTAGAATACACTACCAATGTGTTAGAAAGAATACTGTTATGACCGAGGATTAAAGAGGTAGTCAGCAAAAGCAAGTATAAAATGTTACAATACTTTAAAAGTTTAAGAGCTCTTCTTAAATTCTAAATGTATTGTCTCAGTGTACCTTTGAAATGTGGGACATCTACGGAGTCATTTCTGAAGCGTATTCTGTTGACTCTCATTTTATACTTCTATATATTTCCGCGGTGCACAATTCTTTTCAATAAATCTGCCACTTGGATTCACAAAGCTGTTCTCATATATTTGCATTTGAATAAGTGCTTGAACGCATTCCTCCAGTCTGTTCTGCTGAGCGGGGCCAGTACTTTGATCAAACACGTTTTATTGATGGAAACCTACGCATTGTGTACCTTATGTTTCTTACAGCGTCTTATCAAACCAATATTTCTCATCTCTGGAACAGAAATGGACGTGGAGAGTGCAGCTCTGTTGTTCTGTTGCAAAAGAAAAAGGTCTATTTACTCTAACTGATGAGGAAAAATAACATAAATGTATAAAAATATGGAATGAGTATAGCACCGACATTTGTTTTTCTGTCCTCATTGCATTAAACAGTTAAGTTTTTCATTTACACAAACAAACCATTTCACTATAGTCAAGATAAACACATTTTGTACCTTTTTTTTGTGTGTTCTTTTTGAATGTTAGTAATTGAAATATCGGATGTTATTAAAATTCATGTCTACTATTTAGCTTTCTAAACATTTTCTATGATTCTATAAACTCTGAAGACAGACTTTTTGATTTGTTTTCAAAAGAAACGGGGCTGCAACAAGTGAATTGATTAATCATAATTGTTGAAAAATGTATTAACTAATGTATTCAAGGAAAAATATGATGCATTTTTTATATTGTTATTAGCCTTTAAACATGTTCTGGGGTACCTTAAGTTTGACGTCTCATGTTTTAGAACAAACAAAATTGGTTATAAAAACAAAGTTCAACATCTCAGAGCTACAGACGTTTATGAGTGTAGGCGCCATCTACTGGCTGCATAGCGCTTACACAAGTTAATTAAAATGTGTTATTACTCAAAGGACGGCAGAAGTTAATGTATAGCCTAGCAGTTACAGTGATCATGTTTTAGATGCAGAAATGATCACAACGAGTCTGGAATGATTTAAGAACTTAAAAACAACAGAAGATTCTCGGGTAAGGGACGTCAGGTATCGAAAAAATGTCACCCATCGAGGGAGTTCAGCAGGGAATGTTTTTGACTGTCGGAGGGGAGAGGATTTTCTAACCAAGTTTCAGCAAAATGGCATGAATGAAGCGAAATGTCTTTGATGACGGAACACTGTTAGCGCATGGTTAAAAGCTCAAAAAATTCAATTAAAAGAGAACATGTTATGCTAAATTGACTAACGGGGCTGTACACAGGCTGCAAACATGTCAGGAGCTGAGAAACGACAGTCACAATTACATGAAAATGATGCAGAAAATATGTAAACAAAGTGCTTTTGATAAAAACACTCTTGATGTATTCCACTAGGATCCTTTAACAGCTTCACTTCAGCTTCATCTGAGATCCTTGATTTTCATTCAGTGTGCCGGGGAACACTAGTGTGCCTTGAAAAAATTATTCACGCATGGATTTAATTAAACGATTTACCTTTTTGGAGTGTCCTGAACATACCTCTGTACCAAAGAAGAACGCAAAACTATCACCATTTTGCCAAAACTAAATGGTCTTTATGTGCTTTATTACATACACATTTCTTTACCAAAAGGTCAGATTTGGTGATGATTTAGTAGATGTTGTGCTGTGGTGTATTTTCAACCTAAAAAAGTGCGCCGGGCCTCAAAAAGGGTTCAAAAACACCTTGCTAGACTAATCGATTAGCAAAAGGATCATTAGCCGCAGCCCTAAAAAGAAATATGCAGCGGCTGTTGTGTACAAACTGTTTGGATCTCATAGCCACTCCGCGCCAGAGAATACAGATTTTCTCAGACAGATCAGGCAACATTTTAGCTGCAGAAAACTCACAAACAAGTCGATTTTGCATAATACAACCTTTTAATCGATCAGGACTAAACGCAGTCTAAAAAGATCAAGCCGCAGATCAATAGACAACTCATTTCATCCCCGAAGTGCGGGTTGCATCTAATTAGAGAAAAAGCAGTTTCAGTGAGGCCTCTCGGGACACCGGCGGAGGAGAAACCAGAGATAACGGCGATGGCATTAAGAGACTGCCATCGTTCAGGCGTTCGGAGGTAAGATTATAATGCCACCTAAGCTTAAGCCCGCGCTCGTCTGACAGGCAGAAGAGGAGAGGTGCCACGGGCCGACGGAAGAAGGAGCGGCGCAGAGGAGAGGCAGGAGGATCGAGGTGCAGGGAGATTTTAATAGTGACACTGACACGTATGTAGAAATTCAACCAGGAAGAGAGCATTTCCTACCAGGGCTGGGCACCATTATTCAGTTCCAAGTAGGAATCGAGTGAAAAGGTGCAGGAAGTACAGGAAAGAACGGTATTCTTTTAAAGCCAACTTTCGGTTCTTTGGCTTTAAAAACCCGCGTCAAAGAGTGAACACAGCGCAGACCGTGTAACAGCTCCTTGCACAAACAAAAGGCACAAACAGTGGGCTACGTTAGTTAGTTGCCCGTGTTCAAACAAAGCACAGCGTCTCATCTTACGGTAACAGAAAGACGAAGAAGCAGCAGGTCCAGAGTTGCTCCAATTTCCACCAGAAAATACAGTCTCCAGTGCTTTGTGTCTAAAGTCTGCGTGTTGTGCTTCATAATACTGTAAATCCACAACGCAGTCTGCAGTGTCCTGTGTCAAACTGAAACCGAACGGATAATACAATCCAAACTTGGCAGTAATCACCTGTTTGGTCTAGGTAAGAGTGTAAGTAAAAGTGGTGTGGTTAAATCCAGCGTGGATCGTCTGAGTAAAGATGTGGCCGGAGTCCGCGTGAAGTTGCAGGGAAAACTAAAATATTCTCCAATTTTTGCCCTAATCCTCCTCTTCATTCAGAGAAACACAAAGCGATAAGCATGAAAAGCACAAAATATCGAACATGGAGAAAACAAAAGTGAAACGTGTAGGTCGATGTGAGCGGCGCGGATCAGCTGTGGTTCTGGTTCACTTGTTTGCGTTGGTTTTGAGTTCTACCTTAACAGAGGTCATAGAAGTATGTTTTAAAATATATAGAAATGTGTTTTTGCACAAGTTCGGCCATTCACTTTAACTCTAAAACATGCAGGGACCGAAAAAAGAAACGTTCAGGAAACCGGTGTTGAAAAGCAGGTATCGTATTGAAAGCATTGAAAAAATCTAATAGTACCCAGCCCTATTTCCTACCTCCTCTGACATGCATGTCTTAACCATATAACCATGCATTTACATTTGCAGTTTTAGAAGTGCCTCATTTCCTCTTCCTCATCATGGATGCTCTGGGTCTTTGGGGAGGTTTTCCAAGGTTGAAACTAGGGCTAGTGCTTGCTTTTGGCCGCCTGCGCCGAAAGATTTCTGATTTGTTGGGAAAATCGTTAGTCTCTGCTCAAAATTGTGGGTTGTAGGTGTCAGAGTGAAACATGGATAAAGATTAAACATAAAACGTTGTAAACCCAAAGACGATTTTTTTATCAAGCAGGTCTATTTTGGAATCTTGATTGTTATGGGTGACAAGATTTTGATCATAATAAATAAATTGTGCGTCTCAGTTCAGTTTTGGTCAGAGTTTAAAACTAGGGCTTCTCTGTTGGTGCAACTCACTAATGCTTAACCCCTTTTTTTTGTCTGAGCCAAAAGTAAAACCAAATGGAAAATATAATCTCACAAAATAATCCTCATGTGCACACAATCTTGCGGCGATTTTATCTCGTGAGATTCTGTGGCACAAGGTCTGGTCTCATACTTAATTTTATTATATAGAAGATGTAAGGGATTATTCAGGTCAAAATATAATTGCTAAAAATAATAGCAACATGAAGTCACTTCAATTCAATCAACACTCAAAAAATGTAAAGTGCTTTTTCATTTGGTATTTAGGACTTAAATATATTGACCAAAAAGAATATCTCTATCTTTTTTGTGTGTGTATGTGGAGTGGAATAACTATTTTCAGACCATATTATGTCAGTCCAACTGAACTGTGTCTTTGTCTTCGTTATTCGACAAATGTGAAATGTCTGTCAAATTAAACTACAAAAGTGCAGAAATATCACCTTGTACCAGGGCTATGCAACTATTTTAGAGAGGGACGAATTTTTTGAGGATTTTTGTCCTTGGGGACAGAAACGTGTCCAACGCTTTTGAAATACCAAAAACATGTAAAGGCTTTAACGACATCTGCTGAACTGAACCAGGACTGAACCAGGACTGAACCAGGACTGAACCAGGACTGAACCAGGACTGAACCAGGACTAAACCAGGACTAAACCAGGACTAAACCAGGACTAAACCAGGACTAAACCAGGACTAAACCAGGACTAAACCAGGACTAAACCAGGTCTAAACCAGGACTTAACCAGGACTTAACCAGGTCTAAACCAAAATTTACTAAACCAGGGCTAAACCAGGACTAAACCAGGACTAAACCAGGTCCAAACCAATCACAAGAGATAAAATATATTCTCTATTTTTGGCAGATGGGTTGAGGGCCGGATCATATCCCTTGGAGGGCCGTAAGTTGAATAGCCCTGCCTTTCTACCCTTATTTATAAAACTGATATTTTTTTTATTTTGAATCCACTCTTTTTGTAGCATTTTTTTTACCCAAAACAATATACTCAATATTCATTTTTGCATATCTTCAAAACAACATATTAAATTACAACATAATATCACGATCTAGCTGACATCGATCATTGTCCATACCTTAATTCAAAGTTCTCGTTCTCAACTGTTGAGTCATGCTGTCAGTAATTGCGCTTATCGTTAAATCTTCTTACAACAACACGGAGGATAAATTCATGGATTATCATCAAATTAGAACTTGTGTCACAATACATTCTGCGCTGTTCCATCCCTACCAGTCTCATGCATTCACTTGTAGCAAATAGATCATCACTAATCTGCTCTGTTGTAGTCTGGAGCGAGTGTTGTCATCGTCAGCGCTGGCAGCTTGACCCTTTAGTGCCTCGCGTCTGCATTCAGCCCAGAGCAGGAGGAGCAGAGGAGGCTGGGAGTACTACCCTGAGCTCACCAATGGAGCGTGACAAAGAGACCGCTCCACTTGTCCTGCTCCCGCACACAGCCCTGACCCAAATATGACGGGCTCACAGGAAGCACTCCACAGCCGGACACATGGGGACAGTTGACCAACGCTTACTACATTTAATACGGCAAATAGTAGAGCTAGAGGAGCTGTATTCCTATTGCAGTGTCATTTTGTTGTTTTTTTTTTTTTATTGTAGAGGCATAAAGAATCACAGATTTTCTGGTCATGATTACCCACAAGAGAAACTGATTCTTGACAAATAGCCACACCTACAACTTTGCCGCTATTTAACATTGAAAGACAAAAGTATCAACACGTAGATACAATTGCAAACATTGTGTCTTTGTCTCTGACATCAAATATCGGATAACTTGATTTGTATGTCTTCTTACTGTGATGTGAGCGGGCTTGCATCTCCGCAGATCTAAGTAGTAATTTGTCCTGGAGATGACACTTGCTTGTCTTCAGGGAGAGATGGATATGTTTAATGGCAAGCAAAGCAATAACATCACCATGGTCACAAGCAGGAGGAAACATTACAGCGGGCACTTTTAATTTGCCATATTTTCCAAGAATTATTATTATATCAGCAAAACGGTTAGATGCGACCCGGCTCTGAGAGCTGTAACACAAAGTGGACAGACACAACAAGCAATATTTTGAGTTCTTGTGGAGCTTCTTTTGTATTTATTTTTCTTTAAATTAAATAATAAAGTATGTTACTGTAGTGCAGTGTTGTGGGTTGTTGTGCTGTGGTGCGTGTGTGTGAATATTAGGTGTACACTGACTTGTAGATTGCCTGTTACACCACCTCCGGTTTACTGCGGTCAGTGTTTGACAAACGCCACGCACTCGCACTCCGCACAAGAACACTGGTCTAATGACTTAATGGCACCAATGGATTCTTTCCAAAGATCAGCACGGCTCCTGGACCCCTGGCCGCAGTGCTCCAAGGCAGCACAGTAGCGCAGCAGTTAGCACTCTCGCTTCACAGCAAGAAGGTCCTGGGTTCAATTCCCAAGCCGCTAGAGTCCTTTCTGTGTGGAGTTTGCATGTTCTCCCCCGTGTCTAAAAACTAAAAACATGTACAATAGGCTCCTCCCTCTGGGGGCCAGGTCACCCTTGAAAAAGAGGTTTCGATCTCAATGGGTTCTTACATGGTTAAATAAAGGTTAATCAATAAATAAATAATAAGGTGACTTTAAATATGTCAATGTAAATGTAGTGTATTTTTGACGAACATCGCAGCGGCCTGGTACAGTTTTAGACGAGTGTTCGTCTAATGACGAAGGAATACGCACCGCAGTAAACCGGAGTTGTTATAACAAGTGACCCTGATTGGGTTCCGAAATTAGCAATTGGCCAGTGCCAGGAACTGTAGGCATATGACGGTTAGTATAATGACGCGAGGCCGGGACATACGCCTGGGCGATAGGACCCAATCTTGTGACTCATCAACCATCCATTTACTGTCAGCTATGGTTTGTAGATACATTTAAACTGCCTCACTCCTCACTGTTAGCAGAGCATGGCTCCTTTTATTGTGGTTGCAGGGTATCTCTGTCAAACTAATGCTCTTACAAACCCCCTAAGCAGCAAAAGTGCTCACAGGAGAAAAACAAAGGTGCTAATTGGTTTAGGATTGATGCAGCTTACCACAAGTTGGACACTGATTAAGAGGCTGCAAAAAAGACTGGCCCCACACGCAACAAACTGCATTCATGTTCAACTAATCAACATTTTTCAGGTAGTGACACATTATTTATGTAGTTTTTATGACAACTTTTTGTTCATTGTAAACCACAGTATTGATACCTTGAATAGGTCCATTGACATTTACTAATTTACTAAATGGTCATTCCTACTCATGAGCTGGGAGATGGTTGAAGGACTCTCACTTTACATTTGAGATAAACTGTGATGTTTGTGGTTAACGTGCACATGACAGGTTGGACCAAGGGGTAGGAGTTTAGGGTTAGAGCTCTTCCTACCCCTTTTTGAGCAGCAACATGTAATGGAACTTAATAAATACCTAATGAAATGAAAAGGACAACAAATGTGACTAGAACACAGTTAAGATCGTTATAATGGACTACTGGTACTTTGTTGGTTCACCTCCAGACACTCGGCGGTGACAGTTGAAAGCCTCTTGACAGTCTGCAGGTGTGGGTGAGATGGAGCCGTCTGATTGGTGGATGTGGGTCAGTCCCCTGTCTGTCAGTGTCAGGAGCAGACAGGAGAGCGCTGATGAGCTGATGGGAATCTGGGACGCTGTTTACTTCAATCCTCTCAGTGTTACAGGGTCAGGAGGGGGCACCTGTGTGCTCTTGACACAAAAACAATATCTGAGATGTAGAGAAGGCAGTGTGTGCTCATGTTCCCCTTTGTTTATCAAAGGCATTGGATCGGCAAGTGGTTTCAGATCAAACAATAGAATGATGGCAGAATAAAGTATGTGTATTTTTTTGGTATTGTCACAAGAAATTTCACCCAACTAAATCTACAGATATCTAGCATGAGCACTTTTCAATAATGGCAAAATATAACCTGTATCATTAACCATAGGAATGACACGGCCCATTTATTCAAACACACCACAAAACCTGATGCCCCGGTTGTCACAGTACTGAGGACGATTTTGATACTAACAAAAAGTCTTGATACTTGATGCCGATTTTCAGTAGCACAGTGATAATCAAAAATACATTTTTGCCAGTACAAGCACCACCTTTTAGTTAAAAATAAACCTAAATAAAAACAATGTGGGTTTTTTTCAGGGGGATGTTTATATTGCACTGAATTTTACTTCCCTTTTTCTCCTCTCTCTGATCGTCTTCTGTTCTTTGTGTTGTTGTTTTATTTTGGTCTATTTTAATATGGTTAAAAACTGACAGAATATAATAAAATAATCCATCTCCACTAGGGCACTAGGGCTGTAATTCTTCAGTCGTTTTGTCTTAGTCTACCAAGATTTTTATTAGTCGACTAATCATTTTATTAAGATTAAAACTAAACTTAAGACCCTCCTCCTGAAATGTTTTTTAACTTTCACTTTCCATGGACTCATGCTGGTGACGTACCACCTCCAGAAAGTTATAATGTTACTTTAAACAAACAAATGTAAATTCCAACACACAATATTTGTTTAATATTACCACGTGGTATTATATTAGCTCTAAAAATAGTGTGGAAATCTGAGTATAACAACTCTTGATGTCCTGAGGTTGTTGTTTTTTTGTAGCATCCACACATCGATTGTTACGCTTCCTATTTTCTACGGAAAAGGTGGTGGACTTTCATAAAACATATAAGACCTATATAATATTTCATAGTTCTGACAACGGCCTCAGGCATCACCTATTCTCAAGACTTCTGACGTCAGCACATAATGGACACAGTGGGCTCACATTACAAGTTCTCACACTTTCTCCACCTCCTCTCTGTAATCTGACAGGAGGACTTGACCAGTTCTTCCCTTCCTCAGCCTATTTATCACCCCAGAAGCTGACATCTTATCCATATAACCCTGACTGTCACTTTTCCTCTATACAATGATTCAGTGCATTCGCCACCCTCACTTTTATGAAAGCACTTTGTTCATAAAAGCCATGAGTCACTTAACATGAATGACGGACGCTGCTATATATATCTTGCCTTACTGTGTGCTTTAACAGTTGACTTTTTGGATTTTGCGCGTTGGCCATTCCACCAACAGCATGCACACTTCTGTATACTGCTTTACAGCTTCCATCTTGAGCGATAAAGGAGGTTAAATGCGTCTGTCCCAGCAGGAGGGAGGCGCAGGCAGACGGGCTGAGGGCTGTGATGTCGGTGGCTCAGCTCACTGTCATAGTAAATGGAGCTGGATGATGCCATTCTGACACAACACAAGTGAAACTGCTCCACCTCTTCTTGAGTAACGCCAACTGTAGAAGATTTGCTGATTTGGTTGATGAAAGACTGACAATTAGGATCTGCTGACAATACAGTATTTGTAATTGCTTACGTCATAAATGAAAAAAATGTCTGAACTGAAAATTGGCCTAAACAATTCAATGTCTTGACTTAAAGGAAAAATATTCTGCATTTTTCATATTGCTGTTAGCCTTTAAACATGATCTTGAGTGCCTTAAATTTGCCATCTCATTTAAAAAAAAAAAAAAAAAAAATCATTTTATGACCAGTGTTATTAGTCACTATGAAATTACAATTGCTGAGTGCATCCAGCCAGCAGATGGCGCCAGTGCTGCCTGGAACTAGTGATGTTATCGCTGAAAAGATGTCATCGTATGGATTTGCTGCAGCAGTTATCATGTTTAGATGGCAGACATGCTCAGAACGGTTTAAGGACTTAAAACAGCGAAAGATTCTCTGAAAAGTGACGTATGAAGTCTGAAAATGCGTCTGAAAATCACGGAGGTTCAGCAGGACGTGTATTTGACGCTCAGAGGGGGGAGGATTTTCTAATAAACATTCCTCAAAACAACGTGAATGCAACTTCAGGTATGTTTTTGATGATGGAACATTGTTAAAGCATGGTTAAAAGCTCAAAAATAAAAAAAAATTTAGCTGAGTATGTGTCCTTTAAAATTCCTAAATCAATAGATAGATATAACAGATATAAACAAATCCTTTTGTATGTTCAGTCAAAATCTTGTAAAGCAAAAGTTTGATGTATGTAGGAACTACTTTAAGGCTGATCTTTGTCTCTGAGGAAGAAACATGTATTTTAAGAAAATGGCATTTGAAGTTACAATGTCCCAGAGAAATCTATGGATGAAGTGGATTAAATGATATAATGAAACATCTTTAGGAGCAGATTTGACAAGTTTGTTGTTTCTGCAAACTTACCAAAAAACAAGAAATGTAAATTTGCTGTCTCACCTTAAGCAATGTTCAAGCTATTCCTTCTGAGATGAACAAAATATATCCAGTACTTATCCCTCTTTGCTGCCAACCAGAGTAAGTACTAAGCAAGCAACAGCATCTTCAAGGCAACATTTACATAAAGTATTTGGAAGGGATGTCTGAATCGTATAAAGACACATGGCAGAAGTTGTCAAAGCCAATATTTTCCTTGCGCTCTCTTTCTTCACCTGTGTAAAGTTTGGTCCCCATTCTCTCGTCGTAGTTACAGATTCTATGGCTACACTTGTTTACTTTGTTCTTCTCCACACTCTTACCCCGGTGGGACTCAAACGCACGTGCACGCTCATACACCACCACGTGCACGCTCCTTCCGCTTCATTAGAAAACATTGCACTTAAATGTCAAACCACAGCTGTGCATTCTCTGGATCATGATTTATGTATGGAGTGGATATAGGGCCGTGTAAACAACAGGATTTGTTGCACAACCGTAAAACAATAAAGAGAAAATATGAGCGCAGATAACGGCAGAACAGATGTTGGTGCAGGAGGGAAAAAGGACCACATTTGATGGAGCTGGAGGATATTGTTTGGTGACTGGAATGAGGATGAGCTGCTTATGAGATAAGAATGCAATGCAAGATATGTTACAGTGTCAAGCTGTGACTATTACGATCTGGAAGGATTGTGTTTTCTTGTCTCGATAATGACTGATCAAAGAAGGCAAAAATTGTGTTAAAAGTGTAACATATTGGAATTATTTCATTCAAACTACTATACTTTAAAGTGTAGCGCAGGGCTATTCAACTTCAGGCCCGAGGGCAAAATCAGGCCCTCCAAGGGTTATGATCCGGCCCTCAACACATCCTCCAGAAATATAGAAAATAGTGTTAGTTGTTTAGTTGTTTAGTTCTGGTTTAGACCTGCTTTAGAGCTGGTTTGGTCCTGGTTTAGACGTGGTTTAGCCCTTGATTAGACTTGGTTTAGACCGGATTTGGACCTGGTTTAGTCCTGCTTTAGACCTGGAAATCGAGACTTTGACTTCCAGATGTCATGTTCAATCTGAAGTTACTGGTTTGAGAAGTTAGAATATATCCTCTCCTGAGACACATTAGTCCTGCCCTAAGGGAAAAGGTATAACTAAAACTCACCCTGCCCTTGGGTTCTTGTTAGGTTAATTGGCAGCCTCTCTCTCTCTTCTTTGAATTTAAATGGTGCTGCAATACATAACAATCTACCTCATGTTTACAACAGCGTCATCAAACCATGGCACAGACTGAATAATATTCCAATACTTGATGGCTGTGAGGAAGAGGCGTTCCAGAAAACGTTAGTATATAGCGAGCCAAAAATTAAGTGAACGCATAAAAAAGGGCATGGTAAGTTATAGTTAAAACTCTGTCCCTATAGGGCAGGACTAATCTAATGCAGCAACAAATTCTCAGACCAGTACTGTCATGTTGAAATTTACAGCGCTCTTCAAAATAAGAGTGCAGCATAATGTGTATGTTAAAGACTTACCATAAGAGTTTGGTCATATCTGGCTTGATAAACTTTATTTATCGTATTTATAAACCACCATATTTATCTGTATCAAACTTTATACAGAATCAAAGCTTCAGCAGTGTTTATCTGTAATTGTTTTGCTGCACTTTACTGTTTTATATATAGGTTAATGTTTGGCTAATGTAGCTCTTTGTAACTCTCAAGTTTAGGGCTGCACTTTTAATGGTAAAATGTGACCATTTTACCATTTACCACTTAATTGACGCAATTAGCAAATCGCAAAGTGCAATAATGTCCTCCACAGACAACAAAATATCCTTTTATTCTGCATAAAAACTGTCAACACTTTAGATTTGTTAAAACATGTTCTGAAACAAGATAGAAGAATGTTATAAAAGCTACTAAAAGGGGGGACATATTGGCAAAAAGTGACTCTGCTAAATGCGACAAAACGTGACTAAAAAGGACAACAACACAACTAAAAGTGGCAACAATGCGACTAAAAGCAACACAAACGCGTCAGACTGAAGTAAATTCGACAAAAACACTCTGAAACATGTGATTGTTTTTGTCAATGCGCCTGGTTGTGTTTAAAATGTAAACTTTGAACACAATCCCATTATTGAAACATAAATCACAAATCTAATCGCAATTGCAATACTGGTCAGAGAAATCGCAGTTGGATAATTTTCCCAAACGGTGCAGCTTTACTCAAGTTTGTTAAAAACTCTAGAAATTGGAAACTCATTTGTTTTTGAGTTTTCTCACTTTGAAACTTCAAAAATGGACTAACCAAAATGAATATTGGTTCATTTTCATTTCCAGATGACACTTATTTCCACGCACCTTTCCTTTCTTTGGTTTCCTTGGTTTGAATTTCCCCGTAAAGTCGCCCCAGTCAAGCCCAGTTTCGTATAATCATCATCTAAAAATACTCATAACTTCTGTTTCTTAGCAACAGAGAAACGATGGTGTGTTTGTGTTCCCAGGGATTTTCAGCTTTGCCGTCAAAGATTGTGTGTGATCACAGTCTGCAGACGAGATCAAGCTCACTTTTCCTCAGGATTACAGCGTCATCAATATACCATAACAAAACAAGCTCAATAAAACATCACTTCAATCCTTTTTTATCTAAACATCACACTGCAAGGTTAGTTATTATTCATTTGTTCTCATTTTAAGACTTATTCCATTGTAGATATGTTTACTTGACATGAGAAATGTACCCAAATCAAGACAAAATATGAATTCAAATCATTTCAAAATCTTTAACTCAGTCAAAAATAACTTTCTGCAAGAGCTTTCTGTCTTGTCTGACTACAGCACAGGAAACCTTTGACAAGAGGAGAAGAATGAGACTGTTCTCCACAAGTCCCAGTCATTTTGAATTCTGTCAGCACACAGCACAGACATTCTTTTATTCGAAAAATGCTCCTCGATATTCTGACTGGCAGAATTATAGGCAGCACAACTGATAAAATCTGTTTCTTTGCTTTTCTTTGGTCTGATTTTTGTCTGTAAAACTTTTGTTTCGCTCAAATTAAAGCAGCACCGCGTATGATTGCCACCAGCATGAAAATTAAACTATTTTTTCATTTCTTCAACACAGAACGGGCGGCACAGTAGCACAGCGATTAGTGCTTTCGCTTCACAGCAAGAAGGTCCTGGGTTCGACTCCCGGGCGTCGTGTGTGGAGTGCATGTTCTCCCTGTGTCAGCATAGGTTTCCTCTGGGTGCTGAGAGTGTGTTGTGAGAATGAATGCGGGACAACGGATGGAAATTAGCTCTAGGCTATAATCCGGTGTGTTTACAGCATGTTTATCATGTATGTTCATTAAAATGCACTGCAAATAAATAAACATACAATTGAACTCAGGAACAGAAGAAAAAGAGAAATGTATATAATGAGTTGAACTGAGTGTGATCCAAAGTCTGCATCAGTGATAAATGTGAGCGTAGCTGCAGTGTTCTGTTGATTAGTTGGGTTTTCTACAAATTTTTCTTTTTTTAGCTATTGGATACAAACAAAATATTTAGCAGAATTGTAGACTTTTATCTTTTTTTTATCAGATTGTCGCAACGCTTTCACATTTTGGTTGTGTTCTGAGGTTTTACAGGAGAAAATGTCATTATTCACCATTGACTTTCATGTGTTTTTGCCACTCACTGCTAAAATTCAGAATGTCGTGATGTCTTCTGCATAATCTCAATTATTTCCTCAATGCGTTGTTATTATTATTATTATTATTGTTATTATTATTATTATTAGGCCCGAGCGCCACAAGCTGGCGAGAGGCCTATTAGTTCGCAGAGTGCCGTGAAGCACGGCTGCGAAAGTGCGCACGAAGCGCGCACGAAATCGAGCGCCAAGCGCCGCCCGCCTAAACACTCACTAACGCATTCTCAACTCATGCACGCCCGTGCATACCAATTAGTAGTGGGAAAATTGAACATTATCGCTGTAAACGGGCGAAGCGCGGCGAAGAAAGACGGGCGCACTAAACGAAGCGCTTTACGGGGGATGACGGCCGTCGCTCATCCCCACGTAAAGTGCTCGTGTGCGCTGAGTCGCCGACTAATGCGTTCCCCAACTCAAGCACGTTCCGTGCATATAACAATGTAATGCAAAAACTGAACATTACTATTGTAAATAGGGCAAATAACAGAAAGTGGGCGGAGCCCACTAAAAATCTCGAAAGTGTCTCCCAGTGACCGGGACCCATACCAAAAACGTAGGAAAGCGCACGCGCTTTCCGAAAATGTATAGTTTGTGAACTAAAAAAAAGGGGAAACATTGTTTTCGCATCGGAATATTCTTCTTCTTCTTCTTCTTCTTTCTTCTTCTTCTTGGGACCAACCCCCCTATTTTTCACCCAGTGAACATTGACGAAAAGTCAGGAAAATTTGCACACCTCTCAAAATCGTGCCTCTGTACATTCTGGCTATTTCCGATTTTCAAAATTCAAAAATATGGCGCGTCAGTGCCCCAAGTGTACAAAAATGCATTACGGATAGGAAAGTGCCAAAAAAATTGGATCGTAGAATCATAAAATTTGGCAGAGAGGTAGATAGTGACAAAACAAGCAAAAATATTATTACGGCAACACCGTCCGCCCAACCAATTGTCAGCCATATTGGATCTAAATTGCTAAACATGACTCAGCAGTTTTTAAAAACTTCAGACTTTTACGAACTCCTCCCAGGGCGTTTGCTAACGAGCTGAAATTTGGTGAAAATGAAGTTGAGTGTGGCATTAAAAGTTATCCAAATCAGCAACCTACGTTTTACGGTCTCTGTGCGGCGGTCGCAAAATTTGCCCACAATTCCTGAAATTTTCAAATTTTTAATTTTGCTCCCATTTCTACATATAAAGTCCGAATTGCATCAAATTTGAATCAGTTGTTAAACTCCCTGCCTGAAACCTACTAGAAGTGAAAGAATTAAATTCCGCGCGTTAGCGCCCCCTACAGATTAAAGCAAACTTTTATATGGGGAGCTAAAAATTAAGTTTTTTAGAATTTTTTGAAATTTTGCACAAAATTCCATTTTGGCCTACCGATCAAAAAGCCAATCAGACCCATGTCATATTTTGTACGGCAAAGCCGCACCAATGACCAAAGCATCCCATGTTATTCCTATGGGAAAATCAAAATTTGCTTATTTTTTTTACTACGCATTTTAACGAACTCCTCCTCGGGCGCAAGCCCGACCAACCTGAAATTTGGTGGACATCTTCCTGAGGAGTGGGGCACCAAAAGTTATCCAAATTATCAGGATAGGTATTACGGTCTCCGTGTGGCGAAGCCGCACATTTTGCAAACATTTTACAAAAGACCGAAAAACCCCCATGTTATTCCTATGGGAAAATCGCAAAATCTCTCAAATTTCACTTTGTACTTTAACGAACTCGTCCTCGGGCGTAAGCCCGATCAATCAGACACTTGGTGACAATCATCCTGAGGAGTGGGGCACCAAAAGTTATCCAAATTATTAAGATAGGTATTATGGTCTCCGTGCGGCGAAGCCGCAAACTTTGCCAACATTTTACAAAAGACAGAAAAACCCCATGTTATTCCTATGGGAAAAACTCAAAGTAGTTCAAATTAAACTTTGTACTTTAACGCACTCCTCCTCGGGCGTAAGCCCGACCATCCTGAAATTTGGTGAAAATGATCTTGAGGAGTGGGCCATCTAAAGTTATCCAGGATTTTAGCACAAGTATTACAGTCTTTAAAGTGTGCAGCCGCAAACTTTAACCAATTTTTACACATTTTCAATGAAATATGAGCAGTAGAAGGCGCGGTAGCGCCACGGATTCGGCAGCAGGTATTTTATGAGGAGGGAAATTGGGGCGCGTAAGCGCCCCCCTTTGGCGTTGCGGGGCGGCGGCGTGGCACTGGCGAGGGCCGATCATTGCCGCTTGCGGCTATATTTATTATTATTATTGTTATTTTATTTGACTTATTTGGACGGAATTAGTTTTACCCTGGGACGTCTGTAAAATTTACCATACAGGTTTACTCCATGCAGCAGGAATCGATCAAAGTCAAACTTTGAGTAAACGAATGATGAGGAAACACTGATGAAACAAGGTTAAACGCTCATTAAAGTTGATTTTGCATAACACGACCTTAAAAGAAGAATGAATATCACATCAAAAAAAAACGCAGAACTGAAAAGCACATATTCGATTATGTATTTAAATTGCTTTAAAAGATTTGGAGATCTCGAAGCTTGAAGGTGTCCTCTTCGAGCTCCTGCAGGTTGACCCGCATCCATTCTCTGTCGGCCTCCAGGTGTGAGATGAAGTCCTCATACTTCTGAAGCGCATCCTGACGTTCCACCATGTACGCCTGACACGATGCCACGAAATCCTCCCACTCCGGATCCCACTCTGGCTCATCCACCTTCGACATCTGCTCATTTCCAACGAGCTCTCGATAGTACTCCAGCAAATCCCGGTTCCCCTCAGCTAAGGCCTGATACGCCGCGATTTTGTCCTCACATTTCTGCTTCCTGTCCTCGAGCTCCTCCTTCATGGTCTGAGCGATCGCCAAAGCGCGTCTCACCAGATCCTGAAACTTATCTGCGAAGCTCTGGGCCTTGTCGTCTTGGCTGGACATCGTCTGGTTATTATCTTCGATCTCACTAATGTCCATTTTGGTGTCTTTCTGCGAGCGGGTTTCAGAGTTTTAAAAAAAAGTATATAAACATGTTCCAAGGATGCAGTTGTAATGGTTCAATTTGACTCCATTGTTTTATTTTGTTTAAATTTAAATCGTTAAATCGTAAGAATACAGCATCACATCACTAAGGCAACCAAAATTTAGAAGTGGCAATCTTGTGGTATTTGTTCTAGACTAAACCATTGATTTAATGTTTTGGGAAAATATGGTATTAAGCCGGGTGTCCACTGTATGATTGTTTTCGTCTAATAAGATTTATAGATGTCACACTGCAGGACGGGATGAATTAAAAGTTGCTACGACTAAAGTTTATCTGAGCAAATGTCAGGCTCAGGCTCCGTGTGATAAAGTCATCCGTCGTACCCGTTAGCAGAGGCTAGCAAGGCATGCTAGCGGTGTTTTCGCGTTTAAAGTTGCTAAATGAAAGCGAAATGAGAAGATAAAGGTCCCGTTTGTGGCGGAGCTCCTGCCGTTACTTTCCGACACACTTGTGTTTACATTTTTGATAAAGATTGATCGTAGATGCAGCGACAGGAGGACTCACTCTGCGACCAAGATTCCAAAATATCCAACATGTTTGATATGAATTGTAGCTCTTCTTTGCTCGTGCGACGGCTCTAAGCGTAGTCTTTGTTCCCATCACTCTCTAAGATCTACGAGCCATGATTTTTGGCTAAAATAATCGTTGGTTTCAGCCTTAGTCAAAAAGTGTATTTAAATATCGCAATAATCGTAGAAAGGGGTTCAGAGGTTGTCATCCGGACGCCGTTTAAAGATCGAGACGTTTCGACTTTTATCCAAAAGTCATTGTCAATCAGAGAGCTGGTATGGGAATCGCAATAATATCGATATTGCAGATCCTAATAGCCATATCGCATATTACAATAATTTCCAATATCATGCAGCTCCACCCGCAAACTTCACAAACCATGAAAAACCAGGGCTGTTTTGACGACTGACAGCCACTCGACCTTGTGTTGATTATAAAGAAACGATCACCAAAAAATACTTAACAGTAATAATATCGACATCGCGACATTTAACTGCCACATCGTTCAGCTAACACCAACTGTAAATCTATTCAAACTAAAACTGCTGAGATCTGGTTCATTTTCTCTCAGCGTCTTCGCACTCCGTCTTAAACTCTCCACCCTTTTACCAGCCGTCTCCATGACTACACTCTAGTCCGTTCAAACTGTTCCAAATCCAAAACTAATTTAGAAAAAGACAGTAGCAGAAAGGTTAATATTCTCCGCCTGCTCCCAAGCCCCTGACGGCTCATAACAGCAGGGAAAGGCCAAGCAGAGTCCTCTCTCCTCAGATAACTTTGTGAAAAATTGTGTGAAGCTAAAGAAAATCCTCCCGACTCTCTTGTGTTTGCGGCCCTAATAACGAGTGAATGGAAGTTGTTGGTGGGTGTGAGTTGTTATTGGGTTTTTAAGCCTGTTAGATATGGTTAGAGGGACAGAGAGCAGACGGGGCTTAGCTGGAGGGTTTGACAAGAATCAGTTATGGAGCCAAAATAATGGCAATTTAGCTACTTTTTGGGTAATGTTTTTGGTGTGAAAGGTTGGGTTGTCGGCCTTTATTTGATGGTTTTCTTGGTCGACCCAAATTAGTTTTAGCAGACTAATTGTTTTTATTTACATTATGAGGAAATTTCATGGGACCAAAGCAAAAAGGAGAAGGGTTGAAGTGAGTTGGCAGAGTTTAATCCTATAAATACACTGTTCCCTGTGTTGCTTTTCTGTATAGAGCTCGCAGGGACCGCCCACTGTTTGGTTCATTTGGTTCGTTTTCCCCATCAGGATTCGTGAGTTCAAATCTGTGCCGACCATTTACTGCATGTCACTCCCCAGTCTTTTTCCCAGGGCTGGTTCTTGAAATCTCGGGGCCCTAAACAAGACTTTGTTTGTGGGCCACCAAATAAACACTGTTTAAAGAAGTGGACATAACAATGGAATATTATAATATAAAAGAAAGGAGTGAAATGGGGAGAAAAAGGGATTTGGGATCACATTCGTCAGCATGTACATTTTTATTTTTCTAGTTAGAGATAGGCATATGTTAAGGGGGATTTTAGGGTCCCCCTCCCAAAAAAATGAATAAATCATCAATATAAAAATAAATCGTCCTGCATTATAAAATGATAAAACTAGATATTGATTTAACATTTTATCTTGTGTGTGTGTTTGTCTTTTACCAGAGCATGTGGCCTATGGGCCAAAATATCCCTAAAAAAAAAAACCTCAGAAAAACTAAACTTTAATGAGCTTTTAAACTTGTTGCAACTATAGTTTCCTCATAGTTGTATTTTGATCGATTCATGCTTGAGTTAATCCTGTATTGTCCTGCAACTGAGGCTCGATTTCTCCAAAAAATCCTGTTTTCACCTACCCCCTCTCCCCGCCCACATCCCTGCTGTGATTAATTGAAAAATGAAGACTCAGAGTTCTAAAATGTCACGTTGCCACTTTTCAAAAATAAAAATGCGTAATGCGGCTACTGTTAAATGTCACTGTGAAGAGGCGGGGCTTATCAGTTTTGCAGTTTCAAACAGGATGTCAATGGAAATCTTTCTATTACTAAGCTGTTTTAGATCAATATAGCTGATTAGAATGAAAACCCAAAATGTGAAATGATAATCTACTGAACGCCTTTAATTTTAAGCGTCGAGAAAAAGCCTCTTTCGTCTCCTTTAAAATAACATTTACTTATTTCAAGTCAGCGTCTGAATCTCGGTCTGTGCTAAATAGTCTATCTTTTTTCCCTCACATTTTTTTTTCATGGAAGAACTTTGCACTAACAACTAGACCAAAAGGACAGACTGTATACATTTTTCTTTAATTTACTGTATTTCTTTGACAAAACTGTGGTATTGTAGATACTCAGAATTGCATTATATCTCTTCTTGACACATAACTTGACCTTCTACTTGCATAATATTTCCCCATATGTCACCCGGAAACACAGTCATTGGTTATTTATGGCCATGCGCTGCAGTTACGGTCGGGGTCATGTTTAGATGAACCTGCGGAATGAACTGCAAACAGATAAAGTGGTTATTATGAACAGTAGTGGCCCCAGTTACGTCCACAGCTCTTAAACCGTCGTAGCGTGCTGTTTTACCTGGAAGCTGAATGATACAGATATAGTATATGGCAGGTCGAACAAACATTGGGCTGAATATGTTTGCCGAGTAAAGCAGAAAACGAAAGGCTATGGAAAATGATTCGCTTACATTACGGCAAATTCATCTGGAAAGACGCAATTTCTGATTCTAAAGAAAGCGAGCAGAGGTTTTGGACTGGACTATTGAACGTGCACATTTACGCTGACTGCTTTTGCCCCAAAGACATGCGATTGTGAGTTGGATTTTTGACATTTCTGCACGGAGTCTGCATTTTCTCTTCGGGTTGCTCCCTGTGGTGTTCTCCAGTGTTCAAAGACATGCATGTGAAAATCAAATGGTAAATCGCAGCGCCTTGTAGCTGTGAAAGCGAGAGGTCAACACAGCAGCAGCTCTAAAACACAGGAAAGAACTGTATAGTGTATTTGGGATGGGAGATATTTGACAAAAATGAATATCTCGATAACAGAAAACAGGTCTTTAAATGTTGTCAAAGGGTGAAGGATGGACATCATCTAGACTTGAGTGCTAAACACAAAAACAAAGATGTCTTTGGGTTGAGGTTTAATATCAGACAAATGAGAACCCTATTTGAAAGTCTGCAACGTTTTTATTTTTTTTATATTGACTCTTTTTTCAGCATTTTTTCATCTAAACTACATACTTGATCTAAAAATTTTGCATCTCTTCAGCACAATATTAACAAAGTTTTTGATATTATCTCAATTTCGATATATTGCCCACCTCTATTCTACAATATTTCCCTGTTTATTCAATTTATAAAACAGATTTTAGTAATCGAAAAATAGTTTAAATTGAACATTGAGATTTTTGGAATACATTTTAACCCGATAAAGGTAGAAATAAGCTGAATGAAGGCTAGATAGATATATTGCTTGCTTTTTGCTATTTTAATAAATAATAAGGCCACTGTCGAAAAGTACAGTTGTGTTTTATGTTTTTAGATTCAGTTTTGTCCAGATAATGTTTAATGATGATTAAAAGAGTGAGGGATAATTTCAATTGTTGATTTGTCACAATTATTACAATGAATCATCACAGCCCTAGAGTTAAAATATTATTAAAATTATATGTAAACCGCAAAACTGTCTGATTGCATGTTATTTCAAAAAATCTTAAAAGGTGCAGAAATCGGATAAGATTATTCAGATTTTGGTGTGCATGCAAACATACCATTGTTGAAATTGTGAGTTTAGTTGTAATATTAGTCTATGAGACATACACATTTTCTAAATTCATTGCCTTCAATTCAGTTACTAAAAAGAACATAACTACAAATACTGTGTAATACTAAAATTTTAAAATGAGTATATAGTATAATTGTTATGTTTGAAATACAAAGAGTAAAAAGTCAAATGTTTGTAGTTAAACGAGAAATACTCCATATACATTTTATACACATACATTTGCTCTCATTTCTGTGTATATGCTTATGTTTCATCCAGCGCCCATTAGCCTAGAAAGAAGTCGTTTCAAGTTCTGCGTTACATAACATAAAGGATACAGCGACACAATAGGGTAAAACTCTAATTAGCCTGTTGAAATCCTGCCATTTGTGCCATAAAGAACTTTTCATCCGTTTTGACATGTCTTTTCAGGAAACGGACCGACCAAACCAAAACACAAGCGCGCATTGACCAGAGCAGTGTAGACGAGATGTTGCTGGGACGAGAAGCGACGACTGTGACTTTCAGCACAGGGGCAGATCTCCGGAGTGTCTTTGAACGCCTCACAAAGAGCTATGAGAACTGTAACAGAGAAACAGTGTTCGCGCTTTCTGTTTCTCCTCCGCCGCCCGGGTCACTTTACATGAAATGACCCTGGGCCGCACACTGTTTATACTGTTGTGCTGAGACCGAATAATCAGGAGGAAATGTGCCACAATGAAAGCTTTACATACTTTTCATGGGGTTCTAGTTGATTGCTGATGGCTGTCAATAATGGAAGATAAATGCATAGGTTTCAGTCTCATGATTATATATTTTTTTCATGTTTTGGACGTCATTTTTAGAACGCTTTGGGTCTGGAGGGACGGTTTGCTATGATTGGTCGTTCAAATTTATGAAGTTTAGGGTAAAGGGTTAGGTTAGGGTTTAGGTTCGGAATATTGGTTAACATTTAAGCTGCCATGACTTAAAAAAACCCAAATATATTGCCTTTTCTCATCTTATAAAACACAAACCAGGCAAAAATAGAAGTTTAGGCCAGTTTAGCAACAGAAATTAACTCATTTCCATGGCAACCAGATCACTTCTGTCCCTCTGGATCCAACTATTTAGCACATAATTTTTTACTATTCAAAAGATGCAACTATCTTTCTGGTTTTGAATTTTTAGTTGCTTTTGCAGTGGTCCTCATTTTAATTTATGTCACTTGAAACTGAATAAGGATGGCATCTTTGTCATTTTTTAGATTTAGAACCTGATCGAATTTGGCACATCCTTCATTTAATTTGTTCATTTAAAGATGTGTTTGTTTTGTGCGCTGTGGCCTCAAGTAGTGCATCGTAGTTAAACAGATGTATTAGAATGACTATTTCACTGAGTTTATTAAAGAGAAGATTAAGTGATGGTTTTAGTGCAGTATCTTTCAATATACTGTATCTTTGCAAGTATTTATTTATGAGGAAAAAAGTTTATATTCCAAGAGTATATTGGATCGAACATAATGAGGTCAAAAATGAGGTTCGTCCCAAGCATAGTTACTTTAACAACTTTAACAACGCCAAAGTATCTGGGTGTGTGCCGTTTACAAAACCGTGCGTGCCAATTCGGGCAATGAGCGTCTAGCATATCCATGGCTTTCAGAGCGATGAAATATTAGAACTGTTACTATAGCAATTAACACAATAAAATACTGTATGATATTATATCTTATCAATGGCTAAAAGACCTCAAAATGGCATGTATAAGCAGGAAGTTGACACCCACGAATAATGCTGCGTTCATGTGGTCCTCGGATGCTCGTGTTTCGGAGATGACCACAGACAAAAGTTGTTAGCCTAACGTCAACTCACCTAATATTCAAGTCACTTCTTCCTATCGCACGAAAATTGATGAAAGTGAAGTTTCTCTGTCGGGTTTATATTGATTGCTGATATATTTGAACAAAATTGCGTGTACCGAGGACTACGTTGTATAGTGCCATGACCATTCTACCAAACATGTTAAAGGTACAGCACCTTTAATCTCACATTAAAGATACTGTACCTGATTTAAACCATGAAACACAGAACTTTAATTTAAACAGTTTGCAGTGATCCAAAGTTGTTGCTCAACTTTCTATTGCTTTCTGAACATCCTAAAATGTTTACAGCGATGAGTTTATAAGTGCATTTCACAACTTTCAGAGGAGAGCAGAGTTTACCATGGACATATAAACTAAATAAGTAGTAGTTCGATGTTCCCACTTCGCAACGCAGCCAGTCCGGTATGATTTGAAGGACTCCAGCGGCAGACTCGTGTATTTACCCCATCGTTAGCATTAGCCCGCAAAACATGCAAGTTATCAATAATCCAGAGAGTGTCAGCTGGTACCAACCCATCGAGCACATTTATCTCATTAAAAGTCATTGTTGAGAGTGTAAACGTTTTGGTATTTTATTTTAGATAATAATTAGCTTGTCATCTGAGCTAAACGCAAACTGACTTTAAGATGAGGTTTCTGATCTTGTGCGCTTCTTGTAGCATCTAGTGACCACTGAACATCCTCTTTTACATGTGATTGAAGAGGAGACCAGATAAATGACATAAATATCATGAAATAAAAGTTTTATGTAGTTTATACCATTCATTTGTTTGTGAAAGAGCGCTCAATTTATCATTGGTCGGTGTAGCATAGGCTAGTAAAGTGGTTGTGGCTAAGAAACATTAGTATGCTAGCGGCGCACTTCCTGTTTCACGTAGAATAAAGTGCTCTACAGTTAGATGCAAACAGCTCTCATTGGTCTCATTCACTTCTGATACAACCCCTTTAATAAATGGACATGATCTTGCTCTAGGACACAATGGCAGTTCATCATGACGGCAGTAGGATTAAAATCAACATTAGTTTTAATCGGGGCACGTCGCTTGTTCTCGAAAGTTTGCTAAAAATGTAGACTTTTTTTTTTTCCATTAGCAAATTAAATCATTTTTTATTCTTTGCAATCATCTTCAAACCAAGCATGTTATGTGGTATTATAGGCCCAAATAAGTTTATCAAGTTGTTACGGATGAACAAAAAGGACATTAATAGTATAACTTGTAACCAGTGGTGGAAAGAAACAAAGTACAAAAGAAAAAGTACTGTACTTAAGTCATTTATTTTTTAGGTATCTGTACTTTACTTAAGTCGTTTTACAGTGGAGACTTTTTACTTTTACATTTGAGACCAAGTATCTTTACTTTTAACTGTACTACATTTTTTTTAACTGGACTGGAAAGTTGAAGTACTTTTCATTCTGTTTTAAGGGTTAATCTGAGCTCATTGATGGTGACATTCTGCCCAAAGGTTTTGAGTTCAAGCTCAACATCAAGCAAAGAAAAATATACACATAAAATTAAAGAAATTCATCCGGATTGACCTGCACAATTCTTTACCAAAATTATAACATCTAATACACAAAACTGGTTTCATAAACTGCATGAAATACTTTTACTTTTTACTCTTAAAGTACATTGTCAAACAGGTACTTCAGCCTTTTACTTCAGTAGATTTGTAAACTTTTACTTGAGTAACAAAAGTGAATCCTTCCTCCACCGCTGCTTGTAACAGATCCTGTGTTTGTCTCATGTTAATGGCGCTGTGAAGGGTAAAGCATGTGGGCCGGTCCCTTTTTGCGGAGCGTTTATTGTGAGTGGAGCTGCAGGCAGTGAGCTGGTGTCTGCGAGAAGGTCAGGCTTTGTTCCTGTAGGTGGGACTAAAGATTAAAGGGAGACGGTCTCTGGAGGGGTTCAAGTGTCTGGGGCCATTGCCAGGTTAGACCATAGACTTTGGTATAAACCTGTTTACATGTTTTGTTTTGGTTTTTCTGATATTATTTTGTTGACTTTGTTACTTCCGAGCTGAACTTTAGCATTGTTTTCATTGTGTTCATTCAGTCAGAGGAGAATTCATCCGGCTGTCCAGAGCGATGAGAAACGTGTGAAGCGAAGAACTAACAATGATTTCCAAATTAGACATGATTCGATAGATATATATTTTTTATTTTTGTCTACATTTGGCGTGCTGCTGTGACTGATAACTGATATTTGCAGATATATTTTTAGACTGTGCAAGGCCCATTAATCTGTCCTATGTTGAATAAAAGATCACAAATTCACTTTTCACTTTAGTAAAATTAATAACACAATAGCTGATCGATTTGAGATTGGTGGAAATTGGTTGATATCGGCCAAGACCAGACCTGATATATTGCCTATCCAATTCAAATCTTGTATTTATTTTTATATCATTTTATTTAGTTATTTATACATTTCTTTTTTTTCCAAACTAAAAAAAAAAACATTAAAAAAAGCACTAAAAAAAGAAGTCCAATTTTAAAAATAAATTTAAAAATTTAAGGGCAACAAAAGACATTCAAAGAAAATGAAGGCATATTTAGTCCAACTATAGGTGTCCCATTTTGGTCCAAAGTCTTTCAAATGTTTCTTTGTTGAAATTAAATCCAAATATGATTTTATTATTATTATTATTTTCTATTTTATGTATGTCAGTTACAATACAACAGTCCTTGTAAATCTTACCATATACTTTTCAGCTTCTATAGTGCAACATTTTACATTTTTTAAGAGTTTTACTGTATTATAGAAATGCCACTTTTTCTTCTAAACCAGTCTGGAGCAGCTGCTGACCTCAGTGGATTGTTGCCAACCGTTCTCTTGATTTGTGCCAAGAAAACGGTCCGGAGTAGCTTAGGCCTGCACCATTTTATGAAAACATGTATTGTGATTTTTGTTTTAAAATTGGGATTCTGTTTACAGAGCACATTTTAAACACATCCATGAACCCTAATATTTGAGAGTATATTGAGAGTATCAAATACTAAACTAATACAAGAATCACACATTTCACAACGATATGTTAAGGTTTAAACTTCAAAGTATATATTTTTTCCCTTAATAGTATGACTGCAACGATTAACTGACTAAATCGTGACTAGTCAACTTTAGAAAATAATTGTAATTATTGTATTTTAATTATCATAATCGTTATCCAGACTATACAGACTCATACTTAAAGACCATAACAAAAACAGCGGCATTATTAAATCAAAATGTCAAAAACTAATTTCCTAATTTTCAACCTTTATTTGGGTTCAAAATTTATTTAAAAAGTTTCAATGTACAAGAAGTAATTTTTTTATTTGGATAATTTGTTTGTAGTGTACATTGTATTACCCTAAAATTTGCATCCACTGTGAATTTGTATTTGCATCAAGTAAAATTTCGATTTCCTTGGAGGATTAACTTTTTAAGCCGGGTGTCCACTGCACAGTTTTAGCCATCTGCGACAAAATATTTCTGATTGGAAATCTTTAGTTGTGGCTCAAAATCGTAGTTCGTAGGTTTCACGGTGAGACAGGGACAAGGATTAAACTTAGAACTGTAGTCCGACCAAAGATGAACTACGATTTATGTAAAAACTGATATTTTGGAATTGCAGCATGAGCCCTCCTCTCACTGCGTCTTCGATCAGTCTCTGTCAAAAGCACTCCTCAAAGTAACAGCAGCACAGCACAATATCGCTCTGTCGTACTAACTTTACATACTCAAAAACACCATTAGCATGTCTCGCTAGCCTCTGCTAATCATTACAACTGATGACTTTATTACTCGGAGCCCAGAGCCTGATATTCACTCAAACTGTGGTCATTTCAGTGATTGATTGTGTGAACCATCGCGCAGTGGTGATTGGATTCTGTCTTACTACTTTTAATTCATCACTTCCTGCAGCGTGACATCCATAAATCTTATAAAACGGAACAAAAAACGTGCAAGAAACCCCTCTCAGACACAGGAAGAACATGCAAACTCACAGAAAACTTGCCTCGGAGCCAGTTCTTCTAACGGATTTCGTAACCACTTTGCTACTTTATTACTTTGCTCACTCTAACCGACAGTCTTCGCTCTACTTTTAGACCTAAATAGAGTTGCGCTTCTGCAGTTGTCAGTGTCATTTTCGTCAGTCACACCTCAGAATGCGAAGGTGTCCTAACAGCCTGTGTGTGAGGAGACTGTGGATGGTTGTTTCCTGTCTGAACTGAATTAATAAAAGCCAGAGAATGTAGAAGAAAACCAGACTTGGATACGCTGCGGCTCTTTCTAAACAGTCGCTCTAATTGGGTGAAGCACAGCCCTGAAGCTTGTTCCTCCTAATGGGGATTTCATGCTCGGAATAAAAAGCAACAAATAAATCTGTTTTTCTAACACTGTATGGATCTTGTCTTTTTGAAACGACAAAGATAAAAGTTCACCGCGACAAAGTGATGTCTACATTATTTGGTGTGGCTTTCAAACTTTAATGACGTAAGATTGATTTTATTAATTTTTATGACTTGGGTTTTTATGGGTTTGGCCTGGATTGCACATGATATTACATCAAAATTTGGACCCAACACAGACTAAACACAGAATTTAACCCAGAGTAAGGAAGCTGGTAGTATAAAAATCTGCATATAACAAGCCCAAGTTGTAAGTAATGATAGGCAGATTGAAAATTACTCTGAGAAGCGTCTTGTCAAGACATTGTCTAGACCAGAGGTTCTCAAACTAGGGGTCGGGACCCCAATGGGGGTCGCAAAATGATTTCCAGGGGTCCCCAGATTATGGGGAAAAATTTATACTAGATAATAGTCTTAAACAAGGCTTGACACCTTCAAATGCAGTGGTAAATGTAGATTCCTATTTGGTGGCCAATCAAAGTCATTTTTATAGGTCTATATTCTCAAAATAAAGTCAAACATTAGATATAAGGCTAATTTATCACCTATTTTTTGTGTTTGGGGGTCGCGGATGTGAACTATGTTTATTTTCGGGGTCGCGACTGAAAAAGTTTGAGAACCACTGGTCTAGACGAATAAATCAAATCAAATTACTTTTGTACAGCCCAAAATTACAAGAGAAGAAGAAATTGTAGCAGAAGGCTTCCCAAAAACTGTTGACTTAACCACCAAGAGGTTGGAAAATGAACAATGAGATGTACAGTATAATGCTTCATACATTTGTGAAGCTTTGAAATCCTTAATCAAACTAATTATACTGAAAAGTACTACGTTTACCTGTAAAAGAAAGATAAACTCATGATTATGCTCAACTAATAGAAATATAGACCTTTCTTGGGGTGTAGCAAGTAGCAGGGCGGCAGGGTAGTGCAGTGGTTAGTGCTCTGGCATCACAGCAAGAAGGTCCTGGGTTCAATTCTCGGGCTGCTTTGGGGCATTTGGTGTGTAGTTTGCATGTTCTCCAGATGTTATTGTATGTATACTATAGTATTCTGGAGTGTGAATGAGTATTGTGAGAGTGAATTTGGGACAACTGATGGAAATTAGCCCGTGGCTGTAATCCGTCGTGTTTACTCATGTATCATGTATGTTCATTAACATGCACTGTACCGACCAAATAAATAAAGCAGGATGCACACATAGCCTGGTAATTGTTTCTACATGCTATTAATTTGTTTTAATGGAGCTGTAAAAACTTTTAGCATTTGTAGACAGGGCAGGCACAAGGTTGTTTTTACATCTTCATCACATTTGCCAATAAGTGACAACTATCAATATCTAACTTCAGCCTCTAGTTTCTAAAGTTCACTTTTTACAGTAGGATTTGTGGCACCTAGTGAAACAAAAGGAACATTATCCCATCAAGTGTTGTCACCCACTATATTTTTTGCACATTGCTGTCCATATTTCGATTTAAGAAAAGTTTATTACGAGGTTGCTGGACTCTGGTGTTACTCATATGTGGTCGAGTGGTTGTCAGTCACCAAAACAGCCTTGTTGTTTTTTTTTTTTTTTTTTTTTTTTTTTTTAGTTTGAGATATATATATATATATATATAACTCACTGAAAATGCATTAGTGCTAACACATGGAATAGTACTAGGCTAAAAGAATATAGCGTTTTGTTTATGAACACTGGAAGGGTCTATTGGTCAACTTAGACGCCATCGACCGATTACTAGACTTAGCGACTAGAGGCCTACAGCCCCAGAATGTTTGCCCAAACCTAACCTAGGCTGATACTTGAATTTGAGCTAAACACGTTACACTCTGGTCAGGCGATGTAGCTATTTGTTATTGTGGCTCTGTGACATTTTGATTGATTCCCAAAATAACCTTTCTGTTGTTCTGAAGCAACATGATTCTGTTATCCTATGTTCATTACGGAGCCTGACATTTAAGTAAATGGCAGCTTGAATGTATTATCTAATCTTAGGGGTAATAAAGATAACACTGCACTTTTCAGTTATGAAGCTCAGTTTTGAACCAGAAGGATAAATACTTCTTGTTAAGCAAATAGTGAACTATAAAATATGAATACATGTTTTATAAACATTTAAACACATTTGTTTCAGATCTTGCTGTGACATTGGCCAAGGACAAGTTTGTTGCTTTCCAGAAGGAATACCAACAGGTAAGCCCCGTGAATTTGCTGGGTTTATCTATTATTTTGTAACTTAGTAGAGCTCAATCTATCCAGGGCGCTTAATCCTCTCTGACTTTTATTCAGTCATTCGTTAAAAGCTTGCAAGACCACATCTTACCTTTATTGCTTCTGGCACCATTTTTTATGTTAAACTGCTGTAAATGACCTTATAAAGCTAGACATATTACTGTGTGTATGTTTAATGCATGCCTTTTCAATGCTTGACTTGTGTCTCTTATTTTCTCCTGGTTCTTGTTATTTTTTTTTTGTATGGCTTTGCTCTTTCTTTGGCGCTGGGTTCTGCATGTCTTCTCCATGTGATGCGCTCTGGTCTGGCCGTCTGCAGCCAGAGAGCATAGTGCTGACCCTTCAGGTAAAGTCTACTGGACTTTGTCTATTTTAAACCCCTTTCCTTTGTTCAGTGTTGTGCAACTGCTGCAAATGGCGTAGCTGGCAGGATTCTACACAGGGGCTGAAAAGTAATTTAAATACTAGGCCTAAATTCAATTCCAACGTATGAATCATGATACATTGTCAATACTATAATATATTGAAAATATTTTGCCATATTATACTAGCATAATTAATAAGAATAATATATATTTAAAAGTTCTGTTTTATTCTGTAGTAAATGAATGGTAAGATGGGATTAAAACACCTTATTTTCTTGCAATAACATTTAAAAAGTAGATCATGATTTACTTTTTCCCCCCTACTTCTATTTTCATCTTTTCCTTGATCCATGATTGTTTTTTTTTTTTCTTAATTTTATATTTTTAACCCAAACTCACTCCTCACTTTCTTAACACATTCCTAGCATTATAATTCTTCACCACAATGAGTTTATATAGATGTTTCAATACTTTGAGCGGCTCTGGCAGGGTATGAGAGTCCTGCCTCTGCTAATTTCTAGCATGCTTAAAATGCTTTTTAATTGCAGACAGCACACAGTGGGAGCTTCTTTTTACCATAGATTTCTGTACTGGGGCTAGTTTTGTCAGGATTATTAGGTTAATCGATAATTGCGATTATGCAGGTCCCAATATAATCATAACAACTAAAAACGTTTAAAAAATGAAGTCCGTTCAGTTCAATCTGTTCTCCAAAAAAGTACAGCTGAATGTAAAGTGCTTTTTATGTGGTTGGTTAACTTTACTTTTGCATTCAGAAAGTTATTTCATAAAGCTCTTCACAAACTACTGGAACAGTAATGTGTTAGAATTAAATATGAAATAATTAAGGATTTCACTTTTGTTTTTAATGTCAATAATTGTCATTCATAGTTGTTGTAACATTTCTTTTCACAATAATCGTAACGCTAAAATTTGATTCGAAGTTTTGATTCAACATTCTAGCACAGTGTCTTTAACACTTGTCAAGTCAGATAGAAACTGATCAGATTGAAAACAACTTCTGGCAGTTGAAACCTTTAGAAAAAAAAAAGTACTTTTCAAACCTTTTCTACCATGGACCACTCCTGGATGAATGAGCGATTACACAAGACACCTGTCAAGGCATTTCAGAGAAACTGTAGCATTTGTACAACATAGAGTATTTATGAGCACAAACAACTGCACGAAATAAAATCAATATTTCAGAATGTTTTCTCCATGCGACTCCATTCTCATGTTAGCGCTCATACACTCTGATCATGCAGTACTTTGTTTCAGCCTCTCTCCTTTCATGAGCTTTGTCTACCACAGAAAGTGGGACTCTGTGTCCAGGCCTGGTCCCATGGGTGCAGGCTCTTTACACTGTGTGGTGTTTATTACACTGCGGTATAAGGACTGTGCTCTCCAGTCTGCTGTATGCTGTCACGACATTTTACTGGATATTGTTTATTCCAATGATCTGAGCTCGACCAGACTTCTTAAAAAAAAAAAAAAAGGATTTATTATAATGATCTTAATACATATAAGGCATTTTCATACGCAATAGTACCAAGAACTAAGTCCCCATTTCCCCTAGTTCCCATTTAGTTTGAGGAATCCCCCAGTCCCCCTTGCTTGCTTTCACACAGCGCCAGTGGCTGAAAGTGGGTCTAACTCAGTGTTTCCCAACCAGGGGAAGTGTCATTAGTTGTAAATTTAGCATCTCTTTGGAGTATCTTGGAACATAAATATAATTAAAATAAAACTATATACAATGGTAATATGGGGTGCACGGTGGCAGAGCGGCTAGAGCTCGGGGGTTCGAATCCCAGACCACCCCAACATCGTGGTCTCGAATTCCGAACTACCCCAACATCACACGATCTCTCTGGGTGGAGTCTGCATGTCCTCCCCGTGTTACCGTGGGTTCTCTCCGGGTTCTCCGGCTTCCTCCCACCGTCCAAAGACATGACTGTATAGGTTAATTGATAACTCTAAATTGTCCCTAGTGAATGAATGTGAGAGTGAATGGTTGGTGAAAAACACCAACATTCAAAGTTGTTCTGAACTGTAGTTACTTCTAACTAATTAAGAATCGTATTTTTGCATCAAAAATGTTTTTTCATGTCAGAAAATGAATGAAACATTCCCAGTAAAGTTAATGTTAACTAAAAAGTCCCTAAAGTGTAGCCCCAGTCCCTTGTTCCTACTCTGGGTGAACATGCATCAAATGGGAACAAGGACTAAAAACAGTGGGAAAAGACCTATAAAGTCTATTATATTCAATGCAGGTAGATTTTTATTTTAACCAAAAGCTTTACACATGTACAAAATCCATTGATGTTTTTGTTTCTTCTTCATCCTCACATCTGTTACAAAATATACACACTTGCAGCAGTAGACTTACCCATAAAAGAGCTGCCATGTTAGGTTAGGTTATGGTTACACTGGGTTTGATCACTAGCACACAGCCATTTAAAAGCATTTTGAACATCGTGCTTAAAAGTTGCCTCTAATACAAAAGTGCATATCTGCAGTCTGCTCCCACAGCGCTTAGACTCTCTTCATATTCTGACATAATGGAGCGTGACATCAACAGCTGATCAGTAACTTGTTTTGCAGCGTCAGTAAAACAGATGATAACAATTATAGTTTTATTATATGCAATTTAAAAGCGGTCCACAGCTCACTGTGCTCTTACAAATAACTTTAACTTAGATTTTGTGCATTTAGTCTTGTTTATTCCATTGATCCTACCTTGACCAGACATTGTAACAAAGTAAACAGTACTTACTTACTTACTATTATAATGATCTTAAAGGGGGTGTACCGAAAAACTTGAATAACGGAACCAATTCATTTCAAACTCTGTGTGGCAGTCCACAACATCCACAAATGCATTCCAAGCATCTGAGTTTCTAAGCACTTTTCACAACTCTTCAGGCAGTGCGAGTTTTGCCGCCACACTAAAGCTAGCTATATAACTAGCATGCCAACAACACACTTACTCTTAACTAAAGTATAAAATGGTCTATAATTAAATGTATAGAGCGCGTGTTGGTCTGACTTTCTCCACAACAAATTTTTTTACAACATATCTGTACTGGGGCAAATCAGATTTGACTTAACTTTACTTAATACATGAAAAAAAAAAAAAAAACAGCTACAGTCGCTTTTTAAATTAAAAATATTATGCATTTTTAAAAATTGTTATTAGCCTTTAAACATGCTCGTGAGTATCTTAAGTTTGGCATCTCATGTTTTAGAAGAAACGTCCATCAAGTTCTTTAAATTTGGCATTGGTGATTATTTTTCTTTCTTTTTTGGTACAGAAGCATGTTCACGACATGCCAAAACAGTAAATAATTCAATAAACTAATCTGACTCTGTTGTCCCCTTTCCTTGACCCTACTTCTTGGCAAGGAAAAACTACAAAAAACCCTGGGGAAAAGTAGAAACCTCGGGGAAAACCACAGTAAGGGATGGTCCAGGACTGACACACCCACTTGTGGAGCCAGAACCGCTCAGTTGGAAGGAAGGTGGCTCATCTAGTGAGAGAAAGTTCCTCGAAGCAGATGAGGAACCATTCATCCAGTGTAGAGAGGAGTCATCACTGGAGCAGCCGCCGCAGTGTCTGAAACAGTCTCCACTCCCCGAAGAAAGTGGACAGCGAGAAAAACATGAGCAACAATGAACAGACTACAGTCGAACTAAAATCTTAACTATTGTTGACAGGGAAAGTAGGAAGAACCAGAGGACAGTGTTCAAGCTGCAGAGTTGCTTTTAAAACTGTAGGTTTTTATTTCTGATTCAAACGGGCCTGACCATAAACCATAAACTAGTAAGAGGAACGTTTTGAGCCTGGTCTTAAATGTAGAAACTGTGTCGGCCTCTTTAACTTGAACAGGGAGCTGGTTCCATAACACAGGGGCTTGGTAGCTAAACGCTCGACCTCCTGCTGTGCTCTTAGAGACTCTAGGACCAACAATATTCCAGCATTTTGAGAGTGAAGTGCTCTGCTTGGATGGTTCTCTACTATTGCATCTTTGAGGTCGGATGGGGCTGTATCATTTATGGTTCAGTAAGGGGATTTTAAATTTGATTCTAAAGTTAACGGGAAGCCAGTGAACGGACTCTAATACTGGCGAAATACGATCTCTTCTTCTAGTACCTGTTAATAATCTTGCTGCTGCATTTTGAACCAGTTGAAATCGTTTTAGAGCTTTTAGGACACGCTGCAAGCCGGGCGTTACAGTAGTATAATCTGGATGTGACAAATGCATCCAGATTTACCACCAAAACATTCCACATCCAATCAGCTGACCTATTTATTTCTTCTTCTACTTTTTACACTTACAATCCACAGAGATCAATCGCCGAGAAAGAACCTTTTAGAGAAATGCTTTGATCGATAATAAAAGAATCCATTTATCCTGAGTGAGCCTGATTCAAAAGGAGCATCTTCTGGCTTCAGGACAGTTTTCTGACATACTGCCACCACTTCCCTTTTTATTGCTGTGGTAAGGTCATCGTTTTCCTCTGGACAGTTGCCAAGATGAGACGTATGCTAAAAATATCCCGCGCTGCCAGCTCTTGGAAAGTAGTATGAAGACATTTTTTGACCTTTTTGGTGAAGAGTCAGCCTGAAGGACCGTGACTACAACAATGTCCATCTTTGCTTTTTCATAACAACAGAATATGCAAGCAACTGTCGGCTTCGCTTGCGTTCTCTTCAAATCTGCTTTTGTTTTGAGGTTAGTTTGGTCCATTTTTGTCTGGCATTTTGCTTCCGGCTTGAAGTAGTGGCAAATATTGAAATGATGAGATCCGATTCTCAAGAAGTCTCCAAATCGTATGTATTATCCTCTCATCTAGATTAAGATGGCTTGAAATGGCTTGAAAATTAGAGTGGTTTGATTTAACAATTTTTTTTTCTTCTCTCATTTCAGTGCAGTAAGAATTTTTTGAGGTGGTGGAAATCGTAAATTGATATCCAATTGAATATGTTTTCTGTTGTTTACTGACAATTAGAACATTTTTATGCTTTAATTTAAAAGTGTGACGAAAACAGAACTTAGAGTGACAAAAATACCTGAAAGCGACAAAATTGACAAAAATGAACCAAAAGTAACAAAAATGTGTCTAAAACTGACACAAACATGGCTAAAACACAACTCAAAGTGACAAAACGCTCTGAAACACTTGATTCTTTTATTAGTTTGTCAAGTCATATAAGCGACAAAAACGGAACCGAAAGAAACAAATCTGTGACATAAATGCATCTAAATGTGACAAAAATGTGACTAAAGCTGACAAAAATGTGACTCAAAGCAACAAAAATGCTACTGAAGCAACAAAATCATAAATCATGACAAGTGACAAAAATGTGACAAAAAGCGACAAAAACTTTGTTTTCAGTTTGTCTTTTTGTCAATTGTCCTGGTTGCGTTTAAAATGTGAACTTTGAACAGAATCCCATTATTAAAAAATAATCGCAGATCTAATCATGATACTTTTTTTTTCCAAAATCGTGCCGCTGTAGCCATCTTTATCAACAACTAACTGCTTCCAGTCATTCAGAGGTCAATAACTTCCAAAACGTTTAGATTAGTGCGAGTGAGTGACTTGGGAGGCAGAGGTCCATGATAGCAATCCTTGATCCTTTTAATTCAAATCGCAATTTGAATGGACTCAATTAGCATATGGCTGCCATTTTTTAATTTACTCCACAAGTGACAAAACGTCCCGTTTTATTCTAATACCTGCAACTTCTACTGAAAACTGTAAATCCTGTAGTTTGTAGTTCTGAAACAAGCGTCAAAAATGTGACTTAAAGCAACAAAATGCCACTAAAAGCATCAAAAATGCGACTTAAAGTGTCAAAAACTGGTCTAAAAACAACAAAAAGAGATGAACTAAAAGAAACTAAAAAGTGACAAAAATGGAACTAAAAAAAACAAAAACAATGCTTCTAGAAGTGACAAAAACTTGACTAAAAGAGACACAAATATGACAGAAATGCATTTAAGTAACAAAATGCGTTAGCAAACGACTTAAACTGACAAAAAAAAACACGACAAAGTGAGAAAAATCTGGCAAAAGCTGACAAAAACGGATCTTAAAGCACCAGAAATATGACAAATGTCTTTAAAGTGAGTAAAATATGACTAAAACTGAACTTAAAGCGTGAACTAAATTTAAAAAATGTGTCTAAAAGTGACAAAAATGTGCTTGGAACTGAATCACAATCCTTTTTCTTTTTCCAAAATCGTGCCACTCTAGCCATCTTTTACCAACAACTAATTGCTTCCACTCATTCAGAGCCTGCAGATTGTGTCAAATAAAAGCACGAGGCGAGGTCAATAACTTCCAAAGCGTTTGAGATTAGCGCGAGCGACTTGGGCGGCAGCGGTCCATTCAGAAGCGATGAGAGCAGGCCTGCTTTGATCCTTTTATGGAGAAGAGCCATCGAGAGCAAAAGTGACACGTTCCGCACCGGGGGGAGCATTATGGGTGCCTTTGAGTGTCGCCCGAGTGAGAGCTGGGTGCCGTCAGACGAGAGCAGATTAAGTACAGGAGGAGATGGAGACGGGTGAATCCCAGCATGCATTGCAGACGGCAGCAGTTTGGACTCGGGGGAATACATGTGTACAGCGGGAGTGCGTCGGTGTAAACAGTTTAGGAGTGGCAGGCTGGGTTTGGTCGTCGTGGAGAAGGGAGGTTTCAGAGTCTAATTTTTTAATAAAGGAGATTAATTATAGTTTTTTCAGGTACGTCTTATTGAACTGTAACAAAAGTAAATCATAATTTTACATTTTGTTCATTGTAAACTGCAATATTGCTCTAAAACGGCTTAGTAACAGAGACGGGTGCATCGACTTCCTGTTCAAAACTCAGAACTGATAAACCCCGCCTCTTCAAAGTGACATTTCACCTTAATTTACTTTTTGAACCCTACATGTATCACTCAGTCTTCATTTTTCAAATAATCGCAACTAAGTACAGTAGGCGGGGATAGGGGGTGGGGGAATACAGGAATTTTCTGAGCACTGGAGCCTCAGGTGCAGGACAATAACAGGATTAACTCAAACACGCAGGAATCAATCAAAATACATATATGTACTAATGATGAGGAAACACTTTAGTGAGTAGGTTAAATCTTTGTCTTTGTCTTCTTCCGCTTATCCGGGGCCGGGTCGCGGGGGCAGCAGTCTAAGCAGGGACTCCCAGACTTCCTTCACCCTAGACACTTCCTCCAGGGGGATCCCGAGGCGTTCCCAGGCCAGCCAAGAGACATAGTCCCTCCAGCGTGTCCTGGGTCTGCCCCGGGGCCGCCTCCCGGTGGGACATGCCCAGAACAGGGAGGCGTCCTGGATGCATCCGGAGCAGATGCCCGAGCCTCCTTAGCTGGCTCCTCTCGACGTGAAGGAGCAGAGGCTCTACTCAAAGGGAGCGCCCAGCCAGTTAAATCTGTCACCTTTAAAACTATAACTCATCATGCACTTCAAGATGGGTTGTCTTACATTTTTGAAACCAGTTTTATTGATTATCTACAACTGTTGTGTTTTAATTGAAATTCATAATAAGTCATAACTATGAACATAATACTCATATTCATGTTGATAAAAATAACTGTTTTGGGTACATTACATGCTTTCTTACTTTGCCTAGAATGTTTCGTAGTATGGCATTAAGACAAGTTACAGGTCAGATCTGTGGTGAGATGAGCCCGCTCACAGCAAATGCGTGTTTCTCAATATATTTTTGAGCAATAAATACAACTGTAATGACAATACCATATTGTGGAATATTTCAGGCAAAGCAATAACATCTCTATAGAGACAAGCAGATAGTCCCCGCACAAAAGCAACAAAAAAAAAACAACAGAAAAAAGTATGGCACATTTTAGTTAAACATAAAATTGAAATGAATAAATTGCCAAACTGCCATTGCCAAACAATGTGGTAGAGCTGCACAATATTGGAAATGATTGTGAAATATGATATGGCTGTGAATTATTATTGCTATATTTGAATGTATTTTTTGACATTACTTTCAGTTCTGTTTGTCAAACTCTGTCAAAAAAACAATTAACAGAGACAAAACCAACAGTAAATAAATCAAGGGTAATTTAGACTAAATAAGGGAAATCATGAGTGAAATCTGCCTTTTTAAAACATGTTTCTGCGTCAGCCAATATTTCGATATCTATTTTTATTTTTCGTTATAGAGTGCAGTCTTACAACATGGTATTGCATTTATTTTTCAATACCAGCTTTTCTCTTTCTCTTGCTATAGTGCAGAAACCTCAAAAACCTCTGCTCCTGTGGTTTATCTGTAAAACCGTAGACCGCACAAAGTTGATTAATTTTACAAACGTTCAAAATGATTTAAAGAATTGATTCGTTACAATCCTCAAACCTGCAGGTATGTTTTACTCATGTCAAAAGTTCTTCTTCCCTCTCTGGCTCAGGCACATTTTTGCAACTGTATGAGCAGATTTGTTATTTGGATGAGGGTGAATCTGATGATCAAAAGCTCCTGTGAAAAGCCTCTCAGCTGCTCCTCCTGTAGGGCTCCATAATGGAACAGACTCTTTCTCCCAAATGCACTCCCTCTTCCTCCTCAGAACTCTGTCTGTCTCTCCCTCCTCACTGCATTTGGGCTGCACGATGTATGGAAGAAATACATTTATACGACTGAACAGTGAATAGAACCAAAACAGAACCTGGGACATATGGAAATGTAGTGTTATATAATTTACAATGTTGAATTATAACATGCCAATTACCCAGTCTGCACTATATTATGATTCACAGAGTTTCAGTGGTGGAAAGTAACACATTACAATAACTACAGCACTTTTACTATTGTAAGTGAATCCTTAAAGTGCGTATGACAGGTTTTTAAGAGTTTTAAATTTTGACTTTATACAGCGTATTGATACCTTTTGTAGATATAAATTATAGTTTTACACCAATCAGGTCGCTGTTTGTGGAGAAAAGTTGAAAAATATGTGTAAAATTACAGGAAGTAAACAAATTGACATCACACTGGGGAGACAAGGGTTATGCGCAATTTACACAAAACAGACTACTTTTTAAAAATCCTATATACATTAATTCAACAAAATCAAGGTGTTCACATGTATTTTAATTTGTAAAATAAAATAATCTTTGACATTAGATGAGTTTTTCCCCGTGTAGAGGACGTTTGCTAGGTAATTTCCTAGCGTGATGTCACCATTTACAACCAGGAAGTAAAACTAAAAAACAAAAACAATTCAGAATCAGAAGCGGTTTATTGCCATTGTCAGTGAAATTCACAAACATAGGAATTTGCTTCGGCGTAGGTGCAACATAAAGCAATGAATAAAATATAAAAAATATATAAAAAGGCATGCATAAAAATTAAGAATAAAATAGACTAAGATAGACTATATACAGAATGTACAGTTGGCAGACAGTGCCATGTGCAAATGTGTAGTGCAAATAGATTGTTCTTATATAATATATGGTTTAAGTGGCAGGTATATGGTTAAAGTGGCAGGTTGCTAACAATTGCTAAACCGCGATAAAATTTGTAAAGTATTTTAACAAAAATTAAAAAATATTTATGTTAACTGCCTTTTTGTCAAATGGGTAGTCCAACCTGTCATACGCACTTTAATTTTATTGTGGATAATTTACTTTTACTTTTTCTTTTAATTAAAGTTTAAATGACAGGTTCTCATGTTTTTCTAATTATAACTTTGTTCGGTGGGATAGAAGCTGTGGTAAATTTTTGTCATAGTTTTACATCCGTGAAGTTGCAGTTTGTGAAGAAATTTTGAAAAATAAAAGTTGAATATGACAGGAAGTAGCACTGAGAATCCCTCTGATGTCATCAAAAAGTGACGTACAGTTGAAAACAAAGAGTCCACACTATTTCCTACAGAGGGCACTAAATAGTGTTGACGCCATTTTTAGCGCCGTCTGAATGTCTAACAGGGGAAAAAGTAGTGCACTCAAAATTTCCCACAAAGTAGTGTCCAGCACTGACGGGCAATATTGATGCACAATGCATTGCGACAGTCGGAAAAACGACAGCGGACAGTGACAGCAAACAACACACTGAATGAAAGCAGAAAGAGGAGCTGTTTAAATGAACTGTTGAGCCGAGATTATGAACAAAACACTTTAAACAAAACCGCTTACCTTAGCTTGAGCTGTGAATAGATCGCAAATCTCCAGCAAAAAGTTGAATAATCCAGTCGCCTTGATGTTTCACGTGCAATCCATGGTTAATAAAACTTGTATGATGTTTATTAATCCATAAATCTGTGCGTGTAAGGCGGATTTGACCCACATTCATTACAGAAATACATTTTTATCGGAGATTTGCTGACTTATTTTCTCTCAGACGCCAGAGTCACGTGACCCGCGGCGAGGAGAAAGTAGTGCGCTGCATGTCCGAATCGCTCCAGGGTTGAGGGCACTATTTATTCTGCTCAAGAGTGCAGGACTGTGGAGTGAATGAGGGGTTTGGGAATGAGTGTGGACATTCAGACACAGCCACGGTTAACACTCAGCTGACACATTTCTCTGACAGTATAAACGGTCGTTCAACAAAATGAAACTGTTCTATCAGGTTTTATTATTTGTCAAATCATAACTGTTGTGTCATTTATTTGGCCCTTGTTTTCCAAATGGTTGCTAGGTAACAGATGTGGAACCAGGAAGTACAACTATAAACATTACAAAAACTCAAACTGGGGACAAAGGGGCAAAATGTTTAGTAAAATGTTAAATATAATCATGTTTACTATGTTTTAATGAAATGTGTCGTGTAACCTGTCGTATAGACTTTAACTGTATTTTAGGGTGAAGTAAAAGTAAGCGTTTCATTATACTTTTGGGCAGGTCATTTGCAAGCACATTTGCATTTACAATGACGACCTGGCCAAGATGCAGCACGACAAACCACACAAGAAGAACACAATCAAATCAGTCAAAACATGCTACAGCGAAACATTTGAGTTCAAGATATGACAGTGTGAACTGATCCTGTATATGGATTACCCTGGATTGAATCGTTGAGCAGGGCACAAGTTAAACTCTAAAACAATGAGACTAAAAACAAGGGCAAGCTTAAGATTTACATATATTTGGTTTGCTGTGTCTAGACCGGCAACACTGATCTACCTATTACCTGCTGTGAGAGAGAACAGGTAATCCAAGGCAGCGATTTACCAGAACCTTGTCAGATGAAGAAACTACTTGGATGAGTTGTAAAAAGTTTTGACAATTAAAAGTTTTGTCCGATTGTTTTATTCTTCTTTGTCACTACAACATGTTATACATTCTACTCAATTCGAAACCTTGACTCAAACTTTTCTTTCCAGTTATTTTAAATTATTTACCTATGTTTTTCTTAACACAAACGTCCTTATACAAAGTGGTTGTTTTTTCTGCAATATATTCATTAAGAACCTCAATAGCCATTTGCTTCTTTCTTACCCCGTCGTCTGCATTCTGTCTTGTCCTCCTCCATTAACTTCCCTGATAGTTTCCCTCCCCTCACCTCATTTACCAGCTGTTATAGTCTTGTCCTCCCCATCACTTTGCCTCTTTAACTGCTAATTTACTCTCCTCCTACAGACCCTTCAAGAGTATGCAAACGAAAGCTTTCTAAATTCCAGAATGGAGGCAAAAGGGAAGCGGTACATAATGGGATTTCACCAGAGAAACTGGGATTAACCTCAGAATATCACAAAATATGATGGTTTTGGTTAGTTGTCGACTAGTCCGCGATAATTTTTTGGATTAGTCAACTAAGCGATTGTATATTTAAATATATATATTTTTGAATACATTATCAACCAAATAAATGTTGAAAGATGGTGTCTAAAGGCCTCTAGAGAGAGAATATTTATGAATAAAGTGTATTATTGAGCAATAATCTATTCTTTTTTGACATTTTGATGCATTAATGTCATGGTCCTTTGTTATAAAAGGTCTTTTGACATCTTTTGAGTCTATATAGTTCAGTTAACGACTGGTCAATTATCAATTTTTATACTCGATTGTTTTCTTGTAATCTTTAATATTTGCAGCCCTCATTTTATCTACAGATATATTACTTACTTGACCGTGAATTATACTTTTTGAAAGCTCAAATACACATTTGAGGCTATAAATGTGTATGTTTTCTCTCATTGTAATAGAAAAACAAACTGACATTTCTACCCTGGACATGCTTGTTCCCCACACAGTCTTAAAACCATTCAAATTTAAACAGATTATTGATAATGTTCTACAGTTTACTTCACTTAGCCTCTAACTGCCTCCATTCCAGTATGTTCATAGGTCTGCTGTACATCCCGTCCCTCTTCTGACCCTCCTCTCTGTGCAGGTGATCTACTATGAGCTGGGCTTCGTGGTGTGTGCCGGCCTGGGCCTGCTCTTCACCGTCCTGGTGCCGCTGGTGGGCCTGTTCTTCTGCCTGTGCCGCTGCTGTGATAACTGCGGAGGCGAGATGCACCAGAGGCAGAGGAAGAACGCAGACTGCAGGAGGGGGCTGCTGGGGACGCTGCTCTTCTCCACCTCCCTGGTCATCACGTGAGTAATGAAGCCAACTGTGCGGCGCTGGTGCAAGATGGGCCCCGAAAAGAGTGAAAGATTTTAACCCGAGACCTTAAAAGACACGTTAGTCTGGTTTATTGGTCTTCAGAACATGGAGAGCTGCTCGAAAACATCACCCACATGCAAGAATCACACGATATCAAACAGGGCTGCTCGATTGGGGCGAAAATTATGATCACAATTATTTGGCACATGTTTGAAATCATGATTATTTCGAACTATATTGTCAAAATTATTCTGTAGAGAAAGTATTCACCTTATTCTGTGGGCACTGCCATCTTTTTTCCCCGTTGTGTTTACATGTGGCAGTAAATAAGTTCTACACGGACTCCAAAGCTGTTTTCAGGCCGCAGGAAATGGGTGCATTGCTGACTTGTTGCAGAAAGGTTTATTGCCATTGTCTGTGAAAAAAAATTTACAAACTAGGAACTTGCTTGGGTGGTAAGGTGCAACATATAACAATGAATAAAATAGTAGCAAAATATCTAAAAGATGGCATGGATAAAATAGACTTAGACTATATGTAGAAATGTATATAGACTATATATAGAAATTACATGTGTATATGAAACACTTTACACAAATCACTCTACTTCATATAATGTTTTAGCAGTGAGACTTGAGTGCGTTGAGGGTGGATCTGTGGCAAAAAGAGGCAAAAGTGGGCGGGGCAAAATAAGGTGAATAGACCGATTATATTTTATTAGTAATGTTTTAGAAAAGTACCTTTGCTCCAAGTTTTGAGGCAAAAGGGATACACTTTTTTGATTATTTTTCTTTTCTTTTTTTTTTTGTAATTGAAATGGCTTATCATCACGATTATGTATCAGATTAATTGCACAGCTGTAATATCGAAGCACCAGGCAGTACCGCGGTCACAAAAGACTTCAAGTAGCCTTCACAATTCATCTCCTCCTTTGTTTGTTCTCCAGTTCATCATCATACATTTCTCAGGTCTCACGGGCTATACAGGTACAATCGAATTCCTGTTGCAGTCGCGCTTGCACAGAAAAGTCCTGTACCTTACTCCTGGGTGCACGAACCTGTACTGAGGGTGAAGGATGTGCGTACTGTCCGAATCCTGTGAGCTCGGCTGATGGTAGAGTCTTCAAACAGCTGCTGTGGGGGATATCAAAGATGCCCTTATGCTGTTTTAACCAGATTTTTAGAGGGTTTTAGATTTCACTCCCATATTCCCAAACCAGCAGGTGATGCCATAACGCAAGATGGACTTTATGGCGGACCCTTAAAAGAGCATCATCAAACGCTCTTAAAAAAAGTGGAGCCGTGCACAGACCCCCAACAAAAGTCACTATCCACATGTACTCAGAGATATTTATACGAAGGGCCCTGTTGGATACTGCAGTTGTGATCGCTCACTGGGCTCTGACTGTTTTTTCAATGTTTATTTGCAGATAGAGCCCATTGCACCAGTTGCCTATGTAGAGTTTGCATGCTGCTTTTGTTTGGATTTGTAGCGTCACAGTTCAATCTAAAATGTGCACAATAGGCAACATTTTTCTTGACAGCTATGACTTAGTCTGGTGGGATTTCTTGTCAGACTTTTTGAAGGAGTTGAGAGTAATAGGAAGAAAATTCCATCCAAAATGATGTATATCTCTATGACCGGTTCTGATAAATTTCTATTATGACTTAGTTCGGTGGGAGGGCACCTGTTTTATCATAGTTTTACATCCGTGAAGTTGCAGTTTGTGAAGAAATTTTGAAAAATAAAAGTTTAAAATGACAGGAAGTAGCGCTGAGTTCTGAAACTGAATTCCTCTGTCTCATAAAAAAGCGATGTGCCATTGGAAAAAATACAAGGACGTTTTAAATGGTCATTCAACAAAATAAAGTTATGGTATTATTTGTCAAAAGCATATAACTATTTTGTAATTTATGTGGATTTTTGGCCCTTGTTTACAGTCTAGTAAACAGTTGCTTGGTAACAGTGGTGGAATCGCCTCTAACTATGTCGTAACTACTGCTCATGTCCAACAAAGGAGTGCAATTTTAAACTTCACAAAAACTGTAAAACTGGGGACAAATGGGCAAAATGTTTAGTCAAATCTTAAATATAATAATGTTCACTACAATTTAGTGTAATGTGTTGTCATATAGACTTTTAAGGAGCTATTTGCGCACAATAAAGGCATTTTCTGACCGTGTAAACAATCATTTAATACAATAAAGATGTTGTCATGAACAGTATTTTTAGTTGTCAAAGTATACCTATTGTGGCCCGTTTTGGCCCTTGTTTGCAGTTTGGTTGCTAGGTAACAGTTATAAAATTACCTCTATATATGACACATTTGCTGCCCGTGTCCAACCAAGAAGTAAATGTAACAAAATAAGAACGTGGTTGGTATTGTCTTTAAATTGCTGTTAGTGCATGAACTCTTGCAACGCTGCGTGGTATTTTTACTTCATTTTCTTTTTAGAGAATGCAGTGTCTTGGGGCTAAATGAAGGATAAAGCTATTAAAACACGTTGGAATTGAGACTCCCATCAAGGGCTATGATCATTACAGCCCGATTTAGCAACAGTTGAAATGTAAAACGACTCCCACATGATCATTTAGAACTTTTTAGATTATGTTCTGATTGTTTTTTGGAAATGTATGTGAAAAATTAAAATAAAAAGACAAAGGCTATATAGACTATGACACTATGATTCAATGCAGAAAAAGCAAACATAAAAGTGTAAATTAGGACTGAAATTATGAATTGACTGGTCGACTAAAACAAATAACTGGTATTTTGATAATCATAATTGTTATCTACATAGACACTAAAGCACACATGAAAAGACCTTTTATAACTAAGACAGTGGCATTTGTTAAATCAGAATCTCAAAAAAAGAATGAACATTTTCTGATTTTCATACACTTTGCATGAATATTCCCATTTTAGAAGCGTTCGGTCACCATATTTCCACCTTTGATTAGTTAAAAATACATTATAAAATTCTAAATGTACAATAAATAATCATTTGACAAGTTGTCCACTACTAATATAATGGCATTCTTATTATTAAACACATTTAGTTTTAAGTTGCGCAATGTTACCGTAATAATCAACACCAGTAGATTCTAAATCCATATCTACATATAATTCCACGTCTCTGTATATCATTTAAGTTACAGTTCGTCTATGCTAAAGCTAATAGAACTGTTTTGGTTTGATGAAACACGCACACAAACCCACATTTAACAGCGATCGGTTGTTTCTCCATCACATTTCCCTCTTGCATGCACTGCGCACATGGCCTGGCTGTGTACAACTCCTCTGGTCATCTTCTGAGTCGGAACACATCATCCCTGCTCCCCCATACACGCTCCACGCTCAGGCTATTTATAGACAAACTAAACTGAATGTGATGCTATGGACCACTGCACTTGTCATGGGTTATCTCTGCGGAATTAGCACCCTTTTTCCTGTTCGGATTTGTACCGATCAGCCTGGAAGTCGTTCAGATTTGATTGATGGATTAGAGTTGTCAGTGTCTAAATGTTCCGCAGTGCACCTTTTATTTCATGGGGCAATAAGTGAATGCAATCCTATTTCAAAATATCCTCTTTTGGCTGGACTAAATTCATCTGTGCAGTTCCAAATACTGCTATATCGACGCTAACTTGTTGAAAAGAAATGCATTGATCTTAATTAATTCAATATTTGGCAGTTATATAACAAAAGTATGCACTATATTATGTAGTTTAACGTCGTATTACAACATTATAATACAGTATTTTAAGCTGCGTCCCCCTGTTGACCTTTCCTCCTACGATATTATAAAAAAGTATTAGATATAGTTCCCGTGCAGAGTAATACAGACGCTAGGGATGCACAGTTAATCGAAATCCAATTTGAAGTGCAGTAATTTCCTCAACAACAACAATATCCTGTTTTATTATGTATAAAAACGGCTATACCTGTAGTTTAGATTTGTTTAAACAAAAAAAAAATCTGACTCAAAGCAACAAAAACTCAACAAAATTTGACCCGAGGAACCTGCCCCTGCTTGTTTCCATTGAAATCTTGTGCCTTTGGCTATAATATTCTACATTAAGGCATAAAATGGAACTAAAAGCTACAAAAATGTGACAAAAATGTGCCTAAAAGTGACTAAAATGTGACTTAAAGCGACAAAAACTGAGCTAAAAGCAACATAAATTTGATAAAAAGGCATCTTAAAGTGACAAAACGTGACTAAAACTGACAAAAATGTGACCAACAAACGTTCTGAAACACGTGATTCTTTTATTACTTTGTCAATTCATATTTCAGTCTTTTTGTCAGTTCTCCTGGTTATGTTTAAAATGTGAACTTGGAACAGAATACATTATTAAAACATAAATCGCAAAATCTAATCGTGATCGCAAAACTGGTCAGAAAAATTTTAAATAGATATTTTTCCCAAATCGTGCATCTCTAGCAGACACATTCGATTTAAATGACAATGGGACAACCTAATTCACAGATGTATATTTATCTTGCAAATTATGCTCCTTCAGTAAGCCTATGACTAAATACAGGCACATATTGTCAAATTATTTCACCAAATTGTACTCCTGCTAAAGCTTTAGGGTTTCTAGGCTAAATTATATCAAGAAGCCGATTTTGAGACAATATTCTTTATCAATTTAAGCTTCTGTGGTTCTCGGATGTGAAAAATAGCATTACTTTACTTACCTTGACATCATAGTTTTCTGAGAAGACATGACCACACTGCAAAAAGTGAATTTCTAAATTAGTTAATGAGTTAAAATGTCTTGATTTTACTATATAAATCTTGATTCCAGGATATTAATCTTAATTTCAATTTCGACTAGTTAAGATTAGTTAAAACAAACTGTTTCTGACTTGTTTCAATTCATTACTTTCACACTTTAAAGCCAAATTATCTGCCATTGGATATGATCATTTGATTACCCCACTGGCAAATTATTTGTCATAATCAGTCAGAAATACTGTACATTGAAACCTAAACTACTCAAATCCAGAGAAACAGAGAAATTCCATCATACACCTGTTACGGTATTGATTGATTTGCTTTTTATGGAAAAGGTATCGTACATCTGATTTAAATTTAGCGTCTGACAAGGTTTGAAGAAGTAAAACGCTCGATCACAACCACAGCAGCGACTGTCCAAGGCGTCCGCATGCATCTGCTAATACTCTGACCGCAGCCACATTGCACTAACACGGTTTTATAGCACGAGGCTTGCAATATTGCTGTGAAACCTTCCTCCTGTGGGTTCATTAGAGGATAATGGATGAGGGCAGACTCGGCCAAAAGCTGCTTCTCCTCTACAACTTTATTACGTTTGGGCTTTTCGTCTCTCGTCCCCAAACTCCTCTCTCCAAAGTGAACAATGAGAAACTTTAAAAAGACTTTGATATCTGGGCTTCTGTTATTGTCTGGCTCCACATTTGCCATTTGCTTTAGTGGCCACTTTGTCCGATTGGAATATTCACTGGAATTGAAATGTCTTAGTATTGATTGGTGAGTGTTAAAATGCCCTCTTTTAATCGTTAAGATGCACTTTGTAACTTTTCTGGTGCTTGTCTCCATGGAGATGTTATTGCGTTGCCTGGAATGTTTCATAGCAGGGCATTAAAACTGTCTATTGTTCAATTACAAGTGATTTTATTGCTTGAAAAAGAGCATTTTTGCTGTGAGCTGGCTCGCCTCTACACAGATCTGACCTGTATCTTGGCCTAGTGCTGTAACCTGCTTGTTTTCTCAGAGATTAATTCTTTTAATGCCATTCTGTGGAGCATTTCAGGGAAGGAAAAACCATTCACTCTCACATTCATACACTACGGGCAATTTAGAGTTTCCAATTAACCTGAACACAGTCATGTCTTTGGACGGTGGGAGGAGCCGGAGAACCCGGAGAGAACCCACGGTAACACGGGGAGGACATGCAGACTCCACCCAGAGAGATCGTGTGATGTTGGGGTGGTTCGGGATTCGAACCCACGATCTCCTTGCTGGGAGGCAGAAGCTCTAGCCGCTCTGCCACCGTGCACCCATTTCTTTTATCATGGTTTAGCAATTTGTTCTTGCTTCCTGGTTGGAAATGATGACATCACACTAGGAAATTACCTAGCAACCATCCTGTACACTGGGCCAAAATTCATTCAATGTCACAGATTTTTAAAAATTTTACTAATAAAAATACATCCAAACACCTTATTTTGTTGAATCAGTATTTCAAGGATCAAAAAAGTAATTTCTTTTGTGTAAATTATGCATAAACTTTGTCTCCCTTGTGCGATGTCATCAGTCTGTTTACTTCCTGTAATTTTGTAACTTTTACCTGTACTTGGGCTGGAGGAAATGCCTCCTGCTTTTTCCATGGAAATGTTGTTATCCACCTTATTCCCTTAGTTGCCGTGGGCGCCGCCATCTTTTTCCGTTTTAGTTTACATGGGGCAGGCGAGCTCAACAGAAAATAAGTTCTACACGGACTAAAAAGCAGTTTTCAGGACGCCCAGGAAATCAGTGCAGTGCGACTTGTTGATGCTCGTGTTCATTAAGCATTTTACACAGTCTACTTTATGTAATGTTTTAGCAACGAACTGGAAGTGCGTTTAGTACTTGAGTGCGGATCTGTGGCAAAAAGCGGGAAAAGTGGGCGGGGCCGAGTAAGGTCAATAATATTCCACATTATGGCTATCTACATCTATTTCCTTTCAGAACCCAAAGCATGCACAGTAGGTCAAATCCTCCAGCTACAGTAGTCCTGACCAAGCCCAGCACATATATCTGGAGATGGGCCCCCGGGTGGTGGACAGGTTGCCCCAGCGGCATTGGCGGGTCAAAAGCAGAGGGCAATAAAGTGTACCTTAACCTTAAAGTGCGTATGACAGGTTTTAACGATTTTCTCATTTTGATTTTATTTGGTGTATTAATACGTATTGTACATAAAAATTTATGACATCACACTAGGGAGACTCATTCCATCTAAAGGTTATGTATAATTTACACAAAATCAACAACTTAATTTACCCTAAAACATTAATTCAACAAAATAAAGGTGTTCACATATATTTTGATTTGTCGGGCAAAAAAAATCTGTGACACTAGCAGCGTTTTAGCCCAGTGTACTAAGTGTGATGTCATCATTTACAACCAGGGATTGATATTACAAAACTAAAAAAACAGCTAAAAATGATAAAATGTATAATTATTTTTAGCAAAACTTTGAATATATTCATCTTACCTGTATTTTAGTTACATGAGTAGTCCAACCTGTCATAGGCACTTTAAGTATGGTTTTAATGTTCTATGTCCATGGTCTACCTCCAGTTACTGTTGCTTTAAATATGCTGTCTATCACTGAATTACTAAATACTGCGTCAGAATGTTACTGAAACAAAAGTACAAACTAAAATGTGTCTCTATACAGGCTGAATGTCATTTGCCAGCACAGGAGTTAAAGTCAAGCTCTGGGCCATTCAACACCAAATGCCTGGGAACACTAACGTTCTCTCTCCCACCAAAGGGATGTTCTTTGACTTCCTGTCTTCTCTGGAATCCCACATTATTAGAAATTCTCCTGCAATATCCAGGCAGCCCCTCTCTGAGCTCTTATTAAGTCTCCCCAGAGATGAAGCCATTACAAAGTGTACAAGAAGACTGCTCTTTTCCAAGAGAGCTGACAGAAAAGAGAGAGGGAAAGAGAGGAGAGGAAAGAGAGGAGGAAGGAGAGGAGAGGGAGAGGATAGAGAGAGGAAGGAAAGGAGAGAGAAGAGCGTGGAGGAGGGAGAGAAAGCTGGTAGATTTATGGTGTGTGTGAAGTGTAAAAACAGATTAGACCCCGGGCAATTGGTGAGGACAACAAAATGTCACCAGGGAGAGAGACCGAAAGATTTCACAGAAATGTTTGTGTGGTCTGGTTTGTAAGCGGCAGAATAATCGTACAATCGCACTCTAAGTCAGGGCTACTTCAGGACAAACAGAAACTGATTTTATTGAGCGTTTGTCATATTATAATGTTATTTCCTGCACATATGATGTTGTGATTTATTCAGGGTAACTGTAAAATTAAATTCTACCCCAAAAAAAAAAATGTTATAATGGTCTTAATTTTTCTTGTATTCGTTGTTATGTTATTATTTTTTGTTATAATATGTTTTCATATTTTATGTTTATGATTAAATTTACCTATTTGCGTAAGTCAGAGATTTTAACAGTACAGTAGTACTATTGCACAAAAATCCACTTGTCACATAGTACATTTTAATGGATAGGATTATATTTAGTCTTTATAAATACATTTTGTATATCTTAAAGGACAAATATTATGCGTTATTTGTACTGTTATTGGCCCTTACACATGCTCTTGAGTATCATTAATTTTACAAATTAAATTAATTTAGAACAAAAAAATAAAATGTTTTTACAAAAAAACAATATAACTTTATCACTGCCTGGAGATGGCAGAGTAACTGCGCCATCTACTGGCTGCAGAGGCGATTACACTATTTTTTATACACACAATGCTTTGTTATGCTAGCAGTCCTGAGCTGTGACGCCGTTGTATTGATCTGATTACACTCAGAGTGAGTCTATTCTGGTTTGTATTTGACTTGTTGACTTGTTTTGACTGTTTTTGATTTTTAACCCAGGATTCATCAAACAAGCATGAATGAAGCTAAATACAACTCCAGGTATGTTTTTGATGACTGAACAATGTTAGAACATGGTTAAAAGCTCAAAAAAGTCAGTTTTCCTTTAATTCAATAATATTAGTGTCAATGTATAACTGTGTTTTTTAACAAAAAAGTTTTTGTGTGTTTTTTTTTTACCACAATGGTGGCATCATAAAGTCTTGAAAATATCTTAGATTTCTCTTACAGCTACCCTGTTTGTGTCAGTTGTGCATTTTGCAGTGATCCTGCTTTTGGGTGTCATCTTTTGCCATTTGCAGTTTAAAAAACACATTGGAAACACGCGCACAGCTAACCAGCCGTGCTAGAAACAGTTATTTTAGCCTCATTTTCACTTCTTGCAGTGAGCAGTGATCTAGCACTTGTTTTTGCAGAAGCACCATTTCACTAAAAGATCAATTTACCATGAATATTTGAGGGAAGAAAAGTGAGAACCATTCTGTTTTTAATCTCGACAAATTGGCTATCTAAACAGAAAGACATTTACTGCGGTCTGATGTTCGATAAAAAACAAAGAACATCAAATCAGCCAACCAAATACGGGAAGGAAACCAAACCAATTACAGAATTTGGGACAACTAAACGAAGCAGTATTTGACAAACATGATTACCTCCAACACAAAGATCCTGCTAACTCAATCTGCCAACCACTCTGCCGCGTTGTTTGGTAAAAGCCATAGCATTCTTAGAACTAACATGACAGCCCCTAGTTTATTTCAATCTGTCTAAATCCCTTGCCTTGATAAATGATTTTAATAACCAACTCTCCTGATACTTTAGCTGTAGGACACAAGGCACACTTATTAGATCTGTTCTGAGAAAGATGGAACACTCTAACTGCTTTTCCTTGGAACTTAAAACCAGGCGGAGCTCCACAGGGTTGACTTGGTATGATGAGAATTTGGTCCAAAAGTCTTCGAAGAGATTGATCTGTGAATTGTTCTGCTGCTCATTTAAATGCAAAATTAAAATACAGGAAGACTGAAGCTTTCATAATATAATTTACCCTTTTTTAAAACACTTGTAAAACCTTTTAATCAGTATTTTGACAATGCATTTTTTGTTTGGTTTCCGTAAGACATTTTTATGTATCTGAAGCCCTCTGCTGGAAATGATGGGTATTGAATCATTTTGATCGAACAAATTAGCAGCGTCGTTATTGTCATTGCGTCACCAACAGATAAATGGCACAGAAAGTTGTACTTTTAATCGCTTTGCCAATAGTTGAAACCAAATGTTTGCATAAATTGAGATTAAATGACCGGATATGCTTTGTTTTACGGCGCAAATAACAATATAACGTGTATTGCTCAACATACCAAGCAGAAATGTGGGGTAATAACTAAGAAACGGGAACACAACCAATAGTCATCCTACACAAAAGAGAAATAAAACTTGATCAATTTTCATACAGCGCAGTTAATGTATAAAACCAGAAATAACTGCCAAGAAATGTACAACACTTGTTTTTTCCAGGGAAGAAAGGCTTTTGTGTTTCTGTCTTTGCCGTTTAAATGTGGAATAATATGAAAAGTCAAAAGCCAAAATATAAATCAGTTTGCGAATATATTTAAAAGGATGTTTTCATACGATATCAAGCTGAAGAAACTGGATGATATTGACGAGTGTTGCTTTTGGAGTCAGTCTAATATTTGAACAGTTGAGATTGTATCATGCAAAAATCCGGGATTGGGGCATTTGAATGTATTGAGTTTCATTGGATTGCAGTAAAGGCTAAATACTTTTTTAACTTCGTTGGAGAGAAAACTGTAGCATTCTGTTGTTTCCTTAAATGCATGACAGATTTTATATATTTTGTTGGTTTTTTTTGTTGTCATTGTTCATCTCCCCAAAGAAAATTCATTCAAAACTCCTTTAATTTGATCCTTTAATGACTATGGAGCTCAAAAGTCCAGTTCATTAGGGTTAAAATTCGGAGGATAACTAGCTACTAATTAATGCTTTAAAAGTTGATTTAAGTATTTATGAACAGAAAGAACAGAACGCGACCAGACGGAGCAGAAACAAAAGCAACTAAAGACATCCAAACGAAACGAAGGCACACAGAGTTCAGACGTCAGAATGTGATTTTCTTTTTTTCATTTTCCCTATGTTGAGTGTAAGGTCAGTCCAGCCTTTGATCGTTTCATCCGTTTTTGGCGTTGACCACCTTCCCAACCGACAAAAATATGTTCCTAAAGTATCCATTTATTCACTGTACAATAGCCGTAGAGTTTTGAGGCCCAAATACACAGTTCTGAAGTTGAGTGATGATGAGGACTATGATTTGAAGTGTTTTGTTAACCTCAGTCCAGTATTTCTGAGCAGAGCTGATTAGCCCCGAGCAAGTTTTCAAACATTTAGTATTAATGTTTTTCAGAATCTCTATGGGGAAAATGAATGGAAAAATGAATAGAAAATGTTTCTTCCGGATCCAAACGTGTG